>PVIH01000183.1:8063-275326 GCA_004025045.1 Sigmodon hispidus
TTTTTTTTTTTTTTTTTTTTAAAACACACTTTTATTTATTTATTTGCCTTGAACTGGAATTACAGACAGTTGTTAGCTGCCATGTGGGTGCTGGGAATCGAACCCGGGTCCTCTGGAAGAGCAGACGGTGCTCTTAACCGCTGAGCCATCTCTCCAGCCCCCTAAAGTTTTGTTTTTTAAAGCTTTATTTATTTATTTGCCTTGGTGTTTGCCTGGAACTGGAACTACAGACAGCTGTTAGCTGCCATGTGGGTGCTGGGAATCGAACCCGGGTCCTCTGGAAGAGCAGACGGTGCTCTTAACCGCTGAGCCATCTCTCCAGCCCCAATAAATAAAGTTTTAAAAAAAAATTTATGATTTGTAACCTGCCTTTCCTGATTTGTTTGCATTAGTATAAAATGTAGTGGCTCCAGAAATTGGTGTATCCTGTACAACACGATGAAGAATCCAGTTAGCTCCCTTTATAAATTGAATTATTTTGCTTTTGGGATATCTGTTGTTAATCTCCCCTAAAAATTTACTGTAGGTTCTTTGTGAAGGTTCACTTTCTGTTCATAATTGGTCAATTTCTTCATTAGTTAAAGCTACAACAATTTCTGTTAGGTCCATTTCTGTCAACTGACAAAGTCTTAATTTTGCTTTAAAAATCAAATCAGAAATCTTTTCCATATATGTCTTTAATTTCTTATTTGGTTTATGTGGTAGAAATTTCCATTCCAATATAATATTTTCCCCTTTCATTAAAATTTCTATAGGAGAATACTTAAATGGTAAATAACCAGAATGCAATTAAGGTCTAGATCCACACAATGCAGGTGTGCATCCTGTAATTTCTTTTCCACCAAAGCTAATTCTCAGCTTCAGCTGATAATTCTCTTGGACTATTTAAATTCTTATCAACATCTAAAACTTTGAATAAATTATTTAGTTTATAAATTTTTTTTAGTTTATAATTTTTTATCCCAATAGTGGGCCATATATTGGAAATGTCTCCTAGCACTCTTTAAAAATCATTAAGAGTTTACAATTTATCTCTCCTAATTTGTATCTTTTGGGATCTAATTTTTTGTAGACCTATTTTATATCCTAGATAATTAATAGAATCTTCTCTTTCTATTTTTTTTTAGGAGCAATTTGTAACCCCTAAGCAGGCAAAATTTTTTCACTTCTTCAAACATTCTTCCTAATATATCTATGTTGGAGTCAGCCAATAAGATATCATCCATGTAGTGGTAAATGATAGATTGTGGAAACTGCTTATGTATCATTTCTAATGGCTTTTGTACAAAATATTGGCATAAAGTGGGGCTATTTAACATTCTGTAGAATGACTTTCCATTGATATCTCTTTACAGGCTAATTATTATAAATAGGCATTGTAAAGGCAATTTTTTCCTTGTCCTGTTCTTGTAGAGGTATAATAAAGAAAGAGTCTTTTAAGTCAATAACTATTAATGACCATTCTTTAGGTAACAGAGAAGGCAAAGGAATTCCAGGTTATAGAGAGCCCATTGGCTGAATCACCTTGTTTACTATTCTTAAATCTGTTACCATTCTCCAATTTCCAGATTTCTTTTTGATAACAAATACAAGAGCTGGTTGATTCTTCAATATGCTGAGCATTTAACTGCTTGCTCCTGTACCAGCTGTTCTAAGGCTTGCAATTTCTCTTTTGTTAAAGGCCATTGCTGAATCCGTATAGGCTTATCTGCTAGCCATTTGAAAGGTAGCACTGTGGGTGCCTTTGAAAGCTCAGCAGCTGTTGTGCCTTGTTTTCATACAACCTGAATGTCTAGTAACTGTTTCTCACAGTATCTTCTAATATTATTCTCAGAGAAATGGATTGGTTTATGGTTCATGTCTGAGGTTGGAAGAATTTTAATCTGGATATAAATCTTTGAACAACAAATCTTTCTAATGATTCCATGGAATTAATAAGCTCCTCATTTTCTTCATTAATGTATGATTTTACAGATTTAAACTGTTCCATCATTGATGTCTTATCATCTGTAAAAAGTACCTTCATGGTATTCATTTCTGCCTCCCAGAAAGATGCTCTATCTAAAGTTTGTTATAACCAGCCAGTTTTCATAAAATTACCTTTGCATACCAACTTATCATTGGCAGATTCTATGGCATGAATCTGGGTAGTTAATTTCTCCTCAGTATTTTGCCAAGTCTGTGGCAATTTATCATTATTGCTCCACAAAATTCCTATCAGTTCAACTAATGTCTCATATTTAGTCTTGTTATCAAACCATTTTTTAAGGATATGCTATGAATAACCAGACTTACTACCACCACTGATAAAAGCAAGTATATCTTAGGGATGTACATATCTTGCAAAATTTCACCAAAAAAAGTTTTTAAATTTCTAAATGGTTATATTGTTTGCCATGGTGTCAGAGAGACTTAATTTGTGAAGAGAAAGCTGTATTTTTAAGTCAGTCTTTGATTTCAGATGGGATGGTTTCTGGATGTAATAGTGATGTTTGGCCAGCAGGTGTCGAGACCAGGCAGGTTCTGAGAAGCTGCGGCTTGTGCTCTGCAGCTATCTGACCTTGTAAACTTAATTAAGCAGGGTTGAGGGAGCAGCCACACACATCAAACAGTTTTAAAAGAAAAAGGGCAGCCTTCTGGCACTCGCTGGCCTCTGTGGGCCCGGGTGCTTAGCAAAGGCATGCACAAAGAGTGCAGGCCCAGGCGGAAATGCTTGCACGTAGATGAGGGGCTGCAGCCGAAACAGCATTCCAGTTTTGGAGCTCCAGGCGCGGAAGGACTAGTGTAAAGCCGCTGGCCTCTGGAATCGAGCATGAGGGCAGAGTGGCTAAGAGGCTGGGAGCCCCCAGACTGGGGACTGGGGTCGAGGCGAAGTAAGCACTGGTTCCCTTTTGTCTGAATAAAAGGCCAGGCAGACCCACACCAAGGAAACCTCACCTCCAGTGAAGGCGGCAGGCAGCTAGAACTGAGCGACTAGACCTCAGCTGGAGAGGACTGGGGACTGGACTGGACGGGGATTGTGGGGCAGGTGCAGATTCTGCAGCCAGCAGGCACTGGAGCTAGAGGGGCGGGAATTTTAAAAGAGGAAGGGAAGCGTGGGAGGGAGTGGGAAGCGCGCCACAGCAAACGGGGGGGGGGGGGGGGGGGGGGGGGATTGAGGGTAGAGGTCCGCTCTGCGTGGAGGTAGTAGCTAGAAGGGCGGGGTACACTCCCTCCCTCCTAAAAGGCCCCTAAAAAGAAAAGGGCCGGTTTATTTGGACATTGGGTGCCAGATAATAGTGGGTATAATAATCACTATCAACTAATTAAGAGATTAATATTTATTAAGAGGTTTATAGGGAAGCAGTCACAGATACAAGAGATTAAACAGCTGTGCCGTTCCTGGATAGCTGGACCAGTCCACGTGCTGAAACTCAGCAGATCATATGAGGTCCTCCAGCCAAGGGCAACCAAGAATCAGAAGAGAGCAACTGCATCCAGATCTTACGCTGCCTTCAGCCATGCCTCAATTCTGCAGCCTCTACAGTGGCCAAGAGGCCACAAGGTGCTAGCATCTACTCTCCTCTACAAACCCTCACTGAGCATGCTTTGTCTTAGCCTTATTTACATCCCGAGCATGTCCTCATCTATGCAGTAAGCAGAGGGTCCTCACTGCTGTATTCCATCATCCTGGAAGATGTCCTCAACAGATAGATCTGAGTGCTTGACAGAAGCCATGGCAGGGATCAGAACTCTTGATGGTCCTGGGATAGTGGGGACTAGGCTATGCTTGGCTTTGCAGGCTTGGGCATAATGAGAATGGTGTTTTCATTCCTGTCTCCAGAAGTTTTCTACTCTGCAGGGATGATGCCAAAACCCAGTTTAACAGATTCTTCCAGGTCGGATTACACAGAGGCTGGGAACCCTGAGCAGGATCATAGATACCCCTGCCCTTGGCTCACTCAGATCTACCTTAGTGTGTGTGTGTATGGGGGGGGGGTTCCATCCTGAAAACTCTGGAATCTTGGGATAGAGCCTTCTGAGCCCTTCTGTGATCCAGAGTTCCCCTGGCCTGTGCTTTATTCCCCTACTCTGCCATCCTTCCCACAACTTGGGATGTTGGAGGTAAATGAGGTCAGATCAGAGGCACCCAGTGTTTACTTCATGTCCCTGCACTGCTCCAATGCTGTCTCTCCAATGCTGCTGTTGCCATGCCAACATATATTCTCAGAGGGATTGATGCTAGAATGCATGTCCTTTTATACTTGTCTCATACTTTCTGTCTGACTGTATGAGAAGAGGAAAGAGACTTCCTGGGGCCTCTTACTCCCTATAGGTAGTCTTGCCTGCTCCCAGTCCCAGCCCACTTGTCTACATAATGCAATCACAGGAATCTCTGCAGTCTCCCCTGGGCTGCTCAGGGATGGTCCTCCACTCTCCTATTCAAGATGTCTGTAGCCAATGGCTGCCACAGGACCACTTTCAAAGGTATATGTCCTCAGCTCTGAGATCCTATTCTTTCCTGGACCCTGGGATCAGTTCTAGCCTCGGGCTTGTTGCTGCCCCAGATGTTCCTGCTTTTCCTGATTGCACTCCTCTTCCATTTAAGCCCTGCATAGCCCTCCCTTGACCTGTGATCTTTGATCTGGTGACTTCCTGTTATGTCACCCCTCATTTCTTCCTCCAGCCAGTTCTACTTCCCATCTTTCTGGGAGCCTAGGAACTGGCAAGAGGTCAGCTTGGGCTTTTGAAATTGCAGTCCAGGGCTGGAGAGATGGCTCAGCGGTTAAGAGCACTGACTGGGGGCTGAAGAGATGGCTCAGCGGTTAAGAGCACCGTCTGCTCTTCCAGAGGACCAGGGTTCGATTCCCAGCACCCACATGGCAGCTAACAACTGTCTGTAGTTCCAGTTCCAGGCAAACACCAAGGCAAATAAATAAACAAATAAATAAATTAAAAAAAAAAAAGAGCACTGACTGTTCTTCCAGAGGACTTGAGTTCAATTCCCAGCATCCACATGACAACTAACAACTGTCTGTAATTCCAAGATCTGACAGCCTTACATAGTTTCACATGCAGGCAAACTACCAACTCACACATTAAAAAGAAAAGAAAAGAAAAAAGAATTTTTCCATTACTTGGCACTAGGCCAAAAAAAATTGTAAAGAAATGTCCTACTTGCTTCTTCTATAACCAACCATCATTACCTGCTAGAATTAATTCCAAAAGTATGCAAAGAAATGAGATTTGGCAGATGGATGTGTATCATTTTGCAGAATTTGGAAAGGTGAAATATGTACATCATACCATTGACACTTACTCAGGACTACAATGGGCAACTGCCCTGAGCTCTGAAAGGGCTGATTCTGTAATTGCACATCTTTTGGAAATCATGGCCATTATGGGAATATCTGTACAAGTTAAGACTGACAATGCTCCAGCATATGTTTCCCAAAAGATGAAGCAGAATTTTGGAAATTATAATACAAAGCACATTACAGGTCTACCACATAATCCTATAGAACAAGCAGTTGTGGTGAGATCTCATCACATCGTAAAAGAGATGCTTTGTAAACAGAAAGGAGGAACAAAAAAACCCCGAGACAGATTGCATGATGCCTTACTAACCTGAATTTTCTTAATGCTGATGAGAAAGGAACAATGGCTGCAGAGAGACACTGAAAAATAGAAAAAAAATTCTGAGATAAACCAACCTGTCTACTTCAAGAATGTGCTGACCTCAGAATGGAATCTGGGATATGTGCTTTGGTGGGGAAAGGGTTTTGCTTTTGTTTTCACAGGAGAAGAAAAAGTAAACGATGGGTACTAACAAAATTAATAAAGATTTCATTCAAAAGGGAGACACCTCCTGAAGAGAAGTAATGGCTCATCCATGGATATGACAGTTGGATACGTGGTAAGGAAAAGTCACTTAACAAGACTGGGGCAGAGTTTTATATTTGCCTTCACAGAATGATAGACATAACCATCTTCAAGAAATTAAAAGGACGCTGGATGCCTAGATGCCTAAGTCTGAAAGGAGATCAATTATAAAGGATTACAAGCAAAGAAATACAAGGCCTATTGGTACCAATACACAATACAGGGGAAATTCTCAATTCTCACTGCTTAACATCTATATCTCTTTTTTAAAAAATGTGGTCCTGATTTAATTATAAGTCAAGCTGGCTTTGGAGTTAGAATAAGTGGCTTTCTTCTTCTCTAAACCCAAGCACATTGGTAAAGGAAAGTTTAAGAGATTCTGTCTCATATCAGAAAAGCCACCTGGTGTGGGACAGAAGACAGCCAAGATAAATAAGGACTACTGTTATAATTTTATTTCTAGTCCTATTCCTGTGTTTATTCTTTCTTGACCTATTAAAAACTTTTTCCGCATACAATTTTCTCCTGAAAACATAAACTATCCATTTGATATTAACAATGTTTAAGTTTTCCACTGTAAACAACAAATTCTCCTGCCAGCAATCTCCAAAGCATCCAGACAGAATATGGGACCCCACCACAACGATTCTACCTGTCATAACCCTGGTCTATGACATTTAAAAACAAATAAACAATGTTTGGCTGCAGGCTTTGCCAAACATCTTCACCTCTCTATTTCATTCTCCACCTGTAAAGTAGAAAAAGTGTTTTTTCTCAGTCTTACTTCATTAAGTCAGGACAGGGTAGTTATTTGGAAAAGTTTCAGGAGAATATAAAACATATGAAGAGTTGAGGGTGGAATTAACTCAAAAATAAAAGTTAAAACATTCTTCCCAAACGGGGCGGTGGTGGCATTTGTCTTTAATCCCAGCACTCGAGAGGCAGAGGCAGTAGGATCCCTGTCAGTTCGAGGCCAGTCTGCTTTACAAAGTGAGCTCCAGGACAAGCAAAGCCATAATACAGAGAAACCCTGTCTTAAACGAAAAACCAACCAACCAACCAACCAACCAAACAAACAAACAAAACCCACAACCATTCTTTCCGTTAGAGTAACGTGACCATCTTTCTTCCGTCTAGGGCAGAAGCCCTGACACTCTGATTTTGTGGATTGAGAAAGGAGTTCCTGGGACAGCGTTTCCAGAACGGGGATGCCAGAGTACACTAGATACCAGGCTCTAGATCCTAGATCCTTATTGGGGCGGGGAGACCCACCCACTTGCCTATGATTGACTCGGGCATGCTGGGACTTGCAGGCTGGCTGACCATCCTGTAACGCCAGGGCCGCTGGGAAATGTAGTCCTTGGCCTGGGCCGGGACGTCGGTGTCCCGGGGGCCCAGCGGTGACAGCTCAGGAGGTAGGCGGCAATGACAAGGGTCTGAAATAGGTGCAGAGTGGGAGAGAGCTTACAAGCTGGCTGCTGGTGCTCCTGTCCTGTGGGTGCCACGTGGACACCCCCGGCTTGCAGCTGATGCAACGGTGCCTGCTTGGGTGGGGAGGGGGTAAGGGGCAACGGGACACTTTTCCATGCTCCAAGGAAAAAGGAGTGGGGCTGGATTATTTCTCCACTATAACAGCCTCTTAGCTGAGATAGGGAGAAGTCTGTCTCCCATCCCGATTTGCACACACTTATCAGTCTTTCCCAGAGAAGCGCCAGGGACCACAACTGCTCCTGAAGAGGGAGTCAGAGCTATGCTCAGCAGCAAGAGGACCAGCAAATATACTGGACCCCACTGGGAACATCTGGTTTCCCTCCCAAAGGGAGATCCAGCTAAGGGCAAAGGAGCGCAAAACCCATTCCTTAGAAACGTAGAGAGGGCCATTGTAGGAAAGAGGTGAGGACCGGGGGAGAAGCGGGATGATCAGGCCCCTCTCTTTTCCCTCTACCGTCCCTGCTTCCATCCCCGCAGCCACCTGAAACAGCTCTACCACAGCATGGGAGGTTCCCACCTGTCCTACACCAGAGTTTGACGGTTCAACATGGACCAGTCTGTGGCGATCCAGGAGACGCTGGCTGAGGGGGAATACTGCATCATCATATCCTTCCCAGCTCATGCCCACCTTGGCCTTGGGAAGTGGGATAGAGGGTGTGGAAATTTCTGTTCATTTTCTCTCTCTCTCTAGCCAATACGGGAATAGATATGCCAATATTTACTAAGTATTCGCTTGGCTCCGGTTTCTCTACTAGATGCTTTAAATATGCAGATATTCTCCCAACAAACTGTGAAGTTGGGGCTATTATACCCATTTTGCAGATGAGAAAAAAAAAAAAAGCTCAGAGAGCTGAAGTAATTTGCCTGATCACACAGTGATGGGGAGAAACCTGGCAGTGGCGGAGTGGGATGGATGGGGAGGCTTTTCTTGGCTTCAGTTTCCCTTCACTCAGAGCAGCAGGCTGTACAAGGTGTGCTATGTAAAGGAGAGAGCAGACAGAGCCGCCTGCTGGGGCTGGTGCGGTACCGGCTGGAAAACGATGCGGAGGAGCACGCGTAAGTAGGCCTCAGACTTCACCAGTGTGGGCCAAGGGTTGTTCTTCACAATCCTCCAACTTGACTTTAGCCATCCTGTCTGAGTCTCCTTGAGCACTTAACATAATGATAGTGTTCTTGGAACTCCATGTTCTAAGCCCTTATAATCAGCAAGATGTAACATGGAAGCTTCTAGAGAAAGAGGCAGTTATCACACCTGCCTAGATTTTGAGCTCCCGTGAGCACCTAAGCTCAGATCCAGACGCTGTGATCCTAAGGAACTTGTTCTTCACAGCCTGTTTACCCAGAGTAAAGATCAGAAGGCTGGACTGGAAATGGGAGCTTGTACCAGTGATGCCAGCACTCAGGAAGCTGAGGTAGGAATGCCACAAATTCCAGACCATCCTGGGCTACAGAGTCCAAGCCAGCCTAGGCTAACAGAGTGAAAGCCTATCTCAGAAACAGAGATGGGACTGAAGAGATTACTCAGTGGTTAAAATGTGTACTGTTCTTTCAGAGGATTTGAATTTGGTTCCCAGCATCCCACCCACATCCAGTGGTTCACAACCCTTGTGATTCCGATTCCAGAGGCTCTGAACCCTCTTCTGGACTATGTGGGCACTTGCACTCACATGTGCATACACACACACACACACACACACACAGAGGAGGGAGGGGGGGTGGAGATGGTTCAGTTAGTGAGATGCCTGCCACACAAGCATGAGCACTTGGGTTTGGATCCCCAGAACCCATGTAAAAAGCTGGAGTGTGGGGTGTGGATATGTGATGGTTAAGAATACTTGTTTTTGTAGAGGACTTACATTTGGCTTCCAGCACGTATGTCATGCAGCTCACAGCTACCTATAACTCCAGCTCCAGGGGTTCAGATGCCTGCCCCCCATCATACACTTATACTTAACTAAAAATAAATCTTAAAGAAGTTAGGGGAGGTAGAGAGCTGGGTGGATCCCTGAAGCGCATTGGCTAGGTAGTCGAGCTGAATCAAATAAATATCAATTTCACTGAGAAACTCTGTCTAAAAGTGAAAGTGCTGGAGAGATGTCTCAGTGGTGTAAGAGGTTTCTGGCCCAGACATTTGGGCCTAGCCCTGAGGTTCTAACCCACAGACCAGAAGTCCAACAGAAACACACAGATGCTTACATTAATTTATGCTGATTGACCTAGGGCCCAGGCATATTGCTTGCTAACTCTTTACTCTTAAAATAACCCATCTTGTTCAGTCATGCGGCTTGGTACCTTTTCTCAGGTCAGCATTTCAACTTCTTTCTGCTTGCTGTGTCTGTCTGTGGCATCTCTGTTCTGTTCTTCCTGTTCCCAGAGTTTTCCCAGTCTGGTAGCTCCACTCACACTTCCTGTCTGCCTTCAGCCAATCAGTGTTTTTTATTAAACTAGTAGGCGGGACAATTATTTGCAATGTAATAGCATAATCCCACTACAGTTTAGAGGTCAGGAGTATATGTTGCTCTCGCAGAGAACCTGGATGCAATCCTCTAGCACCTATACGGTGACTCACAACCATCAATAACTCCAGTTCCAGAGAATCTGGCATTCTCTTCTGGCCTCTGCCAACCCCAGGCAGGCATGCATATGGTAAAATACACACATGGAGGAAAAACATCCCTACACATAAAATTAAATTTTAAAAAAATCTAAAAAAGCAGCTTTAAGGAGTAGACAATGGGGCTGGAGAGATGGTTCAGCGGTTAAGAGCACTGACTGTTCTTCTGGAGGATGACCTGAGTTCGATTCCCAGCATCCACATGGCAGCTAACAACTGTCTGTAATCCAAGATTCCAAGATCTGACACCCTTACACAGTTATACATGCAGGCAAAACACCAACTCACATAAAATAAAAATAAATATTTTTTTCTTAAAAAAAAGAACTGGAGAATGATTAAGGAAAGATACCCGAGGATCACCCTGTGGCCTCCACATGCATTTGCATACAAATATGACCACACATGTGTATGTACATGCACACTCATACTAATGAGCACATATGCCACACACAATAAAAAATTAAAGTAAAAAGAGAGCGATTAATGGCTGAGAGTGGTGGAGTAGGCTTTAATCCTAGCACTTGGGAGGCAGAGGTTGACAGATCTCTGTGAATTTGAGGCCAGCCTGGTTTATATAATGAGCTCCAAGACAGCCAGAGCTATGTAGAGAGAGAGTCTGTCTTGGAAAAAAAAAAAAAAAAAAAAAAGGTGTTCATTCAAAGTTGCCTGGCAACACTGCATAGTGCCACAGGAGAAGGAGTAAATAATACCTACAAAGGTTTCAAAGCTTGTAATCAAGTCTCAGGGTCTCAGAGCCAGGAGGGAGGGGCCTTTAGACATTTTCTAATTTGCTACTCTAACTTGATAGATGGGGAAACTGCAGAATGGCAAGCTGAAGGGACTTTATGAGCTGCCGTGGGAATCAAACTCAGGTCCTCTGGAAGAGCAGTCAGTGCTCTTAACCGCTGAGCCACCTCTCCAGCCCTGCTGAAGGGACTTTGTAAGGACATACTCTTCCTGTCACTCACAGGCTAGCTGGCACCAAATTGGTGTTTCTTCTAGCTGTGAAGAGTTATGTTTTGATGACCTCAGCCATAAATTACAGCTTTCCTGGGCACGTTGGATGGAAAAGGCTTGAGGCATGAGTGTGGCTAGGACACTGCCAGCCAAGTACTAGGCACCTACAGGCTACAACTAAAAGGGTTAGTATAGCACAGGACACTCCAAGATCAAGTTCTCAGCACAAAGGACACTTATTTGCCCCAGAGGGACAAAGGGCAGGGAATAGAAGTCAAAGACAGGAGACAGAGGAGGGAGAAGGGGAAGGAACAAGGGAGAGAGGAAAGGATATTTACCCCAGAGGGACAAAGGACCGCCTCTGGATAGAGAGGAAACGGATGTGGCCCAGAGGCAAATGGCAGTGTATAAAGGTAAAGGAAAACCTGAGTTAGGATGAGCTGTTTAATTTTGATTGTGCATGTTAGGATAGTCATCAATAGATCAACAGGGAGGTTTTTGTTTGTTTGTTTTAAATATTTATTTCTTAAATTTTATGTGAATTGGTGTTTTGCCTGCAGCATGTATAACTGTGTAAGGGTGTCAGATGCTGGAATTACAGACAGTTGTTAGCTGCCATGTGGATGCTGGGAATCAAACTCAGGTCCTCTGGAAGAACAGTTAGTGCTCTTTTTTTTTTAAGTTTTTTTTTTTAAACTTTATTTATTTATTTATTTGCCTTGGTGTTTGCCTGGAACTGGAACTACAGACAGTTGTTAGCTGCCATGTGGGTGCTGGGAATCGAACCCAGGTCCTCTGGAAGAGCAGACAGTGCTCTTAACCGCTGAGCCATCTCTCCAGCCCCCCAATTAGTGCTCTTAACCACTGAGCCTTCTCTCCAGCCTCAATAGGGGGTTTTGATTGTTGGACTTCAATACTTTGATAGCTGGACATCAGTTAGCTTGACAGTCAGCCTCAAGGGGAGGAAGTGGACAAATAAGAGAATAGACCATGGCGCCTAGCTTTAGGAATGTAATCTAAGGGTTTAGCCAGGCAGAGGGGAGGGGAGAAGGGCAAGGCCTGCCACCAGTACCTGCTCGAGCTCTGTTAACAAACACTCCAATGTTGCAGGCCTTTCTTAGGACTGACAACTTCCGATTAATGACAGACTTCTTTTTTTAAATAATTTATTTATTTTTATTTTATGTACATTGGTGTTTTGCTTGTATATATGTCTGTGTGAGGGGATCAGATCTTGGAGCTACAGACAGTTGTGAGCTGCTATGTGGATGCTGGGATTTGAACCAGGGTCCTCTTGTAGAACAATGCATGTCCTTACCCACTGAGCCATTTCTCCAGCCCCAGACAGACTTCTTATTAAGTATGAAAGTTTGCCCTTAGCTTAGATTTGTTCCCAACCAGTGTTTTTGTGTTTTTTGAGACAGGGTTTCTCTGTGTAACAGTCCTGGCTGTCCTGGGACTCACTCTGTAGACCAGGCTGGCTCAAACTCAATGAGATCCTCCTGCCTCTGCTTCCCAAGTGCTGGGATTAAATGTATGCCTCACCACTACCCAGCCCAACTAGCTCTTAAAACTTAAATTAACCTGTTTATATTAATCTACATTCTGCCACGTGGCTTGATACCTCTCCTCCATACCATTTGTCCAACTTCCTCAAATCTCTCGAATCAGATTCTTTCCAGCCTTTCCTGTTCCTATCTCTGCCCAGAAGTCCTGTCTATCCTCTTTCTGCCTAGCTATTGGTCATTTGGCGTTTTATTAAACCAATCAGAAGTTACCTTAGAGGTGAGGAAGGACGGAGACACATCTTTACACACAAAAAAATTATCCCAACACTCCAAGTATACCTCTTCTGCTTTCTGCCCTCAGTCTCTTCCTGTATACACACCGGAGGATGGCCATCACAGGAGACGATGTATCACTGGACCAGATAGTGCCACTCTCAAGAGATTTTATGCTGGAAGAAGGTGCTAGTCGGGTTGGGTGGTATGAATTCCCTCCCTCCATCATCTCTGCCTTTACTGTAAGGGGTGGGTGGAAATGGGAGGAGGATGATGTAAGACAGGAATGGTTAGTTTCTAAAGGCATTCTTATTTCCCTCCCTCAGTGTCCCCAGAAGGTGAACTCTACATCCTTGGTGAGTAGTCTTTTCAATTTGGTTTCTTGTTGGGGCAATGGGACAGGATCTTAAGACAGAGAGAATGGTGTGAATGAGAACATTCCTGGGTGGGTATGATGCTATGTGCCAGCAATCCTAGCATGTAGAAGCCTGAGGAAGGGGGATTGCCTTGCCTAGACTATGTAGTGAGTTCTAGGCCAGTTAGAGCTATAGCTATGTTTCAAACACAGCAAACAAACAAGAAAACCCTTAGGTTGGAGAGATGGCTTCTGGAGAAAGATGCTTGCTGCTAAGCGTGACTACTGAGTTTGAACCCAGAACCCACATGGTAGGATGAGAGAAGCAGCTCCTGGAAGCTGTTCTCTGGCTGTGGCAGGCATGCACTCATGCACGCATGCATACATATGCATGCACATGCACACACATACACAAATCAATCAATGAATGAATGTAATAAAACAGAAGGCTTTCTTGATCCACACTATGGTAAATGAGAGCCTGGGGAAGCAGACCCTGCCCCCACTGCCAGCCATCTTCCATCGCTCAGCCCCTTGTCACACAGTTAAGTCCTCCAGGTGCTTTCCATCACCTCAGACATCACAGCCTACCACAGCAGAACTCTCTCTTCTTCCTCCTCTTCTTCTTTACTTTGTTTTCCAAGACAGAGCTTCTCTGTGTAGTGGTAGCTGTCCTAGAATTCACTCTATAGAACATGCTGGCCTTGAACTCAAAGATCCACCTGCCTCTGCCTCCCAAAGATCCACCTGCCTCTGCCTCCCAAGTACTGGCATTAAAGGTGTGTGCCGTCACCACTGGGCTGAGATTCCATTCATTTCAGTACTTAGACTATTTCAGTACTTGGTCTCATTTCTTGCTTCCTCTCTCTAGGCTCTGATGTAACAGTACAACTGGACACAGCTGAACTCAGGCTTGTGTTTCAACTACCTTTTGGCTCACACACCAGAATGTTCCTCCAGGAAGTTGCCAGAGCCAGTCCAGGTAGGTGAGAGCCAGGTTTCCAGGGAAGGCTGTGTTGCTTGGAGGCACCGGCCTGTCCTCTCCAGCTGACTTTCCAAACCCACTGGGCTCACACACCACAGTTTCTGCACCATCTCAAGGCTGCTGGCGTGGAGTCACAATGCCCTGGGCTGCCAGCCAACTACTGTATTTGCTTTTCCTTTTTGACATGGGGGTGTTGCTTCCAACTCCTGATCTTGACTCAGTCCCCATCCTCCTGCCGGTGCCCGTGATTACAGGTGTGTATCACCACACCTGGCCAGCATTTGCTTTTCTTTTCTGTTAGAGGTTTCTGAGTGTTAACTGGGCTGGGGCTCTGAGGATATAGGGCTTTTTCCAAGTTAGCTGGGAGGCCCAAATTCTCTATATCCATCGCTACAACCAAGGGTCTGTCAAGTGTATTCTGTCCTTAAACCCTGCTCTGTTCCCCATTTGACAGAATTTGTTTAGATGGGAGGTCAGCCAGGCAAGCGGAAAGGCAGTTTGTATACAGAGCAGAGGCCCAGTGACAGAATGCAAATTGATGCTGCCAGGTGCTGGGGCTCAGGTGCTGACCCAGCTCCATTACCTAGGAGTTCCTTTAAAGCTAATATCTTGTCTCTGCAGGAATATACGGTGTGTTTGTCTCCTATTGTAACTACCTTTGGGGCCTGACCTTCTGGCTTCAAGCATATCACTAGATGTGTCAGGAAGGTGACTGGCTTTGGAGGCAAATTGGCTTCGGGGTAAAAGGAAATCAGGTCAAGAATTAAAAAGCCTTAAATGATTAGGGAGTTTAAGTGTTATTCTATAAGCAGGGAAACTTTACCTCTAAATCATAAAATAATAAAGATAATTAATTTATGATTGTTAGTAGTAGTTGTAGGCGGGGGTAATAATAATAGTTCAGGTTGGGCATCCCTAACATGGAAATACCAAACTGGAAATTCTATAAATTCCAAACTTTTTTGTTTATTTGTTTTGTTTCTTGAGACAAGGTTTCTTTGTGTAGCCCTGACTTTTTTGGAATTTGCTCTGTTAGGACCCTGGAGAAGTCCCACAAAAGACTACCTACCATCCATGTATGAAATCAGCAAGAGTATTTATTAAAAGCTTCCAACATGTTGGGGTCAGACCATCTGACAAACTGGTAAATAGTGACATGAGAGAGACTTGCAGGCTCCTTTTAAGCACAGCTAAGGGGAGTTTCAGAGACAGTTAGGCCATCCCAGAAGTGACTGGTTTACAAGAGTGGCAATCATATTAGTATGTTCTAATTGGCTAGGGCTAGCAGGAGCTGGTTAAGGCTACAGATTTGTCATTTTTGGCAGGCTTGGACAAGTCTCGGGCTCTGTCCACATTTGGTTACTACCTTAGGTTATTAACTGTGGGACTGGCCCGAAAGTTGCTATCTTCTTCACCCCTGCTGCTGGGGCACTGAAGATGGATTGTCCTTTGTTCATGGCTTCCTCAGAAACTGCCTATTGAGTTTCAAGAGGCACAAACTAAATTATTAGGAACCTGCCATGATACTTGCCTGGCCTTCTCACTCTGTAGCCCAGGCTGGCCTCAAACTCACAGAGGCACCTGCCTCTGCCTTCTGAGTACTAGAACTAAAGATGTGCACCACTACATGGCTCAAACTTTTGTTTTTGGTTTTTTCAATGATTTATTTTTATTTTATGTGCATTGGTGGTTTGCTTGCATATATGTCTGTGTGAAGGTCTCAGATCCTCTAAAAGACAGTTGTGAGCTGCCATGTGGGTGCTAGGAATCAAACCCAGATTCTCTGAAAGAGCAGTCAATGCCTTTAACCACTGAGCCATCCATCTCTCCAGCCCCTTGTTGTTGTTTTTTTTTTTTTTTTAGACAGGATCTTATGTAGCCCAGGGCTGCCTCCAACATGCTATATAGCTGAGACATTCCCTCTACCTCTCAAATACAGGCTTAAACTTACTTAGTTTTC
Source organism: Sigmodon hispidus (assembly GCA_004025045.1). NCBI lineage: Eukaryota > Metazoa > Chordata > Mammalia > Rodentia > Cricetidae > Sigmodon > Sigmodon hispidus. The sequence continues at coordinate 24,072 of PVIH01000183.1, forward strand.
TTTAGGCAGGGTCTCATATATTCCAGCTTTGAACTCACTATATAACCAAGGATAACCTTAAGCTCTTGATCCCCATATCTCTATTTCTCAAGTGCTAGGATTACAGGTGTGAGTCACCATGCCTGGATTTTATAGTGCTAGGGATCAAAACCAGGCCTCATGGAGGCTAGAGTGACTCTCTACTGAGATACAGCTCATCTCTTTTTAATATTTATTTTTATTTTATGTGAATTGGTGTTCCGCCTGCATGTATAGGGTATCAGATCTTGGAATTAGAGACAGTTGTTAGCTGCCACGTGGATGCTGGGAATCGAACTCAGGTCCTCTGGAAGAACAGTCAGTGCTCTTAACCACTGAGCCATCTCTCCAGCCCCAGTTCATCTCTTTGTTACTTTGTTGTTAGTTTCCAAGAGACAAGCTTTCTCTGTGTAACAGCCCTAGCCATCCTAGAACTTGTTCTGTAGACCAGGCTGGCCTTAAAATCACAGAGATCCACCTGCCTCTGCCGCCTTAGTGCTGGGATTAAAGGCATGTGCCACCGACACTAGGCAAGATCCAGAATTTTTAGATTGACAACATTGTACTGCAAATGAAAAATACCACATTATGAAATTCTCTTTTATGCTCAAAATTACTAAATATTGAATATAATCACCTCAATCTATGTGTGTAAAGTATATATGAAGTATGCATGACTTTTTATTTAGACTTGGGCTCTCTAAGAGTGTCAACATGTCCCAAATATTTCAGCATCTGAAGTCTGAATCCCTTCTAGTCCCAAGTAAGTGGAGTAAGAGAGTCAATCTGTTAAAGCAAAAAGCAAGGCTTTCTCTGCAGCCACATAGCTCCTAAGTCTGACTTGTAGTAGTGTGAGTGTGTTCTGAGATGTTCCCAAAGTTTTCTTAGTCTGGTAGCCCCGCCCATACTTCCTGACTGCCTTCAGCCAATCAGTGTTTTTATTAAACCAGTAGGCAGACAGAGGCCTAGAAAGTGCTTCCCCTCTCTATGTCTAAGTGTTGTTGTTGTTTTCAAGACAGGGTTTCTCTGTGCAGTCTTGAGTACCTTGGAACTTATTCTATAGACCAGACTAGCCTTGAATTTACAGAGATTTGTATGCTTCTTCCTCCTGAGTTCTGGGATTACAGGTCTGTGCCACCATCTAACTGGCTTAGACTCTTTCCTAAGACAGTTAATCCTTATCATAACCTTTACAAGGTAGGTATTATGAGCATCTCTATTATCTAGATGAAGGAACTCTGCCCTGCCTGCCTATATGGCTAGAAAGGTAGTAAAAGGTAGATGCATCCTAGGTGAGACCAGAACTGGCTAGATGGCCTCTGGATGCTGAAGTTTTTGCTCTAGGGCTTCCGTGGCCTTTGCCTTTCTTTCTATGTAAAGTGTTCAGAGAAGTTACCTGGAGGAGGTGTTGTTAAAGCCGAGGCTTTAAGGAAGAGCAAGCATTTTTTTTTCCCCAGTCAGGCAAAATGAGGAGAAAGGGCAATGAGGAGAAAGGGCAGTGAGGCCTAGGGGAGGAGCAATTGGTGGGACTGAACTTGGACCGGTGGAGAGAGAGAGCTGAGCCAAGGAGAAGCTAGCGAAGGGCAGCTCATGAAGAGTTACAAAGTACAGAGGAACTTGGATTCTGCCCTGTAGCTTGTGGAGCGACCTTAGGAGAGTTTTCAAGCATTTCCAGTAAGCTCCTCTGGCAACAGGTATAGAAGGCAGTGAGACCCTGGATCAGGGAAAACAGTAGAATGAGAAGGAGGCATGTGCCACCATGGTTCAGACATAAAGTATGAGGCTCAGGGGCTTGAGAGACGGCTCAGCAGTTAAGAGCACTGGCTGTTCTCGCAGGGGCCCTGGGTATGATTCTCAGTACCCACAGGACATCTTTAACTCCAGTTCTAGGGGATCTGATGCCCTCTTCTGGCCTCCTTGGGTACTAGCATTTGCATGGTATATACATAGAGATGCTGGCCAAATATTTATTCACATAAAATAAATTGGTTTTTAAAAATGAGGCTTAGACCAGGGACATAGCCATGGGACTGGGAAGAAGGGTTAGAGAGATAGTGATGAAATCATTCAGATGAGATCTAAGGTGTCAGGGAGCCATGAGTTTGAGTTGTGTTGACAACTGTATCCCAACTGATTAGAACAATGCCTGTACATACTAAAAATGAAGTAAATATTTGCCAAGTGGATGAACAGAGTGTGGAATTGTTACCCTGGTCAGGGTCTGGGCTGGATGTTTCCAGGTTCTTGGCCTCCTATTCAAAGAATTGAAAAGAAGAGCTCACACAGATTTGCAAAACAAGCAAGATAATTTCAGCAAAGCAAAGGTATAGGGAACATATAGAGGGAGACCCTGTCAAGATTGACAGTGGGCTGCCTGACAGAGGATGTTCAAGGGTCCTGGGCTACAGCCTAGTGTTAGAAGGGACTTGTTACTAAGGGTGTATTTTGGGTGGTTCTCTATTTTGATTAGTAGGTTGTCTTATATTCATTTTTTCTACTGTTCATACCCCTTCCCATAGTGCCTCTGATTTTAATCATATGCATTCCCAATAGGTGTAAATGGTAAATAGAGAATTTTCTCTAAAAGATAATTAAAGGACACAATTTTTGCCTTACTGCTGATGTACCTAAACTAGCTGAGTCTGGGTCAGGCCTTCTATTCTTCACCTGTAGATACATTGGGAATAAGATTGAATAGAATAGTGTCTAAATTTGATTGATATCAGAGGTGTTGAAACAAACACTGTTGTTCAGAGGTGGGAGTATGTGTAGCCCATCCAGGTAGGAGGTTGAGGTGCTTCTGAGTTTGCTAGGTGCATTGTTCAGAGAGGGGTGTGTGTGTGTGCTTGGTATGTACAAGTGAAGGAATTAGGAAGCCAGATGAATTATTACAAGGTGTGTGTGTGAGAGAGAGACAGAGACAAAAAGAGACATAGAAAGTGAGAGATGGGGCTGGAGAGATGGCTCATCGGTTAAGAGCACCGTCTGCTCTTCCAGAGGACCTGGGTTCGATTCCCAGCACCCACATGGCAGCTAACAACTGTCTGTAGTTCCAGTTCCAGGCAAACACCAAGGCAAATAAATAAATAAATAAATAAAAGTTTAAAAAAAAAAAGAAAGTGAGAGATTGATTGACTGATTAAGGATATGTGGCTTTAGGCTTGAGTGTCTGTTTTTCAAATCTCTTACTCTCTCACTTGCTCTTTCCTTGGAAGGTCCACACGATGCCTGGGGCAACCAGCAGGGAAGTTGTGTACTAGCTCTTAGTTCTCTGACCGTTATGACAGCGCTTCCTTAGGAAGGAGCCTGGATGACAGGGACAGATCTTTGGCTATCCGCCAGCCAACACTTGTACTTTATATATGAAGGGATTAGGGCCCAGGGTAAGGCTCCAGGTGAAGGAACCAGGCTGTTCTCATTAACCCTCTCTGGGTAAGTCGGTGCCTGGACCAAGGGACAACAGTTAAAGGAAGGAAGGAACTCATGTTCACTGAGTGCCCACTGTACGCTAGACATTTTTCTACTATCTAGACAATGCCAAGCAAACCATGATTATTGTTTTTCACCTGTGGAGCAATAGTAGTAAGGAGTAGATGTCCCATTTTACTCGTGACCCAAGTTTTAGGACAAAAACAAAGCGAAAAACCAAAAAACCTTGGATCTGGTAACCCTTATAGTCTAGTTTTGCCTACTGATCCCAGTTTGATATGGTGGTGTGCACCTTTAATCCCTGTACTCAGGAGACAGAGGTAGGTGGACCTCTGTGAGTTCAAGGCCAGCTTGGTTTATATAGCCAGTTCCAGCTAGAGCTATATAGTGAAGCCCTGTTTCAACAAACAACCAAAGTAAAATACATCTTTAAAGTATTTTTTTAAAGGAGGGGAGGCTTTTAATTGTCCTGTATAAGCTGACACAGAACATGTAAGAAACTTAACCTGAGACCATTCATGAGCTGAAGTAACAGATAGCTTTTGACACTGAAGCCCACAGAATGGCCACCATTTCAGTTCAGATCCCAGCTTGGCCACTTCCTGTACATGGATGTAGGTAGTTCTTTTACTTCTTCAGGCCTTAGTTTTATGATCTGTTCCGTGGAAAGGGAGAGATAAACTTGCCTTACCAAATGACATAGGGGTGTTGTGAGAGTCAGTTGAGGCTGGATATGGGTTGGTACTAAGTAACATTGAGACTAATATGAAAGCAGTGTCCGCCATGCCATACATAGCTCAAGACTTGAGCTTTGGTCTCCTCAGTATAACGTCCTAGCAAGTCCAGTTCGGTTGGCTCTGGTTCATGCAGTTCTACAAGCTGAGCAGGCTGGACCACAAGAAGGGTTTAGCAAGAGGGGCTAATGCCAGGGCTTGGGAGTCAGACCTGGGTTTGAGTCAGAGGCAAGGGTTGCTCAGGAATTTCTGCATAGGAGAGTGCCAATCGAGTTCAGAGTACCAGAAGGCGGCCTTGGTTTTTGTTTGTTTGTCTTTTTGTAGACAAGATTTTACTATATGTCCCAGGCTAGCCTGGAATCTACAATCTTCCTCAGCTTCCAACCTGTTGCGATTACATGAGTGTGATCCAGGCTGGTCCTCAAGTTCTGATCCCCCATTTTTATGTTCTGAGTTCTGGGATTACAGGTGTGTCCTCACAACCACCACCAGTTTTGTAGTGCTGGGTACTGAACCCACAGCTTGGTGCATGCTAGGCAAGTACTCTACCTAGCTACATTCCCAGGCCCCCAAAGAGCTTGTCTTAATAGTATTTTTATTACATATGAAATATAGCTTATTTTTGGGTTACCTGGAGAGGCCAGGAAGTTGCAGGTGGAGGTTGGAAGTAGTTAAATCTCCCAACCCATTCTTTAGTGCGGGCATCTGGTTAAGTCTGACCTTGTGACCTTGCATTTAGCCTTTCTGAACTTAGTTGCCTCCTCTATAAAATTAGGATAATAGTTGCTACCTAATAAAGTTTGTTGGATAATGAAGCAGGACAGCTTCGGCAAAGCACTTTCCGTCTTCACTTCTATTAACTGCATTTGAATTTCAGATCTACACTGGGCAAGAGGTAAGCGGGCTTGAAGAGTCTTCACCACACAGTCTTACAAAGATGCAGCTAGCTTTTTAAACCCATGGCTCAGTCTGTGCTCCATTGTCCTTGCCACAGGTTTTGACCCTGAGACGCGGGATCCCCAGTTCCTGTGGCTGTCCAGACACAGGTGCGCAGAACCAGATGTCCAGTCGCCGAAACCGCGCGAGTCGAACTCGGACCCGGGTACCCGGAGCGGGTCTACACCCATTGGAGGAGGCAGGTATCAGTCTTGGAATGCAGGGCGACGATTGGAGGATGTCTTGCTTCGGGGGGGGGGGGGCAGCTACATTCTGGTTGGGGGCGGAGCCACGGATGACTCGGAATTTCTATTGGCGGAGGAGGCGTACGGGGGCGGGCCTGTGGAGGGGGCGCGCGCGGCGGGCGGCGGGATGAAGCGCTTGAGGAAGCTGGCTGGGAAATGTCGGCGGGCGGCGGCTCTCGGGAACGCGACTGTGCAGGTCGGGCGGTCTCTGCGGAGCGGGGCTGCGGTGTGGGGCCTTTGGGAGGGCTGGCGGGTGAGCCGATGGCCTTGTAGGGCGATGGTCTAGGTCTTGGCCATCGGCGAGGCGGGGATGCTGAGGCTCAAGTTCTACCTGGAAGTTACTCTCCGCCAGGGGTGAGGGCGACGGGCCGGTGATCAGCGGGTACCCGGGAATCCGGAGGCCGTGGGGTTAAGGAAGTCCTGTTGGTGGCCGGGTGCGTGACCTCTGGCTGCTTGTTACCCCTCTCGGCGTTTCGGTTTCTCCAGCCGAGGTAGTTCCTCCATCCCGGCCTTGGGGAGGTGGCGAGTGTCCGTGGGGGTGTGCGCGTCTGTGACAGAGTTGTTTTCGGATGAGGCGTGGAGTGTGCTGCTGTTCCCTGTGCTCCACAGCCTCTGGGACAGAGTGGCCTGTGCACGTAGCTGGAGTGCCTGGGAGCCCTGGCTGCCATGAGACTGGAGGCCCTCGGGGATGAGGTTACAGGTGAACCCAGCTAGGTTTCTGCCACTTGTCCCTGGGTTGATAATGTGCAGCACAAAGGCTGATTGTTGGACACGATATTGTCCTTTGCAGAGAGAGAGAGAGAGAGGCTCGGGGATGAAATTTGGGTCAGCCTTGTGATTTGGGGCTCTCTGGTGTTTGTTTTTCCCAAGCTATTGTCCATGAAGCACCAGGCTCCTGAGAGCTTTGGCACCGTCACTAATACCCATTTCTAATACTCCTGTCTGACAAGTAGCCTTGTCAAGTGTGGGCCAGGACGTTTGCAATTACAAGGCTTGGAAAGTATGAGGAGTGGGGCGAGGTGACATGTAGGGCAAGTGTTTGTAAAACTAGAGGAAACTAGGCAGCAGAGGCCTTCCTCAGTCTTTCCTTCCTTGAAACTACCACAAGATGCCACGGAAGCCCCTGATGGCACAGATACGTTGCATCTTTCTTGTGCTTATCTCCCAGTTCACTTGTGCAGCTGTTGCTTCAGTTCCCATGACCTGCTGTTTTGTGGTACTGGGACGGGTGAGTGGTTAAGATTAACATCCTCTTCTTGTTCTTTATAAGAGGCCGTCAGAAATGCAGTTAAGTCGTGGGAGGACAGGTCCAGGGGCAGCACAACAGGTGGGGTCTGGCTTCTGCTCACATGTCAGAGCTGGACTTCTGGGAGTTCTTTGGGCTTCTAGTAGAGATATAGACCATGAGAAATCAAATCAACCAGCTCTGAAAAGAGTTATCTGCCCCAGGGTGAGAAATGTGCACTGATCGCAGAAGCATTCATTTGGCTTCACAAAGGAACAACTGCTCACATGATGGAGAGGAATTATTGTCAAGATTTTGCTTTAACTTTTAATTCAAAAAATTCATCCCCATCGTAATACCCAACAGTATGTGAGATTACATGAGTAGCTGCTAGGTTGCTGCTGTTGAAATTGGAAAGAATGGTACCTAACCAAACCCCCATTCCCTCTGGGTCATCTTTGATTCCAGAGTTGCTTCTTCTGTAAGAGATGGAAGGAACCCTTTGGACCACCTCCGGATGCACCAGTCGATTCAGTCTCAGTGGAAACAAGTAGTGGGTTTTGATTCTTCCCACGTGTTGACCATCAAAATACCCACTTCCCCTAAACTGAGGAACTAACTCAAGGCAAAATGCTGCCTTCCTCTCAGTGCTGTTGGAGGCCAAGTATGGTAGCAGATGTCTGAATCCCGGCTCTTGGAAGATGGAGCAGGACTGGGAGTTTAGAGTCACCTTTAGGCATACCAGTGCGCTCCAGTGTCAGATGGGCTACATGGAATGAGACACCATTGTACTAAAACAGAATCCAAACAGCTAGACTTCAGGAGCTGGCATTCTGATGGAGAAAGGTCTAGTGTATGCATAGGTAGAGCTGAGGGAGCCAAGGGTCAGTCTAGCAGCAGGATGGTTCTTGTAGGGTAAACAAGGGCATCTTGAAGGTCTAGGTGTTTGGGGGGCCCAGCCCCCTCTACTTTTCAGAAACCCTATGGCTTTACCTTATCAGAACAAGGTCTCGCTTCAGTGAGTCTTTCATTTGTCTCAAATGAATTCAAGAGTGCCTAGTTGGGGCTGGGGAGATGGGCTCAGTGACTATAGTGGTCACCTTGCCAGTACAAGGACCTGAGTTCATATCCCTGGATCCCATGTACAGCCAAGTACCATATCGTGGGCGTCTGTAATCTCAGGGTTCTCATGGTGAGATGGGGAGGTGTCGATGGGACAATCTCTCCAAGGTTACCTACCCTGCTGTATACAGGGATGAACAAGAGACTGCCTCAAACCAGGTGGGTGGTGAGGATTGCATACATATACACATGCAAAGTCATCACACAAAGATTTAAACAAGAGGTGACCTGGTGGGGCTGTAGTAGGAAAAAGAGATGGAGCTAGCATCTTGACTAATCTGTGCCTTCAGTGTTACAGAGGTGTATAGGTGCTGAGTTGTGGGATGAAATCACAGTGGCCGATGCTCTGAGGGGTTATGGTTTTGTTTTGACTTTAGACTGGTTACTGTTTCAGAAAGTAGCTGTTCTGCTTCCTTACCTATTTTATTGCTCTTACGTTAGGGATGCTCTTTCCTTCCTTAGTAAGAACAGAGTGTGACTTGGGAGAAGTGCCTTATTATTGCTCTATGGCCGCCAAGGGCCTCTTAACTCATACAGCCCCACTGGGGATGCTGCACGGGACTCAGTACCATCCGAGTCATTTGTAAGAAGTTCATTAGCATGTCAGTCTGGGTTCATGGTAGGGACCTGGAGTTATATTCTGGGGGGTTCTGAGCAATACCTGGGAAAGGGAGAGCTGAAGTCCGTGGGGTAATTTAACCAAGTGGCAGTAACAAGAATAGGGTCCAGCAAATGGCCCACTGGGTAAAGGCCACCAAGCCTGGTGACCTGAGCTTGACCCTGGAACTTACACATGGTAGAAGGAGAGAATGGACTCCCACAAATTACCCTGTGACTGCCACACCTGCACCATGGCATGCATGTGCCCACACACATCACACACCTGTACTCACACACAAATTCATAACAAGTAAAGGAATAAATGTAATTTTAAAAACCAACAAAGTGGTAATAAACAATTTTGGTGTTTTGAAGCAAGTTTTTTTTTTTCTTCTGCTGATTGGAAGTTGGGCAGTTTTGTAGTATCGTGTGTGTGTGTGTGTGTGTGTGTGTGTGTGTGTGTGTGTGTGTGTGTGTCCCCTGTTCTTAGAGCCATAGTTCACCTCAGATGTTCCCCCAAGAACCGTCCATCTTGGTTTTGGAGCCAGGGTCGTTCATTGGTCTGGAGTTCTGATTAGTCTAAACTGACTGGTAATAGAGTCTCAGGAATCCTCCTGTCTGTGCCCCCGAGTCCTGGGATTACAGGTGAAAGCCGTCACACCTGGCTTTTTATGTGGCTGGGGTGGGGAGCAGGGGATCAAACTTGGGTCCCTATGCTTCTGCAGCAAACATCTTACTGACCAAGCTCTCTCTCTAGCCTTGTAACCAAATTCTCACTGAGTATGTTATGAATATTTTCCCCTGGACCCAGGAAGCAAAGCATTAAACTCTGCCTGGCCTGTGAAAGGAAATGGCTGCTATTTATATCTCAGGGTAGCATAAAGGGTAACCTAGATTACCAGAGTCAGAGCCAGTGAGAATGTTAAAAAAAAAAAAAAAAAAATAGCCCGTGGGTTGCTTTTCTGTTTCTTTCATCTGGCTTTGTCTGTATTAATAAGTAAAACCTGTGTGACTGATACATTCCTTCACTGTGGAGCAGATGAATTTGCCTTTTGGTTATCTTTGAGGTGGAAATACTGCCCATCATGTGCGTGGCTGTAGGAAGTTCTTTAGGCTCCTAAGCAAATTGATTTATTTTGAGTCAGTTGTTTCTTTAAACAAAACGGTACTCACTTTCCTTCCTTTTGTTGTTTCTGTCTCCATTTTTTCCTTCCTTGTCTATTCAACCTCTTGTTTTTACAACGGGCAATCCTCCTTAATAACTGTTTTCTTAAGAAATTATTTGGTTTTGGAATTTTGCAATGTTTTGTCCTGAACAAGAAAGGACTGTGTTGGGGCATATTCTTCCTCTAGTAATGTGCATGTGAGTGTGCATGTTTGTGTGTGTGTTTTGTTTTTTCAAATACACATAACAACAAAACACAAAAAAAGAAAAATAGCTGGGAGGTGGTGTCACATGCCTTTAATTCCAATACTTGGGAGGCAGAGGCAGGCTGATCTCTATGAGTCTGCTGCCAGCCTGGTCTACAGAGTGAGCTCCAGGACAGTCAGGGCTACACAGAGAAACCCTGCCTTGAAAAACAATAAAATAAAATAAAATCCCAATAAAAACAAAAATAGCTGGGCATAGTAGCATATGCCTGTAATTTCATCACTAGGGAGGGTACATAGATCCTAGCTTGCTGGTATGTGCAATCCTGAATCCCCAGCACTAGAAAAAAAGTGAGAAAATACTTTTCACAATTTTGTAGACTTTACAGATAATCCCCATATGAATTGAAGCTAGCATATATAACAGGGAAGAGGCTTTCATTCTTGGTATTTTATAAGGATTTAAATAAAGGATGCATCTAAATGTCCTGGGTATTTTAAAAATAAAAACTATGCTTCTTGATACATTAGTGACCTGTGTTAATTGTCCTTTCTTTCTTTTTCCTTTGTGTATGCTTGTGGTGTATACCTATGTGTAGTGTGTGGGGTTGTACAGATACCTTTGTTACTCTCCTCCATCACCTTCTGCCTCAGTCCCTGAGACAAGAGCTCTAACTGAACCTTGAGCTTCATTGATTTTCTGCTAGGCTGATAGCAATTGAGTCCCAACAATCTTCCTGTGCCCCTAGTCCCTTCTTGCCAATGCTGGGCTTACAACATACACAACCATGCCTGTCTTTTGATATGGCATGGGGATTTGAACTCAGGTCCTCATGTTGTACAGCAAGTGCTCTTACCCACTAAACTGTTTCCTCTCCAGCCCCTCGATGGCCATTCTTACATCTGTAGAATGGGAATAAACGTTTGCTTCCTGTAAGGGGATGCTTACTTTTTTTTTTTTCCTTCTTTATTTTGTATTTAACAAAAAAAAGTAACATGAATTTAAAATGAAGAAAAGTTAACAATAACTATGAACAAGATAAGAATCATAAGCATGGCTTATCAAGGGCGGTAGTGCAAATAAGATTGCTACACATATATTTACTATGTGTTCAGCTTTCCCTCTGAAATTTTTTTTTCCCATCCCTGTATATCCTCATTCAAGGTCCCTTCCCCCTCCCACCACATCTTGACATTTCTCTTCTCTGCAACTCCCCATCCCTTCGCTGGGCAGGGAGCAGACAGGGGATGCTTACTTATTAGGTGTGTTTTTGCTTCGGAAACATGTTGTATATGCCCACTCATAAGAGCTGAGATCCCAGTTGTGTCCTGAGCCTATCCAGGAATGGTTTCTTCCAGTGAGAACTTCGGATCCTTTCTGCCATAGCACTCCAAGTCCTGGATTACAAGTGACGTAGTGTTCTGCTAACTCAGCTCAGTTTTACCCACTCCTGTCTTTCTTTCTTTTTTTTTTTTTTAATTATATATCTTTATTTTACGTGCATTTGTTTTTTGCCTGCATGGATGTTGGTGTGAAGGTGTCAGATCCAGTGTGAGCTGCCATGTGGGTTCTGGAAATTGAACTAGGGTCCTCTGGAAGACCAGTCAGTACTCTTAGCCACTGAGCCATCTCTCCAGCCCCCCCTTTTTTTTTTTTTTTTTTTTTACAGAGCTTCACATAGCTCAGGCTAGCCTTGAGCCTCTAAGGGTGTTTGTGAGCTGCCTAACTCCCTGCACCTCTCACATGCTGGGATTACCGGTGTTGTCATTCTGTCTGCTGTCACACACATCTCTCCTTCTTACCTCAGTCCTGTTGCTTTTCTTTCAGTGCAGCCACTGAAAGCCATGGTCATTTTATTTTATTGTTATATTGTTATGTTTTCCTTTATCAGACAGAAATCTCACATTACAGCCCAGGCTGACCTTTACTCACTATGTAGTATAAACTGGCTTTGAACTCATGGCAAATCTGCCTTTGCTTCCAGCATGCTGGAACTAAAGGCATGTGCTCCTATGCCCCATATCCTGTGGTCACCCTTGATTCTTCTCTCTCACATTTATTAAGCAAATATTGTCTTTTTTATTTTTTAACTGCAGCATTGCCTCTGTCTACTCACATTTTAAAAATCCCCACAGAACAAGATTATTCCTTGTTTGTTTGTTTGTTTTTGTTTTTTGAGGGAATATTTCTCAGTGTAGTCCTGGTTGCCCTAGAATTCCCTCCATAGACTAAGCTGCCTCCAACTCAGAGATCCACCTAACTCTGCCTCCTGAGTGCTGGCACTAAAGGTATGCACCACCACTGCCCAGTTATAAAGTTCACTCAAGAAACTCTTTGCCTTACGTATTGAGTACTATGTAAACCCTTAGTTTTCCTTGTGCAAGAATAAAACTGAAAGCCTGGCATGGTGGCAGGGAGTTCAAGGCCAATCTGCAACTAGAAATAATCATATTAAGTGGAATTATGTCATCCTCAGGAAAACATACTGGGGGCTGGGGCATAGCTCAGTCCTTCTTGAGCTTGCTGTATACGTATGAGTTTGATCTCCAGCACCCACATAGATCTGGGTTGGTGGTATGCCCTAATAATTCCAGTGCTGGGAGGCAGAGGCAGAAGGATTCCTGAGGTACACTTGCCAATTTGGCCTAATCCACAAACTCCAGGTCATTGAGAGGCCCTATCTCAAAAAGCATACACATGAACGTAATAAACACCCAAAATATTACATGTTCCCCCCCATTTGTGCTTCCTAGATTTATATGGATATATAAAATCATGTTTATAGATGATATGCAAGTAGATGCAAAGCCATCTCGGGGAATGAAGGGGCTGAATGGAAAGGGGAGGAGAAGGAGGAGAGTGGGCATTGGGGTGTGTATGCTCAAAGTGCATCCTATACTTTCATGGAGATGACCTTTTGTAATCCAGAATAATATAATAAATAATTAATTAAAAATGTCCTCTTATCCTCTAAAGAAGAAGAAAAAAGGAAAGTCCAAGGTTTATGTGCCGTTCAAAGTCTCACCATTTGGCTCAGAATATGTCACAAATATTATTTGCAGTTGTAATTTATTAAGCAGTTACCGTGATCTATGGAACCTAATACTGTGCTGTAAAAGTTCTAGGGGCCAGATGGGGTGGTGCATATTTGTAAGGTGGAGGCTGGAGGTTCAGGAATTCAAGGCCATCCTCAGCTGTGTAGTGAGTCCAGGAGTTTGAGGCCAGCCCCCTGTCTACCATGGGACCCCACCTCAAATAGCAGTGAGAAGAGTCTGGAAGGGAGTCTTTAGTTTTCATTTTGGGAGTATGTTAAGTCTTGTTTTTGTTTCTTTTTTGTCAACATGACAAAATCCCAGAGGAAAATAACTTAAAGTGGGCCAGAAGGTGGCTCAGTGGTTAAGAGTACTTGCTGCTCTTACAGAGAACCTGGGTTAAGTTTACATTACTCATGGTGGGCAGTTACAACCTCCGGGGGACTCAGTTCATTCTTCTGGCCACTGAAGATACTCACACATGTGAGGCTCCCCTCCACCACACATGAAAGGATTCATTTTGGCTCATGGTTTCAGATTTCAGTTCACAGTCATCTATCTCTGTTGCTTTTTTTTAAAGATTTATTTAGTGTATATGGGTGCTTTGTCTGCATGTCTGCTTGCAGACCAGAGAAGGGCATCGGATCCCATTATTGTGAGCTACCATGTGGAGTAGCTCCATTGCTCCAGCCCTCCCCACCCTTTCTCTCCTCTCTTTGCTCTTTTTTCCTCTTCGCTGTTCTTTTTTTTCCGTATTTCTGTTTGCTTCAGATTTCTGCTAAAGCAAAAAGCATCCTATTGGAAGAACACAGTGAAAGAAAGCTCACTTCCTGGGGCTGGAGAGATGGCTCAGAGGTTAAGAGCACTGACTGTTCTTCCAAAGGACCTGAGTTCAGTTCCCAGCACCCACATGGCAGCTCATACCCATCTATGATGACATCTGGTGCCCTCTTCTGTACACTGTATACATAATACATAAATAAATATTTAAAAAAAAAAAGAAAGCTCACTTCCTGACATCCAGGAGCATCGAGGGGGTGGGGAGGGAGGGAGGGAAAGGACATGGGGCCAGAAGAGTGTGTTTGGTCTCTCGGAGCTAGAGCTGTAGGTGGTTGTGAGCTTTATCTGTACCTTGATCCTCTACAAGAGCCTGATGTAGGTGCTGGTAAGTAAAGTCAGGTTCTCTACAAGAATAGCAAGGACTCTTACCACTGAGCCATCTCCAGCCTATACGGCATATAGTCCAATACCTCAGTATGACAGGACACTCCATCAAGCCAAGTGGAGTTTAGCAGTAATGGAGAAGTGGGAAAAGTTTCTGAGTGTCTGCTATGTACCAGACATTGTGCTCTTTATTTTGAGACAGGGTCTTACTCTGTAGCTTGTTCTGGTCTGGGATACAGTGTGACTCCAGAGCTGGCTTTGAAGAGTCCTGCCTCAGCCTCCTGTGTGCCGGGGTTACAGGTATGAGCCATCATGGTTGTGCATTTGCTGATCATTTGGCTTCTTTTTTTTTAAAAACTTTATTTATTTATTTATTTGCCTGGAACTGGAACTACAGACAGTTGTTAGCTGCCATGTGGATGTTGGGAATTGAACCCGGGTTCTCTGGAAGAGCAGACAGTGCTCTTAACCGCTGAGCCATCTCTCCAGCCCCGATCATTTGGCTTCTTAGTAAATGTGGTCACTATAGTGTTACTTTACAAATGAGGAAACAAATTAACAAATTACAAACTTTTTGCTTGAGGTTTCATATGAGGTAAGGGATGGAGCCAGGAAAATAGCCAGCTTTATTATTCCAAAACCTAAGGTTTTCTTTTTTCCCCTGAAGTCCTGGCTCTTGCCAAACAAGGCCCTCTGAATTCACAGAAACACCTATCGAAGACTCGTGTCCATCCGGGTGAGCAGGGCTTTGTGAAAGGGGAGGCAGGAGTTGAGGCTGGGTTCTACAGGCAAGGTGGCCGGTGAAGTAGGAGGGGCTTTGTGGTAGAGGGAGGAGCAGGAACCTGTCCTTTAGATTGCAGTGTCTGGGTGGTGTGATTAATGAGGGAGAATAAGGCCAGTTGGACCAGTTTGGCCTTAACCTTCAGGCATTGTCTAACCATGAAAGTTTTGGAATAGAAAGATGAAATCAGAGTTTCATGTGACCAAGACCAGAGACTACATTGGGCAAGAAGAAGTGGGAGGGCCTCTTAGGCTCTTGTGGCCCCAAATGAGGAGGTGATGGGTTGGCTGCAGAACAGCAGCTGTGAGATTGAAGAGACACTTGGCTAACTCCCTCTGGAGGCCCCACAAGAAGGATGAGTGGATGCCAGGATTGCAAAGCTGAGGTCAGAGTGATGGAGACTGCTGCTGACCTCAGCAAGAACGCAGAGACAGAGTAGGGAGGGGACCACAGTTTTAACTGGGACCCACCCACGTAGAGAAGATCCTGTGGGGACTCTCAGGAGACAGGAGGCTGACCTGCATGGCTCCTATTTACAGGGAACCATGGTATCTGGCCATCCCCAGAGGAGGGACCAGGTCCAAATCTGCACTGGTAGTTCTGATAGCTACCAGATATATGTGCTGTTAGTTTATATAAAGTGGAATTTAAAATTAAGTTTTTCATTTGCTGTAGTTACATTTTAGGGTTTTAGTGTAGTTAATGGTCACACTATTGGACAGGGCATCTATGGTATAAAACATTCTGTATGCAAAAGTTCTTTTTTTTTTTTTTATTTCCCCTGTGACAAGGTCGTGCTATATAACTCTGGCTGACCTGGAGCTCATTATGTAGACTAGTAGGTTGGTCTTAAACTCAGAGAAATACCTGCCTTTGCTTCCCAAGTGCTAGGATTTAAAATATGTATCAACATGCTTGATTTGTTTCAGTCTTTTTTTAGATATATCTATTTGTGTGTGTGTGTGTGTGTGTGTGTGTGTGTGTGTGTGTGTGTGTGTGTGTGTTTATGAGTGGGTAGGATGTGCCTGTGGAGGTCAGAGGACAACATTATGGAGTCACTTTTCTCCTACCTGTATATGAGTTTCAGGGATTGAAACTCAGCTCATTAGGCTTGCATGGCTAGTGCTTTACCCAGCTGAGCCAGCATACAAGTCCAGAAGTAGGATAGTTTGATTTGAGTTTATGTAATTAAGTTTCTGGCCTGGCCTAGCTCTGAGGTCTGGACCTATAGCCCCAAATAATCACATAAAATTTTATATTAATTTTATGTTGTTTGGCCTCTGGCTCAGGCATATTACTTGCTAATTCTTACTCTTAAACTAACCCATGATTAGTCAAATAGCTTCGTACCTTTTCTCAGAGCATCATTTCATCTACTTTCCTCTGCATCTGCCTGACATCTCTCTTCTGCTTCCTCTTACCAGAGATTTCTTAGTCTGGTAGCCCTGCCTATACTTCCTGCCTGCCTTCTGGCCAATAAGCCCTTTATTTTTTTCTTTTAAAATAATTTATTTAACTTCATTTTATGTGATTGGTGTGAAGGTGTCATAGCTCCTGGAACAGACAGTTGTGAGCTGCCATATAGGTGCTGGGAATTGAACGCAGATCCTCTGTAAGAGCAGTCAGTGCTTTTAACCTCTGAGCCATCTTTCCAGCCCCATCAATCAGCCTTTTATTAAGTCAGTAGGAGGGACACATATTTACAATGTACAAGAGCATAATCCCACAGCAGGTTTAAGTTTACATTTCTACTTTCCTATGAAAGCCCAGACTCCACAGAGTGGTAGGCCTGGCATTAGGTGTTTGCATTTTGTCTTCATTTTGTAGTTTTGGGCCTTCTCTCGGCCTCATTTGACTTCTGGAGCACCTTAGCTACTGAGTGAATGATGGCTCCAAGTTAATTATGGGAAAAGACATTACTGTAGAAGGAAGATGCACTTGATTTTCTTCAGCCAAGGAAGCAGAGGCTTTAGATTAGATAGCTTGTTCTAGGTCATGCACAGTAAGAGGCGGTGGGACCTACGTTTCTGACTGGAAAGCTTGTGTCTTTTTTTTTTTTTTTTTAGATTTATTTATTTTATTACATTTACAGTGCTCTGCCTGCATGCCAGAAAAGGGCACCAGATCTTATTATAGATGGTTATGAGCTACCAAGTGGTCGCTGGGAATTGAACTCAAGACTTCTGGAAGAGCAGCCAGGGCTCTTAACCTCTGAGCCATCTCTTCAGCCCCAAAGCCTGTGTCTTTATGTAATATGAAAACCACAGATTAGGGCTGGGGATGTGGCTCAGCCAGTAGAGTGCTTACCTCATGTGCACAAAGCCAGAGGTTTGACTCTGTATAAACTGACTGGCCATAGTGGCACACACCCGTGGTCACAGCTCTCAGTAGGTGAAGGCAGGATGATCAGAAGGTCAGAGGCATTCTTTTCTGGGCATTGAGTTGCATAGCCTAGTTGACTAGCCTAGACTATAGGAGACTCATAAAACCAAAACAAAATGAAAAAGAAAGCAGAAATAAGCAAAAAAAAAAAAAAATACTACAGAGAAATGACCATTATTAAATATTTGCTGTGTACCTTTCATATTTTTTTATTTTTTTAAAAATTTATCTATTTATGTACATTGATGTCTTGCCTATGTAGTGGTGTTGAGTTCCCTGGAACTGGAGTTATAGACAGTTGTGAACTGCCCATGGATGCTGGGAATTGAACCTGTGTCCTCTGGAAGAACAGTTAATGCTCTTAACCCCTGAGCCATCTCTCCAGCCCCCCTCCTTTTTTTTTTAAGACTTATTATTTTTTTTAGGTACATTGGGTTTTGTCTGTGTGTATGTTTGTACGAGGATGTCAAATCCCCCAGAACTGTAGTTGCAGGCAGTTGTGAACTACCATGTAGGTGCTGGGAATTGAACTCTCAGGCCTTTGGAAGAAAGGCTAATTGCTGATTCATCTGAACTACTGAGCTATCTTTCCAGCCCCCAAATTTTCTTTATGCTTATAGATCTTTATTTTCTGATACTTAAAAAGTCTTGGTGGGCTGTGATGATGCACACCTTTAATTCCAGTACTCAGAAGGTAGAAGCAGGCAGATTTGTGAGTTTGAGGCTAGCTTGGTCTATTTACTGCGCTCCAGGCCAGCCAGGGTTACATAGAGAAACTCTGTCTCAGACAACAATAACAAAAGCAACCCCCCCCAAACCCTGAAGCTGCATAATGTATAAAGAAAAGTTTTAAAAATCGGCTATAAGTTGAAAGAGAGAAGAAGGGGAAGGTTATGCAGGGCTGGTTGGAGGGAGGAAAGGGATAAGGGAAATAATTATATTTTTTTATTTAAAATTATTTTTTAGAAAATGTTTCTTTAGCTTATAATTTTGGAGGCCAAAGGTCCAAGTTTGAGCTGCCCCAAATGTTCACTGTGTGTGACAGTGTGTGTGGAAGAGGCCACACTGTGAAGCCAGAACTTTAACACTGTTAAAGGCCAGGATTGTTTTTTTTTTGTTGTTGTTGTTGTGTTTTGTTTTTCCTCTTTGAGACAGGGTTTCTCTGTGGCTGTCCTGGAACTCGCTTTGTATATCAGGCTGGCCTTGAACTCCCAGAGATCTGCCTACCTCTGTCTTCAGAGTGCTGGGATTAAAGGCATCTGAGACACCACTGCCTCTTAGGTTGTTCTTTTCCTAAGGACTTGCTATTGAGGGGACAGACTAAGTGGTGTCCCAACTTTAATCCCTTCTGAGATTAGCATCCTCAGTTGACTTTTAGAAGACTCACCACCACTGCCCATTGCTAAATGATGGCTAACTTTCCGGAGAAGCTGCTTCTAAACCATAGCGATACGCATGCGTTGTGTACAGATGGGTGTTGGTTTATGCCATATATGTGAATGTAGAGTCTTTTTTTTTTTTTTTAGCACATGGCAATAGGCCACACTCATCACCACCCTGCTCAGTGTTTCATTAGCAGTTCTGAACTTCTAAAAGCTTTGATGGCTGAAAAGAAGTTTTGTTTGACTGAAGCTAGATTTGGCAGTGAAACTTCTTTTACCGATATGAATCTATTTATAGACTTTATTTATCCAAGTGTTGCTATTCATAAGTTGTACTGTGTCTCAGCTTCTACTGGGATTTTTTTTTTTAAACTTTATTTATTTATTTATTTGCCTTGCTGTTTGCCTGGAACTGGAACTACAGACAGTTGTTAGCTGCCATGTGGGTGCTGGGAATCGAACCCGGGTCCTCTGGAAGAGCAGTTAGTGCTCTTAACCGCTGAGCCATCTCTCCAGCCCCTCTACTGGGATTTTTACTGAAATGATGTAGGTAATGTCTTATAATCCTAGAGTGCTCCAAATTCTGAGTTCCAATATATTCTGGCCTTAAAAGTTCTGAAGCCAGGTTCTGTGGGTCTGTGTTTGGCTGTACTGCTATTTGGGCTAAGAAGAAGCCTTGAAAGGCAACATTATCTATTAAGCAAGATTAGTGTGGGAAGATTTTTTTTTAAAGATGTGAATACAGAGTCAGAATTAAACACAAACAAACAAAAACATTCCATATTTCTCCACACCCAGATCAAGCCTCATGTAGTTAGTTGTTGGGACTGACTGACTTGACTAGCTAGCTAGGCTGTCAATGGGAAATGACTCCAAGTGCTGGCATGACAGGTAGTCATCAGGAATGCATTCAGAGATCACCCCTGAGAAATGGTCCCAATGAGGAGGAAACACTGCTTTGTTCAGTATTCATCACCAGCTGCCAAGTATGCAGCACATGTTATGGCAAGCCAGGGACCACTGGAAAAGAATCCCATGACCTCTCCTGAGAAGCATGTGATCCAGCTGACTTAGAAGGCAAGACTTCTAAGACCCCTGAGCCAATTAGGGCTCTGCTGTGATGAGTCTCTGTACAAATGCAAGCATCATGATCTGAGGGCTGAAGAGGTGCCCCAGGCTCAGTTTCTGGTACCCACAGACAGCTCACTACTACCTTTAACTCTGGCTGTTGGGGATTGATGCCTTCTTTTAGACTCTTCAGGCACCTATATTCAAGTGTACATATTCTCTCTCTCTCTCTCTCACACACACACACACAATAAAAAATAAAATAAATCTTGGGACTAGAGAGATAGCTCAGCTGTTAAGAGTACTGGCTGCTCTTGCAGAGGACCTGGCTTCATTTCCCAGCACCCACATTTGTACCCCAGTTCTAGGGAATCTGACATTTCTTTTGGCCTCTGCAGGCACCAGGCATACATGTGGTGCTGGCAAACATCCATATACATACAATGAAATAATTTTTAAAAATTAAAGAAATATGTCTTTAAGCACACTTTTAATTTAAGCACTTGGGAGGTAGAGGCAGGCAGATCTTTGGAAGTTCAAGGCCAGCCTAGTCTACATTGTGCACTTTGTACAGCCAGGGCTATGTAGAAAGACCCTGCCTTAAAAATAAATAAATAATAGATAAATAAAAAAATAAATCTTTAAAAAAAAATCCTTCAATGTTTGGTTGTAGAGATGGCTCAGCTGATAAAGGCCCCTGCTGTCTTGCCTGACCACCTGAGTTCAGTCCCTGAGACCAGAAGGAGAGAGCCAACTCCCAGAAGTCATCCTCTGACCTACACACACACACACACACACACACACACACACACACACACACAGAGAGAGAGAGAGAGAGAGAGAGAGAGAGAGAGAGAGACAGACAGACAGACAGACAGACAGACAGACAGACAGACAGACAGACTTAACTAATTTAAAAGAGGGTCGACATGCTGGCTCAGCAGATATTATGCACTTACTGTGCCAGCCCAGGAACCTGAGTAAGAACCAGCTCCTCCACGTTGTCCTCTGACTTCCTCCCAGTAACAAAGGGAGGGGGAAGACCTAAGGGAGGGATGTGTGGGGGAGAAGTAAGCAGAATAAGAGGGCAGAAGGAAGGGACTAGAGGTGGCTTTCCAGATGCTGGTGGAGTTTGGCAGATTGGCCTGGGTGTGCACAGGGTCAGGGGTATGGCGAAAAGGGAAATAGTTTTGGTGTGGGTGGTTTGAGGGCTTGGAGAGGTGTGGATGAGGGTGGGAAGTGCAGCTGGGGAGACAGTCTGGGTTGTTTATAGATTTTGTTTGTGCTCAATACACAGATGTCCAGGTTTTATTTCAAAGGTGGCTTAAGTTATTGAGGGACTTTACACACAAATGACTTGCTAAGAATGGTGCTTTCCTTTGAGTGAGGCGGTGAATCCAAGTATGAGCTTTGCAGAAGTCAAGGCTGAAGCTGAGGCATGGCCATGGGGATGAAGAAGAGGTTAGTATAAAAATACTTAAGAGCCTGACACTCCAAACTCTTATTTAATCCTAGCACTCCAGAGACAGAGACAGGTGGATCTGTTGAATTTGAGGCCAGCCTGGTGCATAGAGGAAGTCTTAGGACATCAGGATTGCCTAGTAAACTCCTATCTCTAAATAAGTAAGTCAGTAAGGATAATATTTGTAGACCTGGTGACTTAACACTGAAAAATCTTGTCACCTCTTGGGCTGGGTGACCAAAGGATTGGAGGGCTGAGGCTGGAGAGGGGCAGAGAGGAACTCGGGTGCCATGGCCAGGCAGAGAACAGGGGTGCTGTGCAAGAGCAAGTGCAGCCGTCAGCCAGCTTCCGTGCCAGATCCTGGGGAGGAAAGGTTCTGAGAAATCCCCCAAATGATGGAACGGTGTAAGGCAGCTTCCACAGCATTCGACCCCTACCAGTGGGTTCATGGCTAATCCTCAGGTAGAGCACACTAAGGCCTTGGAGTGCACAGACATCATAATCACAACTACTTAGGCTGAAAAGCTCAGGTATCTCTGCCTGTTACAGAGCTCCATCTTTACATTTTCCATCTGGCAATGTTAATGTCCCTGTGTTATAGATCAAGGAAGAAGGAAGTGACTTGTCATTTACACGGGAATATGGTGATGGAGTAGGCCTTCAATTCCAGTTCCCCAATACTTTGATTCTGAGACCATGGTATGTGTCTGCTGCACACCAGCACCTTCTTACATCTCAGTGAGCAGCCCATGAGGAGTTAGCCTTGCCTCCCCAGGCTTATCTTTTAGTGGGAGTGGCTTTCAGTGTCTGGTATAGATGAGTGATTACAAATCTTTTATTGTTTTTATAAGACTGCTTCTCTTGTTGCATAGACTGACCTTGAACTGGCTATGTAGCTGAGGATGACCTTAAACTTCCGATCCTTCTGCCAGTGTGCAGCACCAAACAGTTTCTCATAGTGCTGGGGTAGGACCCAGAATACAAACTCTCAGCTGAGCTACATCTCAGGCCTGATTATAAATAGTGTGTGAGTAAAATGACTCAATATCAAATGATGGTAGTTCTAATAGGCAACCCTTTCTATTTTTAAGTTTATTTAGCATGTGTGTGGCTGTGGTATATATGTGTGTGTATGCACGCACATATGGAAGCCAGAGGGGGTCAAGATAGGTATTTTTTTTATTGCTTTTTTTTTTTTTTACTTATTTATTTAGTTTTTTGAGACAGAATCTCACTACATATCTATGGCTGTCCCGGAACTCACTCTGTAGACCAGGCTGACCCTAAACTCACAGATCTGTTCGCCTCTGCCTCCTGAGTGCTGGGATTAAAAGTGTGTGTCACATCTAGCTCTCTTATTTTTTAAACTTTATTATTAGTGTGGAGGTGCAAACACATGTGTGCATGTGTGTTCACCCTTGCATGGGTGTGGATGTCAGAATGACTTTATGGAGGTGATTCTCTCCTTCCATCTTTTCTTGGGGGTCAGGGATAGAAATCATTTACATTTTCCAGCAAGGGACCATCTTAGTGGCCCTCTCTACCCGTTCTTTTAGATCCTGTCTTTCGCTAAACCTGGAGCTCATTAGTTGGGCTAACATGTAGTGTTGAACTCTTAACTCTAGGGACCAGCCTATCTTTGTCTCCTGTCCACTCCCATGCTAGTGTTAGGGTTTCAGAGGAGTGTGCCACAGTGTGTGGGTGCCGGGATCTGAACTCAGGTTGCCGTGCTTGCTTGGCTGTACTTTACTGCTGACCCATTTCCCCAGTGCCCAAGAGAAAAATCTTTTAGAAGTAAGATGTGGTTCCCAAACTTTCCTGAAGCGCCCCCTGACTAAGTGCTGACATGGAACATGGTGGAATTTACAGTTTCCAATGAGATGATTGTATCTCAAGGGAGTTGGCAGTTTCAACAGTAGATGGTGCTGCAGTTCTTGCGATCAGATTCTTGTTAGTTTTGTGATTAAAAATAATAGAGTGAGTAAGCATCCCTTTATCAAATGTTGAGGCCTGACTGGTGTGGGAGTGTGGAATTTTTTGTTTTTGTTTTTATTTGTTTTGTTTTATTTATTTATTTTTTCCTAAGGGAAGGTTTTTCTGTGTAACATTCCTGGATGTCCTGGAGCTCCAACTGTAGACCAGACTGGCCGAAAACTCATTGAGTTTTTCTTGCCTCTGCCTCCTCAGTACTGCCATTAAAGGTGCGCACCACCAAGGCCTGGCTGTCTGTTTGCTTTTAGATTTACTTATACATAATAAGATTTATCATGGAGATGGTGCCTAATTGTGAACTTGGTATTTGTATAGAGTAACTTGCACATACAGCCAAATGTGTATGTTTATGTGAACAGGCATATGAGTATGTTTGTGTGTTAGTGTGTGTACATGCTTGTGTGTCAGTTCAGGTATATGCATGAAATAATGTTTCATGGTGTGGGATTTTCAATTTGTGTCCATCATGGTAGTACACAAAAATCTTGAAACTGTCTGTCTGGGCCCTGGTGGTGCACACCTTTAGACCCAGTACTTGGAAGGCAGAAGCAGGCAGGCCTCTGTCAGTTAAAGGCCAGCCTGGTCTGCAAAGTGAGTTCCAGGACAGGACTGTTAGACAGAGAAACTCCCTCCCTCCCTCCCTCCCTCTCTCTCTCTCTCTCTCTCTCTCTGTATGTGTTGAAATTGGTCATGGTGGCACAGGCTTGCGATCCCAGTGCCTGGGAGGCTGAGGATGGAAGAGTGCTGCAAGTTCAAGGTCAGCCTGAGTTAAGTAGCAAGATTCTGTCTCAAAAGACAGGAAAGGGAGGAGGATGAAGGGGAGAAGAGAGATGGCTCAGAGGCTGAGTGCTCGCGGTTCTTGGCATCAGTGTTGGGTGTACATTAGACCACCTTCTCTCTTCTGACCTTCATGGACCCCCACACTCCTGTATGCATACCCCACAGAGACTCGTGCACAAACACACAATTGGAAGTAAAATAAAGTGCCTTCTTAGCGCAGTAGGCAGGGGGCACATCAGTCTCATAAAAGTAAAATAAGCCTGTAGTCCAAGCACATGTGAGTGTGTGTACATTCCTGTGTGTGCATGTGTGCGTGTGTGTATGTGTATGTTTTGCTCCTGGGGAATGCTAGGCAAGGGCCTTACCATTAAGTTTTAGATCCTCAGCCCTTTTGCGTGTTTTTGCTTTGTTTGGTTTTAAACAGGAGCTCATTCTGTGTGGTTCAGGTGAGCCTTGAACTGTAGTCTGAGGTTTCTGGCCTGTCCATCTGGTCAGACCCACAGACCTGCGGTCCCAGACTGACTAGCCCCAAATAATTACACAAGACTCATATTGATTTCATGCCCTTTGGCCTATGGCTCAGGCATATTGCTAGCTAGCTCTTGCATCTTAATTCAACCCATTTCCATTAATATGTTCTGCCAAGTATCCCGTGGCTCACCTAGTTTGTTACATCTTGCTTCATGGGCAGCTGGATCATGTCTCCTGTGACTCCACCCTTCTTCCCCTATCTATGCTCCTATTTCCTGCCCACTTCTAAGATGCCTGTCATAGGCCAAAGCAGTTCCTTTATTTACAGCATAAAGATATCTCACATCACTTCCCCTTTTCTGTGTAATCAAAAAAGAAGGTTTCAATTTCAACATAGCAAAATTACATATAACAAAACAGATATCAAGCAAGAATTATAGTTACAATATCTAGTCTATTTGTAGTTATCAAAATTAAAGAAAATGTTTTATCATCTACCTTATCCTTGTGAGTTTAAAGTTTCATATCTAATATACCTTTTATAATAACTAAATAAAACTATACTTATAACTATTTAATCTTCAAATACATCAAAGACCACAGAAGGATATAATATTACCTGAGTAAACAGGAAGTGTAAGCAACTTTCAAAATCTAGAAATGATAGAGATGACATCTGTCTGCCTGGACAGTCACCCAAAATTCCTTTGTAATGGTGAGTGTGGTAGGAATGTTCTCTGTGTACTGTGAATAAAGAACTGTTTTGGCCTGTGTAGAGCACCATAGAAGTGGGTGGAGAATCAGAGGCAGCCAGGTAGGAAGAAGAGTGGAGTTTGCCAGTCTCGATCCGTCCTTGAAGAAGCAGCATGTAGGAGAAACAGGTGAGCCACGGGCAGTGGCCACGTGGTGGGAAGATTAATAGAAATGAGTTAAATTAAAATAAAAGAGCTAGCTAGTAATGTGCTTAAGATGTGAGCCAGGGGCTGGAGAGATGGCTCAGCGGTTAAGAGCACCGTCTGCTCTTCCAGAGGACCCGGGTTCGATTCTCAGCACCCACATGGCAGCTAACAACTGTCTGTAGTTCCAGTTCCAGGCAAACACCAAGGCAAATAAATAAATAAATAAATAAAGTTTAAAAAAAATTTTTTTTTCTCATAACAGCATTTCCTAAATTCATGCTCTTTGCCGACAGAGGCAAAACAACAGCAGATTCCTCCGCCATAATAAAACACGGCCAAAAGGGGCAGAGTCAACAATTAAAGTAATACCGACATTTTAAAGCTCTTTAGGTTAAAAAATAAATAAAGATTCTCAATAAAACAGATTTAGACTCTCAAAACCTCTAAACGAGATACAATATATATAAAATACACATAAGCTTCAGAGAGAGAGAGAAAAAAAATTAAAAAACCCTTTAAAAAAATAAAAATAAAAATTTTTTTAAAAAGCCATATAAAAATGACAAACAAAAAGTCTAGATTATGTTTGTTTTGTTTTCTTTTAATTTTTTAACTTTTAATGAGCTAACTACAAAAAAATAGTTAATTGCTGAGACTGCTAAATACACATACTTTAAAGATATTTTAACTTTAAAATCTATTTATAAAAATATGTTACTTAAAAAAAAAAGTTTCAGGGCTGGAGAGATGGCTCAGCAGTTAAGAGCACTAACTGCTCTTTCAGAGGACCCGGGTTCAATTCCCAGCACCCACATGGCAGCTCACAACTGTCTGTAGTTCCAGTTCCAGGCAAAACACCAAGGCAAATAAATAAAAAAAAAAAGTTTCTGGGGCTGGAGAGATGGCTCAGTGGTTAAGAGTACCTTCTGCTCTTCCAGAGGACCCGGGTTCGATTCCCAGCACCCACATGGCAGCTAACAACTGTCTGTAGTTCCAGTTCCAGGCAAACACCAAGGCAAATAAATAAATAAAGTTTAAAAAAAAAAAAAAAGTTTCTGCTTTTGTCTCCACAAAAGATCAAAACCTATAAATTAGTTCTAGGCAAATGTGGTTCCATTTGCCAAGGCCACCTAAATAAACATTCTCAGCTTCCAAGAAGCCAGTTAAAATGATCCAGCTTCAAAACCCCATGAGATTGTCATCGTCCTTTGACAACAAAAAATAATAAAAAAAAGCTTCATCCAATTCAAAAAATAGTGCTTATTAATGTTTGTTTTCATTGTAAATAATTAATAGTCATAGTCAAATTTAAAAAAAATTGGGGGAGGAAGATATGATGTAAAAATGATTAAAAAAATAAATAGATAAAAATGATTAAAAAAGATAAATAGATTTTAATTCATTGATATAAACTTAAAGTTAATTTTGTTATGTTGTTTATATTTTTCTACTCTTGATTAAGATATGATGCTGATATAATTCATTTAAAATTATAATATATAATTAAAAATACAGATTAATAGTCAACTATGATAAATAAACTTATAGTCATGTTAATTAAGTTTTTATAGATATACAAAAATATATTTCAATTAAATAAATAGTCTTCAAACACTTCAAAGACATAGAAAATATGACATTTAAGATATTTTAAAAACTTAAACTTTTCTAGACAATAAAACAAGTCTGTTCCTGACAGCACCAATATATTTCAAAAAAAAAATAGACATTAAAAATCTTCATGTAAAATTTACTTTGTGACAACAGTTAGCCACTAGACAAAAAAAAACTATTCTAATATTAACTG
This sequence comes from Sigmodon hispidus, assembly GCA_004025045.1. Taxonomy (NCBI): domain Eukaryota; kingdom Metazoa; phylum Chordata; class Mammalia; order Rodentia; family Cricetidae; genus Sigmodon; species Sigmodon hispidus. The sequence goes on from PVIH01000183.1 coordinate 50,973, forward strand.
CTTAATAATATGCTATATAAACTAGACATACAAGTTCCATAAAAAAGTGACCTCTAAATGTGGGCAAAACAAGCCAAAATAGTCCTTCAAGTTCCTGCTTTGCAAAAAACATTGCCAGACATTCTTCAAGACACACAAAAAAAAACAACTAATAGACTGTGTCAAATTTCCTACATCACTAAAAAGTTTACCAAAGACTTTAGGCCTATAGACTAAAAATAAATGCCCCAACGTTACAAAAAAACTTTGAGTGACTGTCCAGACAGACAGGTGTCATCTCTGTCATTTTATAGACGTTAAAAGTTGCTTACACTTCCTGTTTATTTACATAATATTATATCCTTCTATAGTCTTTAATGTAGTTAAAAGTTTAATAATTATAGATATAGTTCTTTTTTTTTTTTTAAAAAAAAAAACTTTATTTATTTATTTATTTGCCTTGGTGTTTGCCTGGAACTGGAACTACAGACAGTTGTTAGCTGCCATGTGGGTGCTGGGAATCGAACCCGGGTCCTTCGGAAGACCAGACGGTGCTCTTAACGCTGAGCCAGCTCTCCAGCCCAGATATAGTTCTTTTTAGTTTAAAAAATATTAAATATAAAATAATAAAATATTCTCTTTAATTTTATAAATACAAATAAACTAAATATAATAACTATAATTCCTATTTAAAAGGTGTTCTGTATATAATTTTACTATATAAAAATTAAAACCTTTTTAATTAAACAAAAAAATATAATAAAATGTTTTATATATAATATAATTAAAAAACTGTTTGGCCCATACAAGACACAATAAAAATAAATAAAAAATCAAAAACAGCCAAATAAAAAATAAAATTAAATTATACCAGTCGCCATCCGTCCCCAAAAAAACAACATATAAAAAAAACAAGTGAGCCACGAGCTGTCGCCACATAATAAAAAAATTAATCAAAATAAATTAAAATAAAAAAACTAGCTAATAATGTACTTAAGACATCGGCCATCAATATAAAGTTAATATAAACATATAATTCATTTTCTTTAAAAGACAAAGCCACAGACACACAGACCAAATTCCAAACCACCGGCGCCACACACGGGCCAAGTCACAAACCTCCTAGACCCAAAACAGACCAAAAAACTTTCTACAACAGGTGAGACATCCGTCTTCAGCCTACAGGCCTAGAGTCCCTGGCATACCTTTCTGTGAAGCAGGAAATCTGAAGGACTGCTCTGCTCATTCTGGCACCGTTAGTCAGTCACTTCTCTTTATGTCCTGAAGTATAGCTGTCAGTTTTCTCTGCGAAGCAGGTACCTGAAAGACCATCTGGTCTTGTTCTGCCAAAGTTCAGAGGTCACTTTCCTATGGGTCTTACATGTCCAGTTTATACAGCATACTGTCAAGCAGTCAGTATAAGAACAGTTTCTTGTCCAGTGGCTAACCTAATCATTGCCACAAGGAAAGTAAATTCTATATGGAGTTTCTTCAATGCCCAACATACTCTTGAAGTACATTGGTGCTGTCAGGAGCAGACCTGTCTCACTGTCCAGAAAAGTCTGTGTTCTTAAAATATTTTAAATGCCGTATTCTGTAGGTCTTTGAAGTGTTTGAAGACTACCTATCTAATCTAAATATATCTTTGTATACCTAAAAAAATCTAACATGACTATAAATTTGGTTATCACAGATGACTATTAATCTGCATTTTTAAATTGCACATTACAATTTTAAAGGAATTGCATAAACATAATATCTTTTTTTTTAACTTTATTATTTATTTACTTATTTGCCTTGGTGTTTGCCTGGAACTGGAACTACAGACAGTTGTTAGCTGTGGGTGCTGGGAATCAAACCCGGGTCCTCTGGAAGAGCAGTGGGTGCTCTTTACCGCTGAGCCATCTCTCCAGCCCCAGAAGCTTTTCACCTTTTGGGAGTCAACAGGCAAATAAATTTTTATTTATTTGCCTTGGTGTTTGCCTGGAACTGGGAAGTGGAACTACAGGCAGTTGTGAGCTGCCATGTAGGTGCTGGGAATTGAACTCAGGTCCTCTGGAAGAGCAGTCAGTGCTCTTAACCACTGAGCCATCTCTCCAGCCCCGCATAAACATAATATCTTAAACAAGAGTAGAAATATACATATAGTATAACAAAATTGACCTTAAATTTGTATCAATAAGCCAAAATTCATACCAATGTAAAATATTTTGAGATTAACAGCTGACTTTTTAATGAAAGTAAATTCAATAATCTATATTTTTCATTCATTCCTATATCATTGAACTCAGGACAGTCCTCTCTCTTCATTCTCCAAGTGCCATAATTTTGAGTGTATACCACCACTCATAGCTAGAACCAATGGGCAATTTTTGTTATTGTGTTTGGTTTTTGAGACAAGGTCTCTATTATGTAGCTCTAGGTGTCCTGGAACCCACTATGTAGAGACCAAGCTAGCCTGGAAGTCACTGCTGAGGTTTTTGTTTGTTTATTTGTTTTGTCTTTATGTAAAAAGATGGGAGGTTCAGTAGATGAAGATGTTGACCCCCAAGTCTGGACACTTGAGTTCCATCCAGGACCCACATGGTAGAGGAGAGAATCAACTTCTTCAAGTTGACCTCTGACCTTCACAAACATACTGTAGCACATGTGGGTGTCCCCCAATCAATAAATATTTTGACAGTAAGGTGTTAAGGACTGAGGAGATTTTAGAGTAGAGATAAAGGGCTATGTGGAGAGTAGGAGGCTCCCACAGAGAGTCAGAGTGAGCTGCTAACATCTGAGCCCAGGCTTGGATGGCTGAGGAGTGAGCAATGTGGGTGTCAGGAGGAAGTGAATCCCAGACAGATAGAGAAGCAAGAGGAAAGCCCCAGTAGAGCAATGAGCTTTGCATGTTCCAGGAACAGTGAAGAAGGAAACAGGGCAGGGTCGGAATGTGTGGGTCCCAGCGGCATCAGAAGCCCAGGGCAGGGCCTTCTCAGACTCCTGCTTCTGAGGGTGGGTTTTATTTTCAGTGTGATGGGAAGCTGTGTGAAAGTTTCCAGCAGAGAAGTGACCTCATCTAATGTGCTTGTGTGCTTTAAGGTTTGCTGGGGCTGCTCTGTGGAAAACTAACAGTAGGCCTTATGTAAGGAAGCACACACAGGAGGTGGCTGCTGCAGTCTGGATGATGTCCAGTCCCAGCCATAGTGTGGAAGGTGGGCCGCACTTCAGTTGCTAGTGAATTGAATGAGTCTGGAAAAGGAAGAGTCAGGATAAGGCTTGAGGGTGTGTTTGCTTATTTGAGGTCAGGTCTCCAATAGCTCAGACTATTCCTAAACAGAGAGGACTGATTATAGGTCTGTCCCTTCCTGCTAGTTGGAGCCCTAAATTCTTTTGTTTTTCTGTTTTGCTGAGACAGTTTTATACTGTAGACTAGGCTGCTCTCAAACTTGAGACAGTTCTTTTGCCTCCACCCTGAGTGCTGGAATTAACAGGCGTTTGCCCTCCTGCTCAGGGGGTGTGAGGTTTATACCCTGAATGCTGGTGCCATTTTTACTGGAATGTAAGGTGAAGCCAGGATGTGGGTGTAGGCCCTGAAGATCAGGCAGAAGGTAGAAAGCAGCAATGCAAATCTGAGAATTTGTTTAGTTGTTGGTTTGGTTGTATGCCGTGAGGCAAGTTTTATTTTCATTAATCATACAGTATTCCATAGTATCCCAGGGCAAACTGGAGCTGTCTGACTGGGATCTCTCTAAGACCCACAAGTTAGTGGCATCTTGCAGAGTACCTGGTTCACAGTGCAGTTTAGGATGTGTAGCTTTTTCCTCCAGGGGTTTCAAATAATGTAGATGAAGACTCTAAAAGTGTTTAGAAAACTTCACTCTGCTTTTCCTGCTTAATAGTCTCTTTGGTGGGCGGGACATTCTCCCACATCTCAGTTTTATTTTTCTTTTTTATCTGTCTTTGAGGCAGGGTCTTTTTTTTACATAGCCATAGCTCTGGCTGTCCTGGATTCACTATATTGACCTTGTAGGCCTTTAGCTCGCAAAGATCTGGCTACTGTTGTAAGGTATATTTGTCCCATCTGGGCCAGAGGTTTAGATTTGCCTGTGGCCACTTTTTCTCCCAAAAACAACTCAGATGCTTATATTAATTTTTATCTTGTCTGGCCTATGTCTTAGGCATATTGCTATCTAGCTCTTTCATCTTAATTTAACTCATTTTTATTAACCTGTTTTGCCACATGGCCGTGGCCCGTGGCTCACCTGTATTCCTTATATGCTTTTTTTTTGGTGGCTGGATGGAGTCTTTTTGTCCTAACTCTGCTCTCCTCCTTCTACCTAGGCTCTAATTTCTCTGCCTACTTCTACTAGGCCTGACAAGGGCCAAAACAGTTCCTTTGTTATAGAATGATATTTACAGCATATAGAAAGACATTACCACCTCACTTTCTCTTTTTTGTCTAATCAAAAAGGAAAGTTTTAATTCTAATATAGCAAAATTATATAACAAAACAGCTATCAAGCAAGAATTATAGTTATAATAGTTAGTCTATATGTAACTAACAAAATTAAAGAAAATATTTTATTGTCTATCTTTGAGTCTAAAGTTTTATATCTAATATACCATTTATAGTAACTAAAGAAAAGTACTTATAACTATCTAATCTTTAATTTTATCAAAGACCACAGAAGGACATAATATTATTTGAATAAACAGGAAGTGTAAGCAACTTTTAAAATCTAGAAATGACAGAGATTGACACCGATCTGCCTGGACAGTCACACAAAGTTTTTTTTTATAATGTTGGGGCATCTATCTTTAGTCTATAGGCCCAGAGTCTCTGGCATACCTTTTAGTGAAGGAGAAAATCTGAACTGCCCATTCTGGCATAGTTCATCAGTCTCTTTTCTTTGTGTCTTGAAGGATGTCTGACAGTTTTTTCTGTGAAGCAGGAACCTGAAGGACCATCTCACCTTGTTTGCCAAAGTTCAGAGGTCACTTTTCTATGGGTCTTGCATGCTTAGTTTATATAGCATATTGTCAAGAAGCCAATATAAGAACAGTTTCGTGCCCAGTGGCCAACCATTGCCACAAAAAAGGTAAATTTTATATGGAGTTTCTTCAATGCCCATTATTCTCTTGAAGTACACTGGTGCCACCAGGAACAGACCTGTCTCACTTTCCAGAAAAGTCTAAGTTCTTAAAATACTGTAAATGCCATATTTTGTAGGTCTTTGAAGTGTTTGAAGACTACCTATCTAACTGAAACATATTTTTGTTATATCTAAAAATCTAACTACCATGACTATAGGTTTGGCTATCATAGAAAACTATTAATCTGCATTTCTTAATTACACATTGTAATTTTAAATGAGTTACATAAACATAATATCCTAAACAAGAGTAGAAAAATACGTACAGCATAACAAAATTGATCTTAAATTTGTATCAATGAACCAAAATCTATCTTTTTTAATCATTCCTATATCATATCCCTCCCTCCTTTTTTAAAGAAAGAGATTGTGAGAAAAATTAGGGTCTCCTCTCACCCTGTGGGTTCCAGGGATTAATTTTGGATTGTCAGGCTTGATGTCAAATGCATTTATCTACTGAGCCTTCTCATTGGATAGTGTATCCCATTTTCCTTAGCTAGCTCTTACCAAAGCCGACCGTCCCCCATGTTCATTTTCTTAGGTGGTCCTAAGAAAGAGTCTCAATCCTAGCCTGTTCTCCTAGTGCTCATTTGCATTTATGTAGCAAGAGACCTATGTGGAGATGCTAGAGAGAAGGCCTAGAAGTTAGAAACACTGGTTACTCTTACAGTACAACCCTCTGTAACTAGTTCCAGGAGAGTCCATGCTATCTTCTAACGTCTTTGAGCATCAGGCACATAGGTGGTACACATACATACATGTAGACAAGACATTCGAACACATAAAATAAAAAAATGAGAGAGAGAGAGAGAGAGAGAGAGAGAGAGAGAGAGAGAGAGAGAACCATGTGTGTTGTTTTTAAATCCCAAGGCTAGGGCTGAGGAGATGTCCCAGCAAGTAAAAGTGTGCAGAATCTCCAGCACTCACATTGAAAATAAGTGAAAAAATGATGAAGCCCTGAGGCTAAATGAGGTTAGAGTTTAAGGAAGAGAACTGCTAGGAAAGAGATGCCTTGCTTAGGAAGAAGCCCCCAAGGGCTCGTTCCCAAAGCAAGCAGTAACATCTATTAGGACTTATTTCAAGGAGGTGAAAGTAGACACAGCTGCAGACTGGATGGACTACTGCTTCTGGCTACATGCTTATCAGTTACTAAAAGCAGCTGGTAATGGGAGATTAGGGACAGAGCTGGACCGAGGGCTGAAACAAGGCTGGGCTGCTGGAGGTTGAAAAGAGGAGCAGAGGCTGGAGAGGTGTGAACCTTCCACAGTTTTAATCTTGGCTTTCAATGCTAAAATCTTTTACATTTTATAACCTTACTTTTTATATTATTATTTGTATTTATTTTTTTAGCCCTGGCTGTCCTGAAATTCACAGATCCTCTTGCCGAGGCCTCCTGTGTGCATTGTCAGAGCAGTGTTATTTTCCTTTGAAAACAGTACAGAAATTTTTCCTAACCTTATACTAGTTCCCTATGTCCTGTGCTATCGTTATCCATGACACATTTGTTCTGAATTCCTGTTTGTTTGCTTGGTTTGATCTGTTTTTTGAGCCAAGGTTTCTCTGTGTAGCTCTGGCTGTCATGGAACTCTTTCTACAGACCAGGCTGGCCTTGAACTCAGAGATCCTCCCAAGTCCTGGGACTAAAGGCCACCACTGTCCTTCTTGGCACATTTGTTTACAGGTATTACACTGGGGTTGGTAGATACTATTAACCAAAGTCCATACGCAGCAGATTTCCTTGGATTTTTACCTCCTAACTTTTGTGCCCACAGTCCCATTCTGGAGCCCCTGACATTGAACTATCTTGTGTCCCCTTTGTTTTCTCTGATGTGTGACAGTTTCTTAGTCTTGCATTGTTTTTGATGACCTTGACACTCTTTTTTTTTTTTAAAAAAACACTTTTATTTATTTATTTATATGCCTTGGTGTTTGCCTGGAACTGAAACTACAGACAGTTGTTAGCTGCCATGTGGGTGCTGGGAATCGAACCCGGGTCCTCTGGAAGAGCAGACAGTGCTCTTAACCGCTGAGCCATCCCTCCAGCCCCGACCTTGACACTCTTAGGACTCTCCCTCCTTAGTCTAGGCCCCTGTAGAGGGAGGGACTTACCCTTAGTCTGTGTGTCAAGGGTATAGGTTGTCTGTGTGACTTATCACAAGTGAACCTTGACCACTTGGCTGAGGAAGTGCCCGGCACATTTCTGCCCTGCAAAGCTTTGATTTTCCTCCCTTACATGCTTCATCATTTGGAAGGAAGTCACTCTGCACTCCCTAAGGAATATGGAGTTAGCTTCCTCTCTGAAGGGTAAGCTGCTGTGGGAGTTATTTGGAATTCTCCTGGGGAGAGTTATGGCTTCTCATTTGTTTATCATCCCAGTGATTATTTATTTACATATTTTTAGCACTTTCCTACTTTCTAGCAGTATTGGGTATTTCAGGCCCATTTTGTGTATTTCCTTTTTCAGTTCCCAAAAAACCATACTTCTCAGGAGGTATTGGAAAATAGCATGAGAAGCTAAGGCCTTGCATCAGGTGTGTTTATTGTTCTTGGTGTGTTCTTGCTTCTCAGTTGACAGCAAAGAAATATTTGTATGTAGAGGGGGTAGAAATTTTTTTCCTCCTTTTTCTTTGAGAAAATGTCTCATGTATCTTAGACTTCAATTAACTGTGTAGTTGAGGGTAATTTTGAATTTCTAACCTTCTTCCATCTAGGATTATTATAAATTACCACACCCAGTTTATATGCTGCTGGGAATTTTACCCAAGGCTTCATGTATGCTAGACAATCACTCTCTCTTCTTTTTTTTTTAAAAAATATTTATTTATTTATCTATTTAATGTAAATTGGTGTTTTGCCTGCATGTATAACTGTGTAAGGGTGTCAGATCTTGGAATCACAGACAGTTGTTAGCTGCCATATGGGTGCTGGGAATTGAACTCAGGTCCTCCAGAAGAACAGTCAGTGCTCTTAACCACTGAGCCATCTCTCCAGCCCCCGACAATCACTCTCTTAACTGAGCTGCATCACCAGCCCTATGGAATATTCTTTCATTTATTTATTTATGTATTTGAATTCCAATCATATGGATGTATGTGTATGTGTGAGTATATGTCATGTGTTTGTAGGCACCTTGGAAGGCCAGTACTTAGCTGCAGTTGGAGTTATAGGTGTGCATAGTAGAGGCCAGAAGACAGTTTGTAGAAATGGGTTCTTTCCTTTCATCATGTAGATCCAGGGGACTGAGCTTCGTCGTCAGGCTTGGCATCAGGTGCCTTTACCCACGATCTGACTCACTGGTCCAAGTTTGTTTGTTTTGAGTGAGACAAGATCTTAATATGTTGCACCACTGACCTTTTCTCTGTTTAGAGCTTCAGTGTCACCAGCAAACACGTAGGATCGCAGTCTTCTACCTTCTGTTGTATTGTGTGATTTTTACATGGTTTGCACATCTGTCGGCCCATTTGATCTCTATAGTAAATCTGCACAGAAGGCAGGACAGGACAGATTACTGAGATCAAGAGAGATTAGATGGCCAGGCAGTGGTGGTGCACCCCTGTAATCCCAGCACTTGGGAGGCAGAGGCAGATGGATCATCTTTGTGAGCTAGTTCCAAGATAGCTAGGGCTACACAGAGAAACCCTGCCTTGAAAAAACAAACAAACAAACACACAACAACAACAACAACACACACACACACAGGTAAGGGGGTAAAGTGGCTTGTCAAAGTCAGCAGATAATAAAAGTTCCCACCTGTATTCCAGAACTTAGACTTATGAGGCAGAAGGAGCGCCAATGAGTTTGAGGACAAATGTAAACTTCATTGTGGTACCTTGTCTCAAAATAAATAAGCAAACATTGTTGGGCCTACCTGTAGGGCTATATGTCTGTAGTCCTGGTATTTGGGAGGTAGAAGCAGGAGAATCAGGAGTTCAAAGCCAGCCTTGTTATGTAGTGAATTTGAGGCCAGCCCGAGATCATAAGATCCCATCTCAGAACAGCAACAACTGTAGGCAGATGTTTCTGTTCTGCCATCTGGCTTCCAAATAAACACACAGAGACTTCTTACTAATTATGAAAGCTCAGTCGATAGCTTAGGCTTGTTTCTAACTAGCTCTTATAACTAAAGTCAACCCACTTCTATTCATCTATGTGTTTCCATGTGACTTGTGACGTTTACCTCTTTTCTTGCATGTCTGTTTCCTCTAGTCTGCTGCAGAGTTCTCTGTCTGGCTCTCCCACCTACACTTCCTGCTTAGCTAATGGCTCATTAACTTTTTATTAATCCAGTCAGAAGGCGCCTTGGCAGAGGTGCACCTTCAAGTGTAGAAAAAGATTATTTCACAACAAACAACAACAAAAGGAGTGCTGGGGAGATGCTTCTGCTACTAAATAGCTATACTGGCACAAGGTCCTGAGTTCGATCCTCAGGACCCATTTAACAGCCAGGCCTGGTGGTGTGCTGTTGTAATCTCAATGCTGGGGAAGCAGAGACTAGTGGATCTGCGGAACCTGCTGGCCAGCCAGGCTAGCCTAGTTGGGGGCTCCAGGCCAGAGAAAAACTGTTTCCTGTTAAGGAAGTAAGGAAGGCTTGTTGTCTTCTGGCACTTCCCCTACCACACATGGTAAAAATAAATAAGAGAAACTAAAAAGAAGAAAATGAAGTCCTTGACAAAACAGATTTCTGGGTTTCATGTTACTTATTCTGTAACTTGTGTTCCTAGAAAGGGGTGGAGTAACTAGAAGAGCTTTGTTTTTAGCAGCAAAGCCATCCCTGTGAGCTGGCTTTCGACTCTGCACATGCCCTGTTACTGCACCTGTGGGCCAGTGTGGGCTTTGCAGTTTCCCAGCAAGGTGTAGATTGCCAGTGATTCCACGGCCATCTCTGAGAAGCCGAGGTCTATGCACTCAAGCACAGTGGTACACTTTAATTCTTTCTCCTCTTTAGGTGGCTCTAACCTGGACAGCTCAAGACCAAATGGGAGAGGCCTGCTTATGGACCAAAACTCTGGGGCCAGGTGTTCGGAGAAACCAGAAAACTCCCTTACAAGGTACAGAAACCTTTCCTTCATTTGCATCTCTTATGAGTGAGACTGTATTCACCAGAGAATCACCCCACTGTGTATAATGGAGGTTGTTCCACGTAGCTGAAGCCTGAGAAATGTTACTAATGTTCATGACACAGCTCTTACTGTGTGTGCCAAACTGCATGCTCTTAGAGGGACTGCTGTTTACATCAAAGTTTCATACTTTACTGTTTTAGAGAAATTACATATGTGGGTGGAGAGATGGCTCAGCAGTTAAGACCACTGCCTGCCTTTATGGAGAGCCCAAGCTTGATTGCCAGAAACCACATGGCTCCAGGGGTCTGATGCTCACTTCTGGGAATTTCACTTATATGTATATATCCTTGTGGACACACATACATTCTTAAAAATAATGAAATAAATGTTAAAAAAAGGAAAAGAGATGCCGAGCTGTGGTGGTACAGTCTTTAATCCCAGCACTTGGGAAGCAGAGACAGGTGGATTTCTATGAATTCAAGGCCAGCTGATCTACAAAGTGAGTTCCAGGACATTCAGGGTTACACAGAGAAACCCTGTCTTGAAAAACCATTAAAAAAAAGATGACACAGGTTGGATGCTCAGTAGATAAAGCATCATCTCACTCTCTTGAGGACCTGGGTTCAGATTCCCAGACTTGCGTTATTTATTATTACTATTTTAATAAGGCCCTCAAACTTGAACTTGTAATCACTCTAAGTCTCCTATAGAGATTTAGAAAAATAGTCTGGAGAGATACTTTGGCAGTTTAGAGCACTTACTGTGCAATTGTGAGAACCAGAGTTCAGATCCCAGCATCTGAGTAGCCAATCAGCTGTTCAGTAAGCATGTTTGTGATTCAGGTCCCAGGACAGGAGGATGGGGCATGGAAACAAGAGGATCATTGGGACTTGCTGACTTAGCAAACTGGAGCCTCAGGTTCAGGGAGAAAGATGTTTCAGCCTTCCTGAAGGACTAGACAGTGATGGAGGAGGAGATCCGGTGCCCTCTTGTGGCCAGTGTGTGCACAGTGTGTTTTTTTTTTCTTTTTAAATATTTATTATGTATACAGTTTACAGAAGAAGGTACCAGATGTCATTATAGATGGTTGTGAGCCACCATATGGTTGCTGGGAACTGAACTCAGGACCTCTGGAAGAATAGTCAGTGCTCTAAACCTCTGAGCCATTCTCCATCCCCAACAAATGGTTTTAAAACAAGCCTGCCAAAGGTGGACATTCCTTTAATCTTATCGCTTGGGAGGTAGAGGTAGGTGAATTCAAGGCGAGCTAGGTCTACACAGTGAGTTACAGGCTATTACTGCACACAGAAAAACTCCGATTTAAAAGAACAAGCAAAAATATAGGAAACTGAAAATGTTTGATTTTTTTTTCCCCCCTCAGGTTCTTTTTATACTTTTCTGACTTGGAAAACACTTATTTTTTCTTTATCTCTCCCATCATACACATTATATTTTGTATGTTTTTTAGTGCCTCCCACTGATGATAAATAGAATGGCTAAAATAAAATACTTACTTTTTGGTCAATATTTTAGTTACACCTTAAGCAGCAGTGAGCAATCCCAAATTTGAATGTGTTCAAGAATCCAATGTTTCCAAACCATTTTGGTATCTATGTTATATATTCTTATTTATTTGTTGAAACAAGGTTTCTTTATGTAGGCCTGGCTGTCCTAGAACTTGCCATGTAGATCTTGAATTTACAAAGATCTGCCTGCCTCTGTCTCTTTAGTGTTGGGATTAAAGTTGTGCACCTTCATGTCTGGCTTTTAAATTTTTTTTAAAAGATTTATTTTATATGGCTGAGTGTTTTGCCTGTGTGTGAGTGTGTGTATGTGCGCGCTTGCACGTGCCCCACGTGTATCTGATGCCATCAGGTTAGAAGAGGGCACCAGTAACTAAAACTGGAGTTACAGATGGTTGGGAGCCACCATGTAGGTGCTGGGCACTTAACTTGGTTTCTCCACAAGAGCAACAAGTACTCTTAACTACTGAGCCATCTCCCCAGTCATAACCCACGCTTAATTTTTCTTGAGACACGGTCTCATTATGTAGCCCTGGCTAGTTTAGAGCTTGATGCATAGATGAAGATGGCCTTGAACTCAGAAGTATGCCAGCCTCTGGCTTCCTACTGCTGAGATTAACATGTACATGGTACTATATAGTCCTATATAACCTTAATTGATATATAAGGAATAATGAATGCTGTCATTGGTACTCATGTGGTGTCTTAGTCAGTGTTCTATTGCTATGAAGAGACACCATGACCACAGCAACTGTCATAAAATAAAGTATTTAACTGGGGGTTCCTTACAGTTTCAGAGGTGTAGTCCACTGTCATCCTGGTGGGGAGCATGGTAGCATGCAAGTTGGCGTTGAAGCAGTAGCTGAGAGTTACATCCTGATCCCTCCACAGAAGGAAGAGAGTCTGGGTCTGGCATAGGCTTTAGAAACCTCAGAGCCCACCTCCAGTATTACACTTCTTCCCACAAGGCCACACCTACTCCAACAAGGCCACACCTACTCCAGCAAGGCCACACCTACTCCAACAAGGCCACACCTACTCCAGCAAGGCCACACCTCCTAATCCTTCTAATTCTATTGTGGAGTACCACTTTCTGGTAACTAGACATTTAAATATGTGAGCTTTGGGGGCCGTTCTTATTCAAACCACCACATGAGTCATTTAGTCAGTGCTGGGAATGGCTTCAAGAGCCTTATATACTTTAGTTATTAAGACATCGTCAATGAGTTTCCAAGGTTATAACATAGGACCCTGGTAGGTGAATATGTCATATATTTTTTACATTAGCTCTTGAATAATTATATCCTGACTATAAGTACTACACAACAACACAATTTAAATTTCCATTGCCTTTTTATTTTGGCTTACTTCAAGGGGTCCAGAGGACTTTACATTCTTGTTCTGTGAGGCACAAAAGTGCAGAAAGAATGCTGTCACTTCTGAGTGCCAGTCACACTCTACTCCCTCCAGGACAAGTGAATTCTACTTTTGTAGTACTGGGGTTTGAATTCAGGACCTAGTGCATACAAGTTAAGTAAGTGCTCTGCCCACTGAGCTTTCCCCCCGGTCTTCCTTCATTTTTCATTTAAGGTCCCTTTGTGACCTAAGATTCTATGAATATATTATCAGAAAAAAATCCACAACACTGTGTAATTGACATATCTGTTTACTTAACTTTCACTTGTTATTAGCAAGTAAGTTTAACTTGGGCTCTTTATTCTTTTGTGATGCAGGTACTAATATGTGAGAGCATCTAGCTTTATTTTTCTTTTCCATGCCAGACTCAAAATATGATTAAAATGCTTTTATTTTTTCAGACAGAATAAAACTAAGTCTGAAATCACTGACATGGTTCGTTCTTCCACAATCACGGTATCAGACAAGGCTCACATTTTATCCATGCAGAAGTTTGGGCTTCGAGACACAATTGTGAAATCACATCTCATGCAGAAGGAAGAGGATTATACCTACATCCAGAACTTCAGGTAGTTAACCAGGTTTTCCATAGCTTTATTTCTGTTGAGACATATCACTGTGTAGTTATGGCTGGCCCAGAACTTGTCTTCAAACTAACAGAGATACATCTGCCTCTGCTTATGGAATGCTGGGATTTAAATTGTATATCAATGGTTTTTCAAGGTAAAATGGCCATTCTACTTTTTAGAATTTAAACATCTGCCTTACATACCTTGGATTTGGAAGCCAATTATTCTGTGTGGTGTTTTTCCTTTTTTTTTTTTTTTTTTTTTTTTTTAAAAAAAAAAAAAAACGTATTTATTTATTTGCCTTGGTATTTGCCTGGAAGTGGGAACTGGAACTACAGACATTTGTGAGCTGCCATATGGGTGCTGGGAATCGAACTCTGGTCCTCTGGAGGAGCAGTCAGTGCTCTCAACCGCTGAGCCACCTCTCCAGCCCCGATGTTTTTCCTTTTTAAAAAGTATCATTGCGTTCACCTTTTGGGGGATATAGGGTAGGGTGTAATGTCCCCCTGTGTTATACAGCTTAGTCTCTAACTTAAAGGATGAAGTCATTCTCCTGCCTCAGCTGTACAAATGCCAGGGTTTTAGAGAGGAGTTGCTGTTCCCACTCTGGTTGCTCTTTGTGGGCAGGTGTCTGAACATGCTGCATCTCCTCTGGGCAGGCCCTGTGGTTGACGGGCTGATGAGTGTCCCAGCTGGTAGGTGGCTGCAGAGATTGTCACATGAATAGGTGTGATCAGAACAAGGAGCAGTACCTGCCTGAAATTCTCTTATCCCTGTGGTCACTCCAGGCCTTGGAAGAAAATCATTGGAAATGAAATTTGTTGACATTCAGTAATCCTGTTAGCTGGGCTCACTGAACATTAAATGAATAAAAACTTTCAGGGTTCTGCTGGGGCCTTAATAAGATAAAATAAGCAATAAGGTTGTTTCTAAGCATATGGTGAAGGAAGGACCTCTGGCCAATCCTATCACTGGCTGGAAGGAATTACTAAGCCCTGCCATCTTTTTCCTCTCAGCAGCACCCACAGGGCAAAGTCATTTGTGCCTTATGACTCCACAGTGGCTATTTAAGGGAAGGAGGAATGTTCAGAGTAGGCTGGCCTGTGTGCCTGTTTACTTATTAGTTTGTTTATGAATTTACTTGAGAGTGTGTTTCACTATGCAGCCATGGTTGCTGTAAGCTCAGTATGTAGCCCAAGCTGGTCTTGAGCTCACAGCAGTCCTTCCTCACTGTCCCAAGTGGTGGGGACTATGAGCATGAGCTACCACACCAAGCTCAGAGAAGACCTATTTCGTTTGTAGTTATCACAAAGATAAACTGCTGGATACCCACTGGTGCCATAATTATTGGTCTAGGTTAAATAGGACATTTCTTAATTTTCTTTCTTTCTTTTCCCTTAAATACTTTTTTGTTGTTTGTTTTTTGAGGCAGGGTTTCTCTGTATATCCTTGGCTGTTCTAGAACTAACTCTGTCGACCAGGCTGGCTTCAAAGTCACGGAGATCCATCTGCATCTGCCTCCCAAATGCTGAAATTAAAGGCATGCACCACCACTGCTGGGCCATTTCTTGTGTCTTAACTTGCCATTCCACCGTGGAGACTGAATCCCAGAGTTACTGTTTCCAGATCACTGACTGAGTCTCTTTGATAACAGGTTTTTTGTGGGCACGTACAATGTGAATGGACAGTCCCCCAAAGAGTGCCTCCGGCCCTGGCTGAGCCACAGTACCCAGGCCCCAGATGTGTACTGTGTAGGGTGAGTGCCCCTACTTTGTTATTCTAGTTCTCAAGAATAGAGAGCCTCGATGAATGGATGGGGACATGAACTGAGCCGAGCCTTTGTAGCAGGTGAAGGAATTGAAACATGAGCTCAGCTCAGGGACAGCTGCTTCTCTGTTTGATGTTCTTTCTGAAAAACAGAGGTCTGGCCACGTACTGTGCTTGGTATTTAAATGCTAATATTAATTTAGTATAACCTTCTGTTAAAAATCGGTGTGTCATTACTTGACATTCAACACATTTTTGGTCACAAAGCAAAAAACATTTTTTTGCCAGCAAAGTCTCATCAGTTAGTCAATTTTGTATATGTGTGTGCATGGGTGGGTCTGCATACATTATGGGGAACCAGAGGACAAACCAGAGGGGTGTATGTGTGTGTGTGTACACGACAGACAGACAGACAGACAGACAGACAGACAGACAGACAGATAGGGTCTCTCTCTAGTCTGGGATTCATTAGGGCTAGACTGGCTGACCAGTAAGTTCCACTTGTCTGCCTGTTTCTGGCTCTTAGCGCTGGATGTGGATCACCATGCCTGGCCTTCCTTCCTTTGTTGGTTTCTTTGTGGGTTTTTTTGTTTGTTTGTTTTTGAGGTAGGCTCTCACTATGTAACTCTGGCTGGCCTGGAAGTTGCTATGGACCAGGTTGGCCTTGAACTCAGAGATCTGCATCCCTTTGCCTCCAATTTGGAGTATTGGTAGTGGTGGCATGAGCTACCATGTTTACCAAGTCCTGTGTTTAACTTTTTTAAACAAGGATTCTGGGAATCAAACTCAGGTCCTTGTGCTTGTAGGGCAACACTTTACAGACGTCATCTTCCCAGCCCTTTGATTTATAGTTTTGAGAAAGGGTTTTATTCTGTAGTACTGGCTGGCTGTAGACCAGGCCGGTGATCTTGTAGCAACTCTCCTGCCTCTGCTGTATAAGCGCTGGCTTTTTAGGTGTGCACCATCACACCTGGCTTGGTTTTATTTTGTTTTGCTTTTGCAATGCAGTGGATTGAACCAAAGGCATTAAAATGTGCGAGGCCAGTGGTTTCCTACTGAGCCCACACCATCCTCTCATCACAGTCTGGGAGGGACAGTTGAAGATGCCCGAGTGATGAATTGGAAAGAGCTAGAACTTGAGGATTCTATAGCCCAAACCAAATGAAAAGATAGACCTAACTTTAAACTATAATTTGCCACATAATCCTTATTGACCTAGCGATTCTAGATGTAAAACTAGAGGGCGGGAGGTACTTCCAACTCGTTCAGTGCCTAGGCCAGAGAAAGGAAATGAGCTCATGCATAGAGAAGCACCTGGGAAGTGCCATGTGTTAGTATTTTGGACGTGGAAGGATGGAGCATGCTGACACACTGCCAGGAGGTCATGTTGAGTTTATTGGGGTCTAGATATCCAGGGAATGGGTGGGGGAGGGGAGGAAGGAAAGAGAGAGAGAAGAAAGCGGAGAGGTGACAGAAAAGAAGGATCCCTGCCATGTGTTGCCCCTCTTTAAAGGGTGACCATGTGGACATGCCCCACGTGTGAGAGAGCACTTTGTGGGCGGGGGCGTGGCCACAACATGGTGCCGCTGGAATCGCACTGGAGGCAAGAAAGGGCAATGTTTACATGCTAACACTATGACATTCAATTCTCTGGTTCTATTTGTTTTTAGCCCCTCTAGAGGGCCCCGCATTCAGCCAGAAAGCTGGGACCTGAGCACCCAAGCAGACTTGGGGTGTATTTCTGCATGTCCCCTTTTTCTCTGATTCATTGTTGCCTCTCCACATAGATTCCAAGAGCTCGATCTGAGTAAAGAAGCCTTCTTCTTTCATGATACTCCAAAGGAGGAAGAGTGGTTTAAGGCTGTATCAGAGAGCCTTCACCCAGGTGCCAAGTATGCCAAGGTAAGAGAGGACTTGGGACTTTGTCACTTCTGTAGCCTGCAAGGCAAGCCTTGGATAAGCGCTCAGCTTTTTGGTGACCTAAGGTGGAAACCATTCCTGGTCAGCCTCACCTTTCTCCAGAGGGGTCTGAGCGGAAGGATGCAGGGTCTAGGCACTTGTAAGTCGTATCATGTAGCATGCTCAGTGAGTGGACAGACTACCTTGTACCCGGGCTTGGCAGAGGGGCCATGGCAGCTCCTCAGCCAGCGCCCACACCACATTTCCCTCAGGACACTCTGCTTTCCTGCTTCTGTCTGCGGCGGCCATCACTTGAGACTTGGGTCTGTGTTCCAGGTGAAGCTCGTCCGGCTGGTTGGGATTATGTTGCTGTTGTACGTCAAACAGGAACACGCAGCATTTATCTCAGAAGTGGAAGCTGAGACTGTGGGGACAGGAATCATGGGGAGGATGGTGAGTGGTTGGTAATGTTTTGGACCCCTAATGTTTCGACTCAGCCTCTCAGGGTGCAGGAACCGTACAAACCCACCTGAGATGCTCTTACAGGACGGGCTGTATGCACAAACAGGGCTGGGTTGAGCAGACAACTTAGAAATCCAGCTGGTGCATTTCTCCATCCTGTTGGTTAGTGCTGAAGCCTCTGGTTGGTCTGCCTTTAGTGTGGTGCAGTGTAGAAACTGTTTTGGCCCCTAGGAAACCAGTTCTGTGCGCTTGCAGTTTCTTCTTCTTGAAGCTCCTAGAGTCCTGCCTTCAGCTTCCTCTGCAAGGGCTGAGTTGGACATGTGGCTGGCTCACCAGTGATACTGTGAGAGGAACAGAAGGTTGAGAGGGGCAGACTCGAGCCTGAGCTTTCTATAAATGGCTGGTCATTTTGCTTGGGGATTTGTATTCTTATCTGTGAGATATAGATAGTAACTCTATAAGGCCATTGTGAAGACAAAACATGTGACAGTCTGAAGGTTTAAATGACTGAAGAGGGCTCCTTTTACTAGGGTAACAAAGGAGGAGTGGCGATCCGATTCCAGCTGCACAACACGAGCATCTGTGTAGTAAATTCCCACTTGGCAGCTCACACAGAAGAGTACGAGCGGAGGAACCAAGACTACAAAGACATTTGCTCACGAATGCAGTTCTCTCAGGTGGACCCGAGCCTCCCCCCTCTCACCATTAGCAAGCATGAGTGAGTCTGAGTTTCTTTTTCCTCCTCGGTCCCCTCATGTGACTGCTAGGCTCTGAGTTCTCTATCATGCTGGGGAGGTAAATGCTGGAGGCTGGGTATCTGCCAACTCTTATTTGTCTCTTGGAAATTTCTGGCTTCTTAACTCACCATCTGGAAGATCTCTAGAACCATTGTCAAGCATCTCTTGTCCCAGGAGAGGCATGGGGTTTATGTGCCTAGAGATCTGTCTTGATTGAGCAAAACAGCCAAAGAACTAGCATCTCATGCACAGTCTGGAGCACTGTTTTAGGTTTCCAGGGCTGTTATTCCAGAGCACGTGCAGTTGAGAGTTGGATCTCAACTTGCTCACTCCTTCTAGATTCTGCTTGCCAAAAGCGTAGTTGTAACTGCACAGAGAATATTGTGCTAGTTTTTGTTCATTCTCTTTATCTCCAAAACTTGGTATTTTGTCTGATTTCAAAGCCTTGGAATTTCAGATTTTATTTATGGTCACAATTGAAATTGATGGATCTTCTTTTATAAAGAGCAGGAAGCCGCTGGGGTCCTGTCTCAAGCAGTGGAACTGGCTCTGACTTGTTGGTATTCTAGAAGCTAACTGGATGGCTGTTCCTCTTCAGCATCCCTCTAAGGAGCATGCTTCCTCCTCTGTGAGGCAGCTGGCCTTTTGTGTGTTGATGCCTGAGGATGCATGTGTTGGGGGAGGGGGCACACTGGTAGGCAGATTATTAGTGATATGGTTCTTGGCTTCAGGTAGAGCAGTATTTGACTTCATGGCATGTCTGATATCATCAGAGAGCAGCAGCAGGTGTAATGACACAGCTATATGACACAGCTCTTCCCAGGAGTGCAGAGTAAATCTAGGCCTTACTATTAAATGTGAGCTTTGCTTCAGACAGTTTTCCCTTAAAAAGTGCTAAGAACATATTTGTGGGCCAAAATGTAACATGGTGTCTGAGTGACTGAAATATTTATATTTTTTGATCTTTTAAAGACCACTTCCTACTATTAAGTAAACAGCCATCTTGTTTTTAGACATCTTTTTGTTTGAGTCAGGGCCCACTATATACAAAGATAGTTTTTAACTGGCTATACTCCTGGATTAGCCTCCTGAGCGCTGGGATTACAGGCCTGTGTCATGATGCAAGCAAGTAAGCATTGCTTTTAGATCTCATGAGTTGATGTCTTTTCAACCACACATGAAGAAAACAGTCAAGAACTCCAGGCCGTCTATGATGAGTGCAGGCCAAGACAGTCAGCAACACTTTAGCCAGGCTAGTAGGTGGGTGGGAAGGAAAATTCTTCCACAGCTATTTCTGCCCTGCCCTGGGGCTTCCGTCCAGTGCTCTGGATAGGAAGGGTTAAATCGTCTCCTAACCCTCGGCCTGTGTGCTCTGTCCTCACAGTGTGATCTTGTGGCTGGGGGATCTCAACTACAGAATTGAAGAGCTGGATGTAGAAAAGGTGAAGGCCCTGATCGAGGAGAAGGCCTTTCAGACCCTGTACACCTATGATCAGGTACTCGGCACCGAGCCTTCCTCAGCTGCTCCTTTGCTGGGAGCACAGAGCCCACCTTCTCCTTCCTAAGGACCTAGTGTTGTCCACTCATGCCTGTATTCCATCTGCGTTCCTCTCTCTTGGCTCTGTCCTAGGAGCCCTTTAGAGTAAGGACATGCTCACTCTCATTCACTCAAGAGATCAAGAGTTGGAGCCATAAGGTTTTATGTTTTATGTTTTTTCCTTCAGTAAAGAAACTACTTATATTTTAGGCAATTTACTAATTCTCTTTAGAATGAGTTTCCTGCTCCTGCCTCTTCCTTTCTAGTGTGAGGGAACTCTCTCAGCTCCTCCTCTTCACTCTGACAGAGTCCATTCTGCGGCCTGTTGTGTCCCACAGTCCTTTGATGTAGCATGTCTTTCTGAGAGTACATCCACATCACAGGCTGAGGGAAGCCTGCATCTGACTTTCTTTACCACTCTCCTCAGTAGACTTTAGACTTCTGAGGTGCTCAGAACTGTCCTGCACCCCAGAGCCTCTTCCTCACTGTCCTGGATCCTCTTCCTCACTGTCCTGCACCCCGGAGCCTCTTCCTCACTGTCCTGGATCCTCTTCCTCACTGTCCTCACCTGGATCCTCTTCCTTTTCCACCTGAGCTCTCCCCTTCCTGACAGCCTGGCATCATTAGGTCCGAATCCTTCAATTCTCCTTCTCTCTCCCAGCACAGAATAGTTGAAGGAGGATCCTAACCTTGCTGTCTTTCTTTAGGAAATCATTTCTTCATTGATTCACAGGATAGGAATACTTTTCTCGTGGGTCCTTTCCCTTTGAGGTAGGGCTCAGGATGTGGATTGGTTTCACAGTCTCCACTAATCCCAGGTTTGACTTTTGATTCTGAGGGCATTTCTCTGCCATTCTTTTGTATAGCTGAAAATCCAGGTGGCTGCCAAGACCGTCTTTGAAGGCTTCACGGAAGGAGAGCTTACCTTCCAGCCTACTTACAAGTATGATACTGGCTCTGACGACTGGGACACTAGGTGGGTCAGAGGCTTATTTGTATTATTTTTATATGTCAGTTTTTGGGTGGCTAGATGGTGTTTCTTTGGTTCTGCCCTCCTTCCCCTATCTATGCTCCGATTTCCTCACCTACTTCTAAGATGCCTGCCATAGGCCAATACAGTTCCTTTATTAATGATATTCACAGCATACAAAAAGACATCCCACATCACATGGCAAAACACCAATGCACATAAAAAATATATATGTTTTAAAAAGAACCTGTTAGGGTAGATATGGGGGCTGGGGTATAGAAAGTCCAAGAGCCTCCTGAACATGTAAGTGCTAGAAGCAGAATCTGAGTTCAGGCAGCAGAGGTTCAGCGCCTGTTCCCTTAACCACTTTCATTTAAGAACTATAGAGTGCCATTCTCCTGCTGCCTTTTTACTTTCTCTCCATCCCAAGGATGATGTAGGGCAGGGACTCAGTCTGAACAGTTTTCTGCTGGAACATTTATAGTTACTGTGACTGACGCCCACGGGGACACTTTGTTCCTCCATGGGTCTGATCACTCACCATCTTTGATTCCCTGGCTGCATGGATAGAGAGGTTCTGCCTCATTGCTCCTGCCTAAGCCATGGCATACAGTAAGCAGCAGATCCTTCTGTTTCTGTGAACCCAGCATTGTGGACTTTGTATTTCAGTGAGAAGTGCCGTGCTCCTGCCTGGTGTGACCGAGTCCTCTGGAAAGGAAAGAACATCTCTCAGCTGAGTTACCAGAGCCATATGGCTTTGAAGACCAGTGACCACAAGCCCGTCAGCTCAGTGTTTGACATCGGGGTAGGTGGGCAGCTTGTTTTCATACCAGGGCTGCTTTTTGTCTTCCTCATCCCCTCCTCTTAGCCTTGAGTGTGAAGAAGAATTTTAGAATTTGTTTAAGGTCCTGGAGAGATGCAGCTCTTCCAGAGGATCTCCTGAGCAGGTAGATCCAGTCCAGGGGATCTTGCTGCCTCTGTAGGCATTGCATGCACGTGGTGCACAGATATTCATGCAGACAAAACACCAGCTTAGTCAGGGTTATTGCTGTAATGAAACACTGTGACTAAAGCAACATGAGATGAAAGGGTTTATTTAGCTTCTGTTCATCACTAAAGGAAGTCAGGACAGGAACTTAAACAGGGCAGGTACCTGGAGGCAGGAGCTGATGCAGAGGCCGTGGAGGGTGCTGCTTGCTGGCTTTCTTCTCATGGCTTGCCCAGCCTGTTTTCTTATATGACCAAGGACTGCCATCTCAGAGGTGTTCCCACCCCCAGTGGGCTGGGCCCTCCCCCATCAATCACTAGCTAAGAAAATGTCCTTCAGGCTTGCCCACAACGCCATCTTATAGAGGCATTTCCTTAATTGAAGATCCCTTCTCTCAGATGATATTAGCTTGTGTCAAATTGACATAAAACTAGCCAGCATACACCCATATACATGAAATAGAAATGAGTATTTTTAAAAAAAAAAGTGCAATTAAATTTAAGTGTAAAGTTAATTACTACTTGCTTTTATATACATATGAATAATACATATGAATACTTCCTCATACATGGACGTTCCCTTTTTTCTCTTGGACTTTATTATTTGCAGCTGACTATGTCAGTATTCTTATACAACACA
Organism: Sigmodon hispidus; assembly: GCA_004025045.1. Taxonomy (NCBI): domain Eukaryota; kingdom Metazoa; phylum Chordata; class Mammalia; order Rodentia; family Cricetidae; genus Sigmodon; species Sigmodon hispidus. The sequence goes on from PVIH01000183.1 coordinate 73,657, forward strand.
TGAGTATAAGAATCCTTTGTTTTTCTTTTAAAGAGCTAACATTATACACATTCTGTGAACATCTTTTGCCTTCATTAAAAATGTTTTAGGGCTGGGGAATGTAGCGCAGCTGGTACAGAACTTGCCTAGTTTATGTGAGATGTTGTCTTTAATTCCCAGAACTGCACAAACCAGATATGATAGCACATCCTTGTAACCCTAGCACACAGAAGGTGGAGACAGGAAGGTCAGGGGTTCAGGGTCATCCTTGGCTACATAGGGAACTGTGAGACTCTGTTCTTCTGCTCCTACTCCAAAAGATAATATGTTTTAGGGGATTTTTCTTGACTATAATGGTCCAGTTTCTTCCTCATTTTTTTAACATTTACTTATATATAGGGTGTGTGCACATGTGCATGCATACTACAGTATTCATGGGATGGTCAAGGACCTATGGGAGTCCATCACTTGGATCCCAGGGATCAAACTTAGGTCCTTGGGCTTAGAGGTAAGCCATTGTATCTATTGAGCCATCCTATAGGCCTGCTTCTTGTTAGTTTTAACTTTATTTATTTATTTTATTTATTTATTTTGCCTGGAACTGGAACTACAGACAGTTGTTAGCTGCCATGTGGGTGCTGGGAATCGAACCCGGGTCCTCTGGAAGAGAAGACGGTGCTCTTAACCGCTGAGCCATCTCTCCAGCCCCCTCTTGTTAGTTTTAAAGGCTGAAAACTTCTGTAGTAGGGATGAACCATAATGTATTGATGATTTGTTTGTAAAATATCTCCATTACATGTGGAGGTGTTTTTTAAAGGTTTATTTATTTATTTTTATTTTATGTACAGTAGTGTTTTGTCCTGAAGCAGATAGTTGTGAGCTGCCATGTGGGTACTGGGAATTGAACCCGGGTTCTCTAGAAGAGCAACTAGTGTTCTTAACCACTGAGCCGTCTGTCCAGCCCCTGTATCTCTACATGTGGTATTTTAGTGGCTATCCTTTATGTGTATTTTTTTTGTTTATGTGAGTATTCTGTAGACTGAACTTCTCTTTCTCTCTCTGTCTCTCTCTCTCTCTGTCTCTCTGTCTCTCTGTCTCTCTGTCTCTCTGTCTCTCTCTCTCTCTCTCTCTCTCTCTGGCTTTTTGAGATACAGTTTCTTCTGTAACCCTAACCTGGCTGCCCTGGAACTCTCTCTGTAGACCAGGCTGGCCTCAAACTCACAGATCTACCTGCCTCTGCCTCTCCAATGCTGGGTTTAAAGGTGTACACCACCACTGCCTGGTTAGACTGAAATACTTAGTGGTGACATTAGTAGTTCAAGGAGAATTCTATTTTAGCAGGGTGGTGGTGCATGTAGTTTGAGCTATTCAGAGAGCTTGACAGGATTGCTTGAGCCCAGGAGTTTGAGATCACTTCAGTTTGGGAAACAGCAAGATTGTGCATGCGTGCATGTGTGTGTATATATTTTTAATTTATTAGTTTATGAGGGGATTATGTGAAGGGACACAGTGAAGAAACTACCTACAGGACTGCTTCATTATTTTAATGTGAAGATAAGAGAGAGAAGATATCCAGAGCATCTGGAGCAGTCTGGAGCAGAGAGAAAGAAGGCAGCATGGCCTGGCCTAGGGGGGTGGGAGGGAATAATGGAGATGCTGAGACCAGAAGGGGTAGAGACCTGGGCACAGGGAGGGCAGGAGGATAGCAGGAGGTACAGGTGGTGGGGAAGAGCGGAGACAGACAGACAGACTAGTGTAGTAGTATTAATTTGGTTGTATTAAGTGAGATTTAAGAGTTAAATATTGGGGGAAGGCTGAAATATTAGAGAGAGAAAATATCACAGTCAATTTTTATTAAATTGTCTTGTAATTGTTTTAGTTTTATTTTTGGTCTCTTTTGTTTGTTGTTTTTGTTTTTGTTGGGTTTTAATGAGTTTTTATATAGCTTATTTCATTTATGTTAGGATTAAAGGTGTGTAGCCTTGAACTGACAGAAACTGAAGAAGTTTTGTTTCTGGAGTTATGGGATTAAGGGTGTTGGTCACCATTTCTGCCTTCCCTGTGTTAGGATTAAAGATGTGTGTGATTGACTCTTAGTTGTTTATTTTTGTATTTAAGGATCAATGATTTTTTGAGTTGTTTGTCTAGGATTTGACTCTGTGTGTGTGTGTGTGTGTGTGTGTGTGTGTGTGTGTGTGTGTGTGTGTGTGTGTGTGTTTGATTGGGACTAAACCTCTAGCCTAGACCGGAAAGTCCAGGCAGAAATCATTTACAACAGACTAGTGAGTAGTGATTATGCAGGGAGGATGAGTAGCTGGGGAAGGGCAAGGCCAGCTTCATTTGCTGTGAACTTTAAGATAGTGACCAGCACTAGCCAGTGTGGTTGATATGCTGATAGGTGCCACAAAAAACCCCCGAGTCCCTCTGCCAGCCAAGGGAAAGGACTACTGTTGGTAAGTGGGAACTAGTTTCACAGGTTCCTAGGAATGCTTTTATCTAACCTCCAGACATCCTCTTTAGTCTAGCCTGAGCTCATTTCTAGATATATGGACTGCCCAAAACCTCACAGTTAGTGCCTACTCCCAACAGCTCTTACCATGAAAAAGATAAAAGACTTATTTATTTTTGTGACTGGTTCACTATGTAGACCTGGCTGGCCTCAGACTTAGAGATTTGGATTAAAAGTCTATAGCACCATGCCAGGAAAGATTTATTTTTACTTTATATGTATTAGTGTTTTGCCTCCATCCATGTACATTTACTGCCACATGCTTGGTGCTCCCAGAGACCAGAAGAGGGCATGAATCCCCTGGAACTAGTTATAGATAGTTGTGAACCACCATGTGTGTGAGGAAAACTGGGTCCTCTCTAAGAGCAGCCTTGACCCGTCTCTCTAGCCCCAGATCTTACCATTTTATACTTCTACCAATTACATAAGAGCTGATTTTCTTTGCCAATAATTTTTAATTTTAATTTTATTTTTAGTTAATGTACACTGGTGTTTTTTCTGAATGTATATCTGTGTGAGAGTGTCAGGTTCTCTGGATCTGGAATTATAGTTTTAAGCTGCCATGTTGGTGTTGGGAATTGAACCTAAATCTTCTGAAAAAGTAGCCAGTGCTCTTGACTGCTGATCTATCTCTCCAGCTCCACCAATAATTTTAAAAATATTTTAGGCAATACAGTGAGAAAGGAGAGAGACAAGGCATTGTTTTATGTTGCAGATCCTTGACTCCTCGAGAACTCAGACGGTTCAGTACTCATCTACTTGCATTTTGTCACCAGTGGTTTCTGTGTGGTTTTGTACCCACCTGCCCTTTTAGGGGTAGCGGAGTCACTGTAGTCAGAATCAGAAATTGGAGAAGAGCCACAGACTGGGTGTAGTGGCTCTTGCCTTTAAGCTGTGACTTGGAGGCCAACCTATTCTACATAGTGAAATACTCTTGGGGGATCACTAAATAATGTTGCAATTAATATTTTATTGTTGAAAACACAACGCAAAAAGTGCTTATAATTAAAATACAGAATGGAGGGGCTGGAGAGATGGCTCAGAGGTTAAGAGCACCGTCTGCTCTTCCAGAGGACCCGGGTTCGATTCCCAGCACCCACATGGCAGCTAACAGCTGTCTGTAGTTTCAGTTCCAGGCAAACACCAAGGCAAATAAATAAAGTTTAAAAAAAAAAATAAATGTTGAAAATAAAAATAAAAATTAAAAAAAATACAGAATGGAGAGCCTGACATATTCTTGAGTTTGGGTTTTAAAAGGGGCTGGAGAGATGGCTCAGAGATTAAGAGCACTGACTGTTCTTCCAGAGGACCTGAGTTCAATTCCCAGCAACCACATGGTGGCTCACAACCATCTATAATGAAATATGGTACCCTCTTCTGTATACTGTATACATAACAAATAAATAAATATTTGAAAAAAATAAAAGCTGAGAAATACATCTTTATATCAAAACTATATATAAAAAAAATCCCACTGCCAGCCTTTGGGTGACAGCAAGCAGAAAAGAGATAGAAAGGGTCTTTTGGCCAAGACCTGAGACCCAACAGGAGGACATTTCAGTGTCTTCCTGCTGATCAGGAAGCAGGTGGCCTTGCTTTGGGATCCTTCTCAGTCTGTCATTCATTGAGTTTTTTGTTAATAAACTAAATCTACTTAGCTGTCACTTCCTGAAATGCTAGCAGCTGATGGTTCCTGAGGCCCCCTCCCCCAAACACTAAGAAAGAAGAGTAGGCAGAAGGCTCTGCACTCATCTCCAGTGTCTCCCACCAGGTGAGGGTTGTGAATGAAGAACTCCACCGGAAGACGCTGGAGGAAATTGTCCGCTCCCTCGATAAGATGGAAAATGCCAACATTCCTTCCGTGTCACTCTCCAAGCGGGAGGTAGGAAAGACCCAGACCTGTTAAGAATAGTAGAGTCAAGGGTTGGGGAGTTGGTTTAGTTGGCAGGACCTGAGTTCAAGCCCTAGAACCCATGTTGTGGTAGTGGTGGTGGTGGTGGGCGCTGGGCATTGTGTTGGGTGTGGTGGCACAGCCTTTAGTCCTAGAATTTGGAAGGCAGAGGCAGGTGGATCTCTGAATTCTGGCTAGCCTGGTCTATAGCAAGTTCCAGGAATTCCAAACCAGCCAGGGCTGCATAGTGAGACTGTCTCAAAAACCAAATGGAGTTCAAGGGAAGATGCTTTATGCTGCAGACGTCCAGCCCCGTGGTAGAGCGAGCTTGACCCTCAGCTTGAGCATGGTGTTTGGAAGTGCTTTTGATGAGCAAACATGAAGGTGTTGTTCCCATTAGGAAACCTACTTATAAACCAACCTGGGCTTTGCCTTGCATAGGCCACTTCTCTTCAGCAGCTAAATACATTTCAGAGAGATGGTCCTTCATTTTCTTTCCACGACAAGTATTTTTTTTCCAGCTCAAGAAGAGAACACGGGTTCTGACTGGTCCCTTGTCTGTTCCCAGTTCTGTTTTGAGAATGTGAAGTACATGCAGTTGCAGACCGAGTCCTTCACGATTCATAATGGCCAAGTGCCCTGTCAGTTTGAATTCATCAACAAGCCTGATGAAGAGTCTTACTGTAAGCAGTGGCTGACTGCCAAGCCCAGCAAAGGCTTCCTGCTGCCAGGTAACACTTCTTTCCTAGGCTCTGCTTTCTGAAGGCCGTGTCTGTCATTTTAAATTTTTTTTTTACATAATCTTTTTGCTTCTGAATGCTTTATTCTTGGCCAGAAACTTTTCTTGTTTGTTTTTTTGAGATAGAGTCTCTCCGTTATGTAGCCTTGGCTATCCTGGAACTCACTATGTAGACCAAGGTGGCCTCACAGAGATCTTCCTGCATCTGCTGGCTCTGAAACCCCCATACAGCCAAATCCCTATAGCTAAACTCAGTCATATATAAAATTTAAAGTGCTGAGGGGCGTGTGTTCAGCTTCAAGAAGATTTTCGTTGCTTGTGTGTGCCGTAATCTCATAGAGCTGTGGGATTATGGCAGCTGATATTTCCACTGCTTGTCTCATTGTAATCAGTGCCCAGGTATCTGAATGAAAAAAATAAAAATTGAAAGGAAAGGACAGGACTACTCCCAGGTATGGTGGAGGAAAAAGTTTATTATAAATAAAAGGGACATCATAGATAGAGGTAGAGATACCTGGGAGAATCCAGAGTGGACATGACCAGACTGAGCTGGGCTATGTGGGGAGAGGGGGAGGGGAAGGACGAGAGAGGGGAACCAGGTTCGACAGCCAAAGGTACAAAAGAGGCGGGTAACCAGAATGTCTAGATTATATAGGGAAGAGCCTTTGGGGGAAGGGTAGCCCCTGGACTGGAGAGTTCAGGGTAGACCGTGGGGTAAGCCTGCTGTACCCTGTAAGAGATAGGGACTGAAGGTTGCTGGGAGAATCTGGTGGTCAAATTCACTTAAATAGGCACTTCAGCCAATTGTCCTAAGGTTTGAGACTTAACAGTATCCCCCCTTGTGGACAGAGATATAATGGGTTGCAATCTGGAAATGGTAATAGGCCCCCTAGAATGTAACACCATCATTCTGCAGCTGGGGAATTAAGGGTGTCTCCTAGCTAGTTCTCAGGTAATCTGTCCCTGGATCTTCGAAAAGGGGCGTGTGTTTTTACCTTTCCCAGTTCAGGGTGGTCCTAACCCTAACCCTAACCCACGCCTTCTCACTTGATTCATTCTTGTAGTTTAAGCTCTACTCCTTGGTACTGAGTTTCCCAGCATTTTTCTCTAGTTTGCACGTGTTACCCAGCATTTCCAGGCTGGACAGTGCACATGTGGCTTCCCAATGCAAGCACACAGGTCCTTGTCAGCTGACACCTCCTGTTTCTTCCCTAAGCCCTTCTGCCTCTCTCTTTCCCTACCTGCCTTTTCTTCTCTTGACTGCTCCCTAGCTGACATTACTTTTAAACCTTCTCTGCAGATTCCCATGTTGAGATTGAATTGGAGCTCTTTGTAAATAAGGCTACTGCCACAAAACTCAACTCAGGCAAAGACAAAATTGAAGACATTCTGGTTTTACACTTGGTCCGGGGAAAGGATTACTTTTTGTCTGTGTCTGGGAACTACCTGCCCAGCTGTTTCGGCTCTCCCATTCATACACTATGCTTCATGAGGGAGCCAATCCTAGACCTCCCACTGGAAACGGTTAGCAAGCTGGTAAGTAACAGATCCTAGTGGGCAGCTTGGGTCAAACATTGTATTTCTATATCTACCTTCCAGCAGAGAAGCTTTTTGCAGCCTTAGAATCAGTGGAACAAGCCACCCCCACCCCACCCATCCCCGTCAAAATGACTTTTGCTGTTTTTGGCTGGTCCAGCCAAGGCTCATTTGTGCTAATGTAATCAGGTAGCAGCTGTGTTGGCCATGGTGTTGAAGGTAGCCTCTCTTGCCTGCCTCAGTGTTGATTGCACTCTGCACATGGGCCCTCAGCTTTCAGGAAGTGAGCTCAAGGTTCTGCAGGTAGAGGCAAGAACAAAAGCTAAAGCCTTAAATGGCATGACTGATGAAGCCCACAGAATACTACTTCTGCCTTGCTGTGTGATTTGGAGCAAGTCGTGAAGCCAGCCCAGATTCCAGCCCAGAGAGACTCCGCCTCCTGCTGTGCACAGCTGCGGAAGCTGGCTAGGCTTTCCAGTCTTGATTTCATACACGTGCATGTGTGCATGTGTTAGAGTGGCAGGCGACAGGAACAAAGCTCCATTGGCTGGCGCTTTATAAAGAACAGACATGTAGTATTCACAGTTTGAGAGGCTGAAGGATACTATAAGGGCCCTGATGACTTGTTTGGTTCGTAGACGGCCATCTCAGTGTCCTCATATGTCGGGAGTGGGAGACTCTTGCTTTTCTTACTGCACACTACTTCGTGACCACCCAGCCCTCATGATCTCCCAAAGGCCCCACTTCCAGATCCCATCACATTGGTGGCTAAGATCCGTTATGGTAATCCAGGTGGGATGGAGGAGACACAGCCATAAACATTCATTGTCCAGCAAGCAGTGCAGTAAAGAAACAGCCATGATTCTGAGTTCCAAGTGCAAGTTTCCATTTTAAAAATCTGTCATCTGGGGGCTGAGAGGTGGCTCAGTTGATAAAGCGCTTGCCAGGCAAGCAGGAGGACATAACATGTCTGCCAGGAGGTGGTAGCACAAGTCTTTATTTCCAGTACTTGGGAAGTAGAGGCACCTGGATCTCTGTGAGTTCAAGGCCAGCTTGGCTTACAGAGTGAGTTCCAGGATATCCAGCCTGGGAGATGGAGACAGGTAACCATGGAACCTATTGCCTCCCTAGACAAAGTGGTAAGTTCCAAGTTCAGTGAGAGATCCCTGTCTCAATAAGTGGAAACCAACTAAGGAAGACACTCAGTATTGACCTCTGGCCACCATATGCATATGTACATCAATACATATACACCAACCAAACAGACAAATGAATAAATAATGATGATCTGGCAGTTTATTCTAAAATTAGTTTGCTAAGAACCAAAAGGCTCCTATGGCAACTCTCCTAACACCAGGCAACAAGTTTGGTGTATTTAGGTGATTTGTACACTTTCTTCTTAGGACGCAGCATGTTTTAAGTTAGCAACTCTTGAACTATCCTACGATTTAATGCAGATGAAAACAAACCCAGTCAAGGAGAGTGATTTGTCAAGGGTCAAGTGGTGAGTGGCAGTGGACCTGGAGCTTGGTCTCCCGAGTGTGTGCTCCTCCCCCACACAGCCTCTCTGGTTCTAGCAGTGGAATGCTGGAAGAACCGCTTGCCCAAACTCTCCCAGCCCTTAGACATCACCTGTGTTGCCCTGCTCTTCTTTTTACTTTTGGCCCCTGGAATTTTTGGGTTAGTGACACTGAAGAGTTCCCCTTTGCTGTTTGCTGTGCCCATGCACTTTCCTGAAGTTCTACCTTGTCCTGACTTGTTATGGTTTTCTTTCTCTGGAGACTTTGATGCCACTGCAGACCGCAGGTGACAGGAGCCAGCTGGAGAACCCCATGGAGATCCCCAAAGAACTCTGGATGATGGTTGATTACCTGTACAGAAATGCTATCCAGCAGGTAGGTTGGGGTTCAGGCCGCAGACCTGATGCAGCCAGGCTGCCTTGAGAGACACTGAGAACTTTTGTGTTGAAAGCTTCTGTCCCAAGGATTCTGTGGAGAATTGTTCTGCCCCAGGGAGTGAGTGGATGTTTGGACTTGACCTTGATTCCCCATTGGGAAGCAAAGCACCTTCCCAGCCTCTTACTCTCCCCAGAGAAGGGCCTCTGAATGCCTCCTGGAGGTCATGTTGATGTCTTTTTCTGGAACTCTCATCTGCTTCTGAGAATGGGAGGGGCTACCTTGTTGACATTTGAGGCTGAGGACAGTCGGGACTTCAGGAGCCTGGAGGCCTGATTTCTGGAGAGATTTAGTCAGGACTTCCTGAGATTAGCTGGTCAGTTTGACTGTAAGGAATGGAAGAGGGTCACAGGACGCTGGTGGGTTGAGGACAGAATGTGGGGAATCATAGACCATAAGATGCACTATGTTCAGCAGCACAGAGGCTACAAGGCCATACAGAGGTAGGCACAGAGGCAGGCTGGGAAAGGCAAAGGCTCTTGCCTCTGATCTCAAAGCCATATTTATTATAAAAATTTTAATCTTGCAGCAGAATATGTTCATATTCTCTTTCCCTCTCCTCTCCCCTTGTTCTTCTCCCTCTCTTCCCTCCCCTCCCCTCCACACTCCCTTGCTCTACACCTTTAGTGCTGGGGGCTGCACTTGGGCTTCATGTGTGTTAGGCAAGAGCTCTTGAGCTGCATTCCCAACTGTTTATTTTTTGAGATAGTAGTTCACTCTATAGCCCAGGCTAATGGCAAACTCTCTAGCCCAAGACTAGTTTTGAACCCATGATCCTTTTACCTCAGCCTTCCGTATGCTGGGACTGGGGCTCCCTCATGCCCGGCTGTCTCATTTCCCCACTCACACTGGTGTTGCAGTATACCAGGGTGTGTTCCATATACCCACTGCTTCATCTAACTCCAAAACAAACTCTGGAGGAAACAGATGCCCTCAAAGGTGAATATCTTACTTCCAAGTTGATTAGTACACAATAGTGGGCTTTCTTTTTAAAAACTGAATTTTTAAATAAACATATGTCATATGTATGTGTATACTTGTTTGTTATTATTTTTTCCATGCTATTGTTGGAATCCTGGGCCTTAGCTCTTTACCACTTAGCTACATTCCCAAACCCCAGAATTCACTTTTATAAGAGGTCTGTTTTCTCTGTATATCTTTCAGATGTAACTTGGGAACAATATATGTAATATTTTTATTATTTTTTAAACATTTATTTATTATGTATACAGTATACAGAAGAGGGTATCAGATGTCATCATAGATGGTTGTGAGCCACCATGTGGTTGCTGGGAATTGAACTCAGGACCTCTGGAAGCACAGTCAGTGCTCTTAACCTCTGAGCCATCTCTCCAGCTCCCAATATTTTTATTATTAGTAGTTACATTATGTTGAGTTGCTTATTGCATGAATTCTATTAAGTATTATATTAAAACCTGGAGCCAGATATTGGTGAAATCTGAAATATCCAGAGACAGAGGAACAAACCACTACCAGTTCTCACCCAGGAAACTCCTCAGGCTAAACTGAGTAGATCCTGTCTCCACTAGCCACAGGGTGCAAACTCCTGCCTTCTCCTGCCTTATATTTCTTCCCCGCCCAGCTATTTTACTTCCTTGATAACATTCTTAGAGCAAGGATTAAAGGTGGGTGCTGTTATTGCCTGGCTCTGGCCTTGAATTCACAGATCCAGAGGATCTCCTACCTCCCAAGTGCTGGGACTAAAGGCATGAGCCACCACTCCCTGGGATCTTCATGGCTTGGCTCTGTCCTCTCATATTTCAGCCTATTTTAATTGAATATGCCACCATATTCATTTGTTGTTTTATGAAACAAATGAATCCAAAGTATCCTGAGACTAATGGAATGATGTTTACTCACCTATTTTTATTTACATAAGGTCTGAGGGGTTCTTTTACCTCCTCATCTCTTTTTTGTTGGTGTTTGTTTTGGCTGAGGATCAAAGTGGCTTTTCAGTCTTATACATGGCATGTCTCTCATAGCATTATAGGACACATGTTCTGTATGACTTTTCACTTTCTCTGGATCTTATCTGTGTAATATGGCCTACCCATTGCTTTATAATGTAAACCTAATGAATGGCCTATGGTGAAGTCATGCCTGGTGAGCCTGAAGATGAATTAGTCACATCAGCATAAGTCATGTTGTCCACTGGGGTGATTCAGAGCTGCATTTTGGGCTCTGGTGATATGAGTAAGTCAGGAAATCACTGCCAGCTTTCTGAGAAAATAATTGTGCTTTTCTTCCCTCCTGCAGGAAGATCTTTTTCAGCAGCCAGGCCTGAGGCCCGAGTTTGAGCATATAAGGGACTGTTTGGATACTGGAATGATTGATAACCTCTGTATCCTTTTGAAATTTGTGTGTGTGTGCTGGGGGGGGGGATATTAGAGCTTTTAAAAGAGAAAGAAACATCCCTCAAAGTCTGGAGTCTGAAATTGTGGCCTCAGCTAACAGGCTTTTCTCAATATGAAGCTGCTCAGAGGGGAGCCTGACTCACCTGACAAACAGCATGGTGCCTTTGAGATGTGGGCTGAACTGAGTAGAGCCAGGCTGAGCAGGCATCCCTTCTGGCACATGCCTGAGCCTGCTCCTATCCCCTGACAGCACTGTCACCTGTTCCTTAACAATGGGCCAAAGGTGCCAACAACCATTCTGTAGCCGAAGCCTTGCTGCTTTTCCTAGAGAGCCTGCCAGAGCCTGTCATCTGTTACAGCGCCTACCATAACTGCTTGGAGTGTTCTGGCAATTACACAGCAAGCAGACAGGTGAGGGGAAGCACTGAGCACCAGCATGCATAGTAGCTAGCCCTGGGCAGAGAAGCCTGGCAGAACAAAACAGAACAGCCCTCAAGAGCAGTGGCTCAGAAAATTAAGATCTTACCTTCTCCTGCAGTGGCCTGGAAGGTTAACATCTTTTTTTCTCAAGCCTACTCTTTCTCTCATGTCCCTTTGGCTTTTAATAGCATCTCCCTTAATTCCAGTGACTCAGTTGTCCCCAAACATGAATCATTTCTAATTCCTCCGTCTCCTCACCTCTCATGTGCCCAGGCCCATTGATGTATCCCTTTTCCATTCTCTCCCGTTGTTATCACCCTGCTTGGTGCAGTGCGCTGTGTCCATGTGCTCCCTCTAGTTTTCATTTCATGCTACAATTAGATGGGGAACTTAAAGGTGCCATCCTATTGGACAAAACCATACTTACCTCTCTGTTTGCTGTCACTTAACGATTCTTCTTTTTTTTTTCTTTTTTCTTTTTTTAAGACAGGGTCTCTCTGTGGGCCTGGAATTCAGTGTGTCCCAGATTGACCTCAAATTCACTATCCTTCTGCCTCAGCTTCCCAAGTTCTGGGATCACAGGTGTGCATCACCACACCCAACTTGATTGTTAGAATAATGTACAACAGTTGCCAACAGCATAGGTTCCAGAACCTTCACTTGGATCCATTGAATCTGAGTATCCTCTGGGACCTACCCTTTTCCAGCTCCCTAGCTGATTCTGCTGTCCAGATATGTGGGCTGTTCATTGGCTAACCCCTCCAGGTGGAGTGCCTGTTCAGCCAGTATATTCCTGCCATTGATGTCTCCTGTAATCCTTGCTTATCTTCTGGCTTTTTCTTGCCTTCTGTGCCCTCAGTACCTTAATCCTCACTGCTGCAAGGCTAACTTTATCTTGAATATAAGAGCCAACTAAAATGCCTTAATTCCCCTGAGTTATCTAAAGACATGGCAGGCCTCAGAATGAGAAGTCTGACCTCTAAGTTGATGCAGCATTTGACCTTTGTGTGCCTTTGATACTTATGCCAAGTGGTGAGTGATTATCTCTGTGTGCATGTGTAAGTCATGCATTATTCTTACTCGCATGTGTAAGTCATGTTCTCAGTTCCTGGAATATAGCAGGCAAGTTGTCAAGTAATTGAGTGAGCGAAGCCAAAAACCCCACCTCTCCCTCTTTCAGGTCATTTCTACTCTCCCCAAATTCCACAAAAATGTCTTTGACTACTTGATGGCGTTTTTGCAAGAATTGTTGAAAAATTCAGCAAAAAATCACCTGGATGAAAATATTCTGGGTAAGTGGCCAAGTGCACAGAGCAAGCACCCCTACAGAGTCACTGAGGAAGGAAGCGGAATTAAATCGTGTTTCTTTTCCACACTTGCCTTCCCTTTTCTTTGTCTTCCCTTCCTTTTCCTCAAGCTCTGAGAGAGAAAGTGTTTACTTTCTTTTTTAACTTTTTGTTTTTTTGAGGCATGGTTTCCCTATGTAGCAGCCCTGGCTGTCTTGAACTCACAAGAGATCCACCTGTCTCTGCCTCCCAGGGCTCTCCCCGCTTCGCCCGACTTTAAAAGACAAAGACAAGTTATGTCTCTTACCAAAGCTGGCCTCAAACTCCCCATGTAGCTCATGCTGGGCTTGGTCTCCTGAATGCTGCATAGGGGCCACCAGGCCCTATTCTGGATGAAGTTTATATGCAAGCAGTTTGTTTGAGGCTGGAACTATGACATAGTGGTAGCACACTTGCCTAACCTGCTGGCTGGGGTTACAGGTATCTCCCAGTGTGCCTGGTGATTATGTGGGTGCTGGGGACCTCAGGTTTTCTCTTACGTTTGTGTGGAGGCAGTCACTCACTGGGCCATCCCCCACACCCCAGCTGAGTCGCACTAGATAGCTCAGGAATACAGACCACCATACCCAGCTGTTTGTTTTTTCAAGAAAAAAAAAATACCTTGGCATATTGTTGCACATCTTTAATCCCAGAACTCAGGAGGCAGAAGCAGGTAGATCTCTTGAGTTTAAGGCAGCCAGGGCCTGCCCTTAAATAATAATAAAAAAGCTTGCTTTGGGATGGTCTGTTCTCTCTCCTAGCCACCAGTGTCCTACTTGCTAAATGGTGTTTTCTGCTTCTGTCATGTACAGCTAGTATATTTGGCAGCTTACTGCTCCGAAACCCAGCACCGCACCAAAAGCTTGAGATGTCGGAGAAGAAGAAGGCCCAAGAGTTTATTCACCAATTCCTCTGCAGTCCAATGTGACCTTCAGTACTCGTCTCCTGTTGAACCCAAGGCAGCCACAATTGTTAGCCCTGTTTCAGCTCAAGTGCTGCCCCTTAAATGCTCTGAGGCCAGCTGGAAGCAAGAACGGCAGCTACCTGTTTCTGGAGCCTAGACCTGCCCCTCCTCATGCCATTGACTGGTACACCATGCTGACTTGTGAAGACATGGGGGAGTCCACAGCAGAACTGACGTTCCGTGATCACCATTAGTTAATTTAACACAAGTAGATCTCACAGATATTTTTTAAAAATTTAAGTAACTGTATTTTTCCTTACTCATGATGTCTCCAGGACATATAGTTCGTGAGTTCCCTGTATCCCAGAGCATCTCATAATTAGCAATCTAGACTAAATGAAGTCCTAGAAGAATGCGCTGGACAGCAGGAATTTGGTTAGATATTCCTGGATAAACAAGTTTTAGCCATTCCAGATGCTTCCACTGTCCAATCTGAGGACATGTATATACATAGGGCAGTTCTGTCCCCTTTCCACTCAGCTCCAGAGCCTCAGTCACCCCTAAAAGTACGGAAGGGGGGCTCTGGTGAAATGTGGGATTTGGTAGGCCAGCCAGTCCTCCCAACTGTATATAATGCATCATCTCTCATATGTGTAATATATTTTAATGATAAATGTATTTTTAACAGTCGTGATTGTATGTTTGTTTTTCCTCGTAATTATTTTTTTTAGTTATGTGTGTGGTGGTGGTGGGATGTGCATGTCTCCATGCTGGTGCCAGGAGAGGTCAGAGATCCTTGTGAACCTGAAATTACAGGTAGTTGTAAGCTACCCTATGTGGGTTCTGGGAATTGAACTCAGAGCAGTAGGTGGTCTTAACTATTGAGTCTTCTCTCCTCATTCCTTTCTCAAAATATGGTAGTTCTTGGCAGCTGGGCTTTTGTGGCTTAAGAACAGAAGTAGCTGGTCAGGGGCCAAAGAGACGTGTGGCAGTCTGCTCTGTGAGAGTCACTATTCAGTCTCACCGGAGCAGAGGGAATGGTACAGCAATTTGGGTCTGAACCCTGATCTAGCCTATAAGAACATTGCTTCAGCCTAAACGTCCGAGAGAAGTCGCTCTCGGGGAAAATTATTTTTGAAGGTCTTAACGTGAACAAAGTACATTAGAAGCAAAATCGCTTCATTGGCTTTGGAATACTGCTACCAGGTAGTGGGTAGTTTCAAAGGTCTGTAGGATGAATGTGAACAGCTGACGAAGGAACAAGCCAGTAGGTGTCGCTGACGCTCCGGAGCGCGAAAACCCTCCCTAGGACAGGAAAGTTGGAACTGCCAGCTCCGGCAGACTTGAGCTCTAGCACTTTGCTAGGCTTTCGGGTCCTGGGGCCTCAGCTGGGTGAACTGCACTGCGCAGGATAAGGGCACACTGGAGGGAGAAGAGGGCATGCTGCGGGCTGGCCTACGCGTCCGGGAAGCGGCGGCTGATTGCGCCCTTCCCGCTGCAGCTATGGGCACAGCCCGGGCTGAGGACACTCGGGTTCACGGCTGTTGGAGCGTGTTCTACCGCGCTTCAGACCCGCCGCTCCCTACGGTCTGCTTCCCCAAGCCGCGCAGGAGTTCCTGACGCCGCCCGCCCCGCCTACACACCGCCGGCTGGAGGCGCGGTCTCAACCGGGACAGCCAGAGCCAATCAGAAGCAGCAGCGGGCACAGGGACCCGCAGGCCTCTCCTTCCTCCGGAAAGCGGAAGCGGAAGTGACGCTAGGGACAGGTGGGGGCAATCATGGTGCCGCTGGGGAGGGGAGAAGCTGCCGCTGCCGCCGTTGCCGGGAGCCGCGGAGGTAAAAGCAGAAGCTGGACTCGGCTGGGGCTGGGACTCCCCGGGAGGCGTGGGACTCGGGCTCCCTGCCGAAGCCGTTCCGGGTGGAGACTTCATTCCACTCACCAGAGGGACCCCACCCCTCCTCCGTTTCCATGGGGATGGGTATCCAGCCCCCCTTCTCTGTTTCCATGGAGACCCGGACCCTGCCCCTCTTCGCTCATCTCGTAGCCCCCAGCCTGCTTCGTGTTTTTTCCTCTGTAGCTCTGGACTGGGGTGCTTTCCGGTCAGGTTCCTTCTGCCAGTCTCTCACGGGTGCTCAGTCCACACTCCTCGTCCACACTCATACCTCCTGGTCTTGTTTGTTACGGAAAGTTGGTCTCCGCTTTGCCGCTGAAGGTACCGGAGCAGCCCACCGGGAGCTCTCGGTATTCTTATCTCTCTTCTCAGATACCGAGAAACGTGCATTTCTAGGGTTGCGTAAGCAAAGGTTCAGCTGGTTCCTCTCAGATTAGATCCCTTGACCTGTAGTCTGGGAACTACCTCGCCTTCTTGTCGTTCTGGCTGGTAAAGGCTCACTTGCTAACCCTGAGCAGAAGGGAAAGTGCAGAATCAGTGCTGAAAATCAAGTGATGTGCTGATTATTTTAAATTCTCCTTTTGTGTCTGCTAAACCCACATTTGTAGAACCTGTGTGTGTTTTCAGGTGAAGGAAGAATCACCATTTCAGACCATGAAAGCTTCAAATTTGGTAATTTTCTCAACAGACTGTATCTTCGAAAAAAAGACTTTACCTGCTTGTCTGTCATTCATTTTGTTGGTATTTCCTGAGTTCCTTATGTCAGTATGCTGTGCTAGAGACAGCGTTTCGGGGCAGAAAGCCTAGTCACGATGCCCAAGCACAGTTTCTAGTCCATGTCGTGGTTTAGGATAGACATAATTGAAGTGATTGGCATCAGCTATACTTTATTAAGGCTAAACCCCTCCACCCCATGTGTTCTAAGAAGACGGAAGGAATCCATCACACTCTTTCTGTTTCACAGGATTGTGCTTTACATGTTGTTTCTCTTTCACTCCTTATGAGACAGGAACTGTAGAAAGACCAGGCGCAAACAGGTTGGCCAAGCAGTAAAGGGCAAAGCCAGGATTTGTAGGTGATTATGTTCAAAGCTTTGTTTGTGCACTACCAACGCCATGAGTCTGTATACTGCCTCAGTGTGATTGAAGGGAGGGTGTTGGAACAGGAGTGCCTCACTTAGGGTTTATAGCCACTGTTCCTTGATGCAGCCACCTCATTGCTCTTTTATCCTCATTAGCTGCATACCCATCTTTAAAGTGTGTGACAGTGAATCACTTAAAAGGTCTTGTGAACCTACTAACTTTAAATTATGAAAGAGAGAGAGATTGCTTTCCCTTGACAGTGACTGATTTTTTACCAAATTTTAAATATTTCCAAGGAAGAATTTTTTGTTTGTTTGCTCTCTCCTTCCACCTCCTCGTTTGTGATCTCACTCTATCCCTGATTTTCGTAGAACTCACAGAGATCAGTCTTCCTCTACCTCAAGGTGCTGGGACTAAAGGCGGGCACTAGTCTAGATTGCTGTCTTTTTTGTTTTGAGACAAGGTCTTACTGTGTAACTATGGTTGTCCTGGAACTCACTATGAAGACCATGCTGGCTTTGAACTCACAGAGGTCTGCCTGCCTCTGCCTCCCAGGGTCCGGGATTAAAGCTTTGGTTTGCTTTTTAAAATGAGAATGATTCATCCCTAAGGTGGTTGGGAAGTAGTTGTGTCTTGTGCTGTGGTTCTAACTCCAGTGTTGTCTGTTGCAGAAAGGCCATTACTCTTCCATTTCTCACAATTGGGCTGAGCACAACTGAACCATGGGGGAACACAGTCCAGAGGACAATATCATCTTCTTTAAGGGAGAGGAAGATGACCTAACTCCGGATGACAAGATGCTCAGGTTTGTGGATGACAACGGACTGGTGCCTTCCTCATCTGGAACTGTTTATGACAGGACCACTGTTCTTATAGAGCAGGACCCCGGCACTTTGGAGGATGAAGATGACGATGGACAGTGTGGAGAACACTTGCCTTTTCTAGTGGAAGGTGAAGAGGGTTTCCTAATAGATCAGGAAGCAATGTCCCAGGGTTATGTACAACACATTATCTCACCTGATCAGATTCATTTGACTATAAACCCCGGTTCCACGCCCATGCCAAGAAACATCGAAGGTGCAACTCTTACTCTGCAGTCGGAATGTCCAGAAACAAAACGGAAAGAAGTAAGTAAAGCAGCCAGTGAGGGCCCAGTGTGGCTGTGGGGCAGCTCCTTACGCAGCAGCAGCGCGTTGGCAGTTTTAACTGGGGTTAAAGGAGCGCTCCTGGGCTTAGAGCCTGCGGTAGTCTTGCCTGTCAACAACACATCCGCTTCCTGTTTTGTTGTGACTGCTTTCTAGAACTGTTGGATTGTATGGCCACATTGTAATTGAGGAATACTACATTGTAATATCCAGATTTTCCTCTCCAATCATAAATAAAGTAGAAGTTTCACCAAAGTGAATTCATGTTTATACTGTGAAAGTAACATCGTGGCTCCTCTGATAGCAGAGTGACTAGATTTGTGTGTAATAATCAGAACTGTCTATAAATGATTTGTTTTAGAGATGCCTGTGGGAATATGCTTTATTAATTTAGTGAATATTTGATGATAGTAACGGGTAGTTTTTATAATTCAGGCCAGAGACCACAAATGAGACCAGGTTTGCTAAAAGTTGTCCCATTCCTATTTAGATGATGTGGATGATCTAATTCCCTTTAGGACAGCTTGGAAACTGGAAAGCATTTTTCAAATTGGAGTGGTGAATTTGGATGGAATAAATGATAAGACTTAAAGATAGTGAGTAGTAAAATTATTCAGGAATTAGTGAAAGTTTATTTGAAAAACACAGGTCACTGGCAGTTACTCTGCTGAGGACTCAATGTCAGGTACTACCAAGCAGAAATAGGCTTAATTTCTTGAGGAAATATTTTCCATTTTTGATGTAGTGAAGGTTTGACATTACATATAGCTGTACAAATGACTTACTTATGACATTTGGCTTTTCCTTTATAGCCTTAGAATCTTTAGTTAAGGGTGGGATGCCTGCCTAGCATACATGAAGACTTGATCTTTGGTACTGCAAATAAATGAATAAATAAAATAAGTAAATATCTTAGAGCTGTAAGTACCTTAGAGAGACCATTACTCCCTACTTCCCAATGGACACAATAATCTTTGCAGCATCTCTGACATTTATTCTTTGGTCTGTGTCTGACACTTTCAGAATGGTAAGAACACAGGCTTTCATCCATAGCTCAGTCCAGTACGTGGTCAGCCTGCTCTGATTGCTGAGAAGCTTTTGCTTATGTAGAACTAAAGTCTGTCTTCCTGTAGTGCTGCCCCAGCCTCCAGCTCTGTTCTGTCTTCCTGAAAGCCCTTTTTCCATGGGGCAGCCTGCACATTTTTAAAGGTCCTGTCATGTTCTTTGGTACAAGCTAGCCACCTACACTCAAATATCTTTCTGATGGCGTTTTCTCCCCAGTCTCTATCAGTATGGCTGCCTTTAATGGAAGGGATTACAGTTTTCCAAAGTCCTTTTAAAATCCAGAGTCGAACCTAATCTCCCAGGAGTGAGTCAGCAGTGCTAGTCCTGTGGTTCCTATCTATCTCTTCATCTGGACACTGTACTACAATGACTGTGTCATCTGTGTTTTATTATCAACATCTCACAGTTGGCTTGTGCTTGGAAACCTCTAGAATAGTGGTTCTTAGCTAGGGGCAGTTTTGCCCCTCAGGAGACATTTGGCTGTCACACTGGGGAGGTAATAACTGGAATCTTGTAGGTAAGGCCCATGATACTGTTAGATATTTTATAATGTACAGGATAGCCCTCCAGCAACAAATAATCACCCCAGATGTCTTCAGGGCTTGTATGGAAGAGCCCTGTTCTGCATTATCACGGGTGCAGCTCTCTAGTTTTGTGCTGGGGAAGGCAGATATGCTTGTAAGCTTTTGGAGTGTCTCCATACTGAAATTTTCTTGTTGGTTTCAGCCCAGTCCATGAGCTTGTGTGGGTTCATCTGCCTTCAGCAGACTCTTATTTGCTGTTGCTGTTGTTCTTTTTGCAATGTCTCATGTAACCCAACTTGCTATGTAGTTAAGGTTCACCTTGAACTTAAGATCTCTTGCCTTTCCCTTTCCAGTGCTAAGATGACAGGCATACACTTGGCCTCACAAACATTTGTTAAGCAAGGTGCTGTGATGGCAGATGTCAACTTGCAGCCCAGAGGTAGAAATACCTGGTGGCAGTAGTGTGAGCATTGGGGATAAAATGATAGGTGGGAAGGGGTCCAGTGCTGGATTTGGGAGCACAGGGAGCTCACCTGGGCACTTAGGTGAGCCTTCAAGGTGCTCTTCAAAATGTGTTCTGTTTATGAGAAAAGCAGGACATGAGTATGTCTGAGAGATGGGGACATTATGAACAAAGGGAGGTAGAAAGCAGAAGCCCCTCCCTCTTTAAGGAGTGGCCAGCTATTCCCCAAACAGTTAGTGTCTGTGTATGTGTTTGTTTTTAAAACAATCTTGCTGTGCAGCCCAAACTTTTCTCAAAGTAGTGATCCTCCTGCCTCCCTAGGGCTAAATAGTAAATGTTCTTGTCCTTATAGACTTTGTGGTTTCTGTTACAACCAGTCAACTCATTGATTGTAACACAAAATCAGTCACAGACAAAAGAGTAGGTGGGCTGGGGAGTGGAGCTCAATCTGCTTGTCAGGCTTCGAGGCCAGAATTGACTTTACAGGCTGCAGTGAGCATGTCAGTCCTTGGACTAGAATCAGGAAGTAGCAGGGGATAGGGATGGAAGGATAGCCAAGATCCAAATCTAGAAAGCCGAGAGAGCCTGCTGAGAGCTGGTGCTGTCTCAGAAGCAGTGGGAGACTTTGGGATTTGGGAGCCAGAGTAATGTGACTGGTAATGCATTTTAAAGCTGGGTATAATGATGCATACCTTTGATCCCAGAGTTCCAGGACAGCCAGAGCTATATAGTGAGGCCCTGTCTTGAAAAAACAAAACAAAACAGAAGAGGAGTATTTTAGAAGGGATGAGTTTCATTTAACTGATGAAGGAAAGAATCTAAGACCCAAGAACTCTGTATGCCGTTGGAATTTGCATAATGAGCCCTGGGTTGAATTTGAGTCAGAGGTTTTTAATGTTCATTGAAAAGATTTGACTAGGCTAAGCAGTGATGGTGCATGGTTTTAATCCCAGCACTCAGGATGCAGAGGCAGGCATCTCTGTGAGTTTGAGGTCAGCCTGGTCTACAGAGTGAGTTCCAGGACGGTCAGGGCTACACAAAGAAACTTTTTCTCGAAACTGCTCTTTCTCCACCCCTCAAAAAAGGAAAGAATGAAAAGATTTGTCTAGCGCTGGGCATGATGGTCACACATCTTTCATGTCCACACTCAGGAGGCAGAGGCAAGTGGATCTTGGGGTTCAAGGCCAGCTAGGGTTACACAGTAAGATCCTTTCTCAAAGTAAAAGGTTTTTTTTTTTTTTTTCAGTGTGTGGGGTTGCTACTGATTGATGAGTTGATGAGTGGATAAAGGTTTTAGTAGTTTAGAGTGTATCATGGGTAATTCAGTCATGCTCAGGCTTTGTGCTAAAGACAAAGTGCCTTCTACCCGCTGCCTTCCCGCTCTAAATGGTCTGTTAACAAGAACTGGGACAAGAGGAAAGTTTGGTGGGGAAATGAGTAAGCTTGGTTGGTGTGGGCTGAATGGATAGATCCTTGGGAGTAGGGGGCATAAACTGAAGCCCACTGGAAATGTAGGTCGAGGTCAAGGAAGTGACAGATCCCTTCTGGTGGCAATATGAGCAAGGAAGAAGCTAGGGACTGGAGAGAGAAGGGGGAGCCAGAGAAGGAGCCAGGAGTCAGGAGAGGATGGAATGCGCTGTTCTGGACGCTGGGTCAGGAAGGCTGACTTTCTGTGTGGCCTGCGAGAGGGACCGAGCCGGAGAAAACTCCAGTGTGTCTCTTGTTCACTTACTACTCATGTTTCTAAGGACCTTCAGTTAAGGGCCCTGGGAGGGCGGACGAGCGAGGTGGAAGTGAGCCGGGACGAGAGAACAGGAAGCAGGAACTGTGAACGTTAGTTTTTAAAGTTTGATTCTTGAAAGAAAATTGAGGCAGTAGTGCTCCAGGGGCATTGGAACTTTTCAGTTTAGAATGTTAGAGCTGGGCATGGTAGCTCATACCTTTCAATCCCAGCACTGGGGAAACAGTGCCAGGCCAGCTAGGGCTACATAGCGAGACCCTATTTCTAAATTAATTAATTAAAGCTTCAAAAGTTTTGACATGGTTTGGGACCTAGCTTTAGGCCACCCTCAGTTAATGATTACTTTATGAGTGTTCATGAGCAAATGTTTGAGAAATGTTGAATAAAATCAGACTATTTCAGAACTTATCAGGCAGGACCTTTGGCTCTAATAACTAAGAAAGAAGAAAATTGGAATTTTCTAAATGCTATGAGCTTATGTTATAAACCATTTTCCAGGGATTAGTAGAGCACATTTTGGGAAATGCTGACCTAGACAGAAGAGGAGATGGGAGGGAGGAAGGGAGGGATTACGCAATCTGATATTAGCTGTCTGTCACCTGCCTCCTCTTTGTGCGCCTTTCCAGTTAGCTGCTGCTGTTTGCAAGCCTGGCTTGCCCTATTCCTTTCCTCAGGCCGTTTAATCCTGACCAGGAAGAGTCAAGGATGCTGGGAGCTCTTCATCCAGTGCACTGTGGGTTTAGCTCATTATAGGTTCTTCTCTTCCTCTTCAGTTTTTCAGTCTACAGATAAGATCTATGTAGAAGATTCTATAAACCAAACTTTTTTTTTTTTTTTTAACTGGGTTTTGACTGCAGCCTAGACTAGCCTCAGACTCTCAGTAGTCTCTTGAGGCCTAAGATTAGAAAATTAGGAGCTGCTACTGCCCTGGTCTTAAACTGGTATTAGGCTCAGTAGGTTTGGGGCTTTGATGGGGATCAGGAAGAAGTAGCCTCAGCCCTAGTGTTTGGAGACCAGACATTCAGAGGCTTGACTTCCAGAAGACACTCTTAGCTCAGTCATTGATTGACAGTGATTTTATTTTGGCTTCTGAATCCACTTAGTTGGCCCGAGGAGGCTGGTGTTTACGAGTGATAAGAGCTGCCTGGTCTTTCACCACCTCGTCCCCAGAACCTGTTTTAAGCATGGCTTTTTTGGTGCGTGGCATTCACAGGTACTGCTCTTGAGAAATGCAGTCTTTTGGTGACTTCTCGGTCTTCTTGGCTTCCTGAGCAGCTTAGTGTCTGAGTCAGGTGTTAGCCTGATTTTCCTGTTTACCCCTGATTGTACCTTTGTTTCCTTTAGCATGCAGTTGGCCTACTGATTGCTTTATTATTTTTCATCATGCTTGTCTTGCGCAAAAACAAGCCAACTAGAACTTTGCCACACACACACCCCCTCACCTTGCCACACACTCTGTCTCACTCTGACACACACACACACCCTCACCTTGCCACACACACTATCTCACCCTGACACACACCCTGTCTTACCCTGACACACACACCCTCACCCTGACACACACCCTGTCTCACCCTGACACACACACCCTCACCCTGACACAGGATCTCTGGGCATCCTGACTCTTGAGTCATATCTCAGGATCCCATCCTGACTGTCCTCTGCCTTCTCCCTACAGATTGGTGGCTCTGAGAGCTTCTGTCAAACACTGTCATTCTGCATCCCGTTCACTCAGAGGCTTGCTGTTCCTCTGGTAGGTTCGTGCGGTCCAGGGTTTCCCAAACTTTCCTCTTATCTTTAGTCTTCAGAGAACCTGCCAGGGAGTGTCCAGTAGCCTGCTTATCTCCTGTCAGCGCTTCGGTGGTGAACATAATGCATTCTATCAACCTTCCCACTTTTCTGCGAAATAGTTGGCAGATATGAAGAGATCCAGGACCCGTATGCCAAAGATATTGTTCATGATACCCTAAATATTCCAGAGCATTGATTGGGAAAGAATGGCCCTTCTTGCAAGAAGCAGGTGCAGTGTTCTCTGGATTCTGCTTCTGGCATATTGCACAATAACACAGTAACTCTCAGTGACATTGTAAAAGGATGGAAGTTTTTCTCTTTCCTAGTCTTCCTCCTTTTTAAAATTTTATTTTAGATTAAAATGTTTTTATTTTTTAATATTTTTATTTATTTAATGTGAATTGGTGTTTTGCCTGCATGTATAACTATGTAAGGGTATCAGATCTTGGAATTACAGACAGTTGTTAGCTGCCATGTGGATGCTGGGAATCGAACTCAGGTCCTCCAGAAGAACAGTCAGTGCTCTTAACCTCTGAGCCATCTCTCCAGCCCTTAATTTTTTATTTTTTATTTTTTTCTGAGACAGGGTCTTTGTAGTTCTGGCTGTCCTGGAGCTTGTTATGTAGACTAGGTTGGCCTCAAACTCACAAAGATCCTCTTTGCCTGTGCCTCCCAAGTACTGGGATTACAGTTGTGCACTACCACACCTAGCTGAGTTTATTTAGCCTGACAGATTTTCAGTAAAACTAAAGGGATTAGAAGTGAGATGGCCTGTGCCTATAATGCCAGCACCTTGGGAGGCTAATGTAGAAGTTTGCCAGGACTTTGAGGCTAGGCTGGGCTACATGGTACTTTCCAGGCCAGCCTGGGCTACAGTGAGGAATCCCGGTTCAGGGAAACAAAAGAAAGGAGGGTGTGACTCCAGTGAGCGGAGCCTTTTTGCAGTTTGCCTTTTATTTTAGGAAGACTAATTCCAGTCTTGTTCTTCAGTGGGAATCCTCAGGGAGTGGGGCCATCCGCTCAGACACACAGGGTGCTTAGCTGTGCTGGAATGGAGCCACCTACCTTCCACTCTGCACATCAGATTACATTTCTTCACAGATCCTGTTCAACTCCCACGGGATTGCCATTCAGAACTAGGACACATGGACCTGTCACTGCTCGAAAGTGTCGAGTTAGGGATTCGATCCTTTCCCTCCAGGGTTTGACTTGGTTTTTGTCAGATGTCAGTTCTGAGAACCGTAGGAAAAGCCGCTAGCTCTGTGTGGCCACATGTCACCAGGTGAAGCCTGTCTGTCTGTCCCGCGTGTCTCCTCCCTGTCAGCATGTGTGGTACTTGTCCCTGTCTCATCACTGAGGCCCTCTGGCCTGGCAGAGGATCCTGGCTAGTTTTATGGACACACTGGTTTTTAAAGTTGCTACCGTAGGAGCTCTGGGTCTTGCATTGATATTTTCATGGACTGTGTTGACATTTTGTTCCTGTAAGAGTAGGAGAAAGCACTTGAATTTTACTGTTCTCCCCTTATTTAAATCCAGCTTATTTTAAAAACTGTTTCTTCTTCGAAAGAGGATTTCAACCTTGGTCTCATCTTTTTGTTCTCGTGTATACTAGCTATGTGGCCGTGGCAAGCTGCTCTCTGTCCCCTTTTGTAAAATGGAAATATCCTACTGTGTTCTGGGAAATTCAGGGAGATTTACATAATATGAAGTGTGTGTATCAGTATATGCCTCAGATGTCAGGAACCATGTCTGGTACATCAGTTATTCAGACAGTCATAGCTTCTCTGGCCTCCTCTTCCTCACATGCCCCTGTTCTATAAGGGTCAGAGGTCACTTCTAGTCTTAGAAAGGTTAAATGTCAAGGCTTCTTTGTATGGAACTGACTTGGGAAGCATGTTTTTCTTGAGACAGGCTGTAAATTGAGGTTGTAGGCAGGAGTGTTAGTGCGTGCTGGGGAGACCGAGGCAGGAAGATCTGTAAATTTCAAAGCCAGTCTGACCTACAGAGTTCAAAGCTAGTTTGAGACTCCATCTTACAAAGTTGGGGAAACAGGATTAGGTTCCAAGGGAGCCCACAGAAATGTTGGTCCTGCCCTACCTAGCCAAATTTTGCCATGAACATCAGTTTCTGAGATGGGTTGTTGTGTATTGTTTGTTTTGTTTTGGGGAGCTGGGTGTTGAGCCCCAGGGCCAGATGATGCGAGGCCAGTGTTCTGCCACTGAGTTATATCTTCGGTCATCTTTTTTTGTTTTTTAATTTACTTACTTGTATGAATATTTTGCCTGCATATATACCTGTCTGCCCACATGTGTGCCTGGCACCTGTGGAAGCAGGAGACGCCTGATTCCCTGCAACTGGAGGTACAGCCTGTTGAAAACCACAGTGTAGGTGCTGGGATTTGAACCTGGGTCTTGTGGTTGAGCAGCCGGTTCTCCTAACCACTTAACCATCTCTCCAGCTCCTCTTTCTAAAAAATTTCTCATTTTAAATAGGTTCTCCTTGAGTTGTTCAGGGTGGCTCTGAACTCAGTTTGTAGTATGAGGAGCATTGTTCTGTCTTTCCATGTCTTCCTGAGTAGCTGAGATCATAGGCCTGAGCCATCAGACCACACTTTTAACTATGTTATAGAATGAGGACATTTGTGGTCCTCAAGCAGAGGTTGGTGAACACCAGTCCTTGCCACAGGTAGTCCTTTGCCCTCAATCTTGGTGTCTTATAATTTCCTTGGTACTGGGCCATCAAAAACTTCTTCCATGGTGGACATATGGGGCACTAATGTCCCATAGGGAAAAGTGAAGGCTTTAATGTAATTTGGTATTTCACCTTTTTTTTAAAAAAAATATTTTTCTCTTATGTGTATTGGTGTTTTGCCTGCATATATGTCTGTGTGGAGGTGTCAGATCTCCTGGAGCTGGAGATGTTATAGACAGTTGTGAGCTGCCAAGTGGGTGCTGAGAATTGATCCTGGGTCCTCTGGAAAAGCAGCCAGTGCTCTTAACCACTGAGCAGTCTCATAAAATAGACACTGTTTGCCCCCATTCTAAAGATGGAAAAATGAAAGCATAGGACCATCTAGATGACATAATGACAGTCCTGGGAGGTAGATAGGAGGGTCCTAAGTGTTCTCTGACTAGAGTCTGAGAGCTCTGGATTCAGTGAGAGACCCTGTCTCAAAAATAATGTGAAGGCCTGGTGTAGTGGCCATGCCTTTAGTGCCAGCACTTAGGAGGCAGAAGCAGGTAAATCTTTGTGAGTTTGAGGCCAGCCTGGGATGCTTAGTGAGACCCTGTTCATAAATAAATAAATACCCGATGTCAGCTTCTGTATTATGCATGCTCACACACAAGCACACATACCTTCATACACACATACCCCACAAACACACACACCTGCAAACAGGAACATGCAGTTCTCAAGTGGTAAGATTGAGACTTGAACTGAGGATTGTCTGGGTGCCAAAGTCAATGCTTTTTATGATTACGTACCAGTTGACAAAGGTCGTAGTAAAGACGCAGTCCTGCTGACGCGGCTGACTGAGAAATGAAAGGACAAGTGGGTGTCCTTAGTCCCGATGGGTAGAGGGATGAGGGGTGGACACAGCTCTGGAGAGTGGTGGATGTCTAAATTCAACTCTACTGGGCATTGAAGAAATGAAACCAGTTCAGAGCACTTAGATTTGTGATTCAAGAGTTTTGATTGTCCGTTTGGAATAGAAGAAACCAGTGCTAGTATGGGGAGCAGCTTGGGTGTAAGGGAAAGGAACAGGAAGTCATGGCAATGGGGAGGGAAGGGCAGAGTAAGAACCCTGCCCAGGGTTTTTGTCTGTCTTTTGCTTTTCATTTTTTGAGGCAGCCTTGGTCAGTATAGCCGCTGCTAGCCTGTAACTTGCTATCACAGTTAGGACAATCCTGCTTCTGCCTCTCCCTACTGAGTGCGGGATCAAAGACTTGCCCCAGCATACTCGATTTGGAAAGTGAGTTCTGTGGCCCTAACCACCAGCCAATCGTTTATTTATGAGTGTTTGTCTGCTCTGGGCTCAGAACCAGGGACTCCCTTCTCTATTGCAGTGTGTGGAATTGAGTTCTCTCCTTTTTTGTCCAGCGAAAGCCCAGGCTTTTTCTTTTTTCTTCTCTTTCTTTTTCTTTTTCTTTTTCCTTTTTCTTTTAACTTTTAAGAATCCTATCTCCTGGAGTACTGCTGCTTCCGTCTCTGCTCACACTTATCTCCCATACCTGTTGTTGTCTGTTACCTGTGTGCCGAGGTCATCTTCGCTAAACGTTTCTGTTTAAGAACCATTCAGAACATTGTGTGAACCACTGAGCCCTCATACCTTCTGGACATGGACACTGTTCCACTCTGTCTCTGTGCTCTTCGCCAGAGGCTCCGCAGCTCTTGGGGGACACGTGGGAAAATTAAAGACATCTTAAGGTTCTTTGACAAACAGGTTTTCTTCATGTCCAGTAGACTCTCCAGTAACATTGTGTTCCTATTACAGATACTGTCATTCATTTTGACAAGCAGGCTACTTATGCCTGACCCTTCCCTGAAGTCTTTCCGGTTCATTTGGTATCTCTACTCTGTAGATAAGCTCGCCTTCTTAACCCAAGTCTTAAGTCCTACATCTGGGTGTCGCCCTTCTGTGCTCAGTATCCAGCATCCATGCAGCTTCTCACGGGTGTTCTTACCTGTCCTGTCTATTCTTTTTGTTCTGAACTTCTTGAGAGTGAGGGTCATTGTTCTTGGCACTAAGCGTGGCATAATTCTAGAACACAATTCTTCAAACTTGTAAGTGCTAAATTTTAGTCTTATTTAAACGTCCGTGATATTGTAATCTCTCTTCTTTGTGGCATGCATGACGCACTGCATTTTTTCAACTTCCTGTTCAGATCCTGTTTGAAGTGGTTTAGGTTTCCCTTTTTATGAAATTTGCTGCTATTTAAAAAATAATTCTGAAAGGTATCTAATAATGATGTCATTTGTTGTCTCCAGATGAAATGAGAAGTTGATCATTTATTCAGTTTATTATTGGGAGGAAAGGCATCTGGTAGACAATACCACTTTTATTTTACTTCCCACCCCCACCTCCCCTTGAGGCAGGGTTTCTCTGTGTCGCCCTGGCTGTCCTGGAACTCTCTCTGTAGACCAGGCTGGCCTTGAACTCCCAGAGGTGGACCTGCCTGTGCCTCCCCAGTGCTGGAACTAAAGGTGTGCACCACCACCGGCTGAGATAGGATCTTTACTGTGTGTGTGGCCCAGCCTGAGCTTGCCCTTGTGTGTAACTCCTGCCTCAGCTCTCCTGAGTGCCATCACAGCCAACTCTGTCCCACCTTTCAGCACCTTTCGTGGTCTAAGGGCTTTATCACCTTTCTGTCCTTCGTCTCTCTCCTTTTCTAATCTGCCAAGTTTTCCTGAAAGCATAGTTGGCTGATGGTTCACGGTCTGGCCACTGCCCCACAGTGCCAACGCTGGTTCTGGGGCAGCAAGGACTGAGGTCCTTGGCCAACAGCAGTCTCTGCTACACTTGACCTGCTGACATCCTACTCAAAACTTTCTTTCTCACATGCCAGTCTTGGGGTTTGTTTTGTCTGTGTGTATATGTGTGTGTGGGGGGGTATGTTCTGTGTTCACATGTGTGTGTACATGGAAGCTGAGTTGATGTCCAGTGATACCTTGATCACTCTGCACTTGATAAACTGAGGCAGCATCTCTTCCTGAACCTGGAACTCACCAATTCCAGCTTGTCTAGCTAGCTGACTTCCCCCTGGCAGTCCTGTCTGTCTCCAGAGTCCTGAGTACGGTGGCCCTCATGGCCAAGAGGCTTTTGTGTGGTTCCAATCATTAAGCCTTGATGAGTCTGTTTCATTCATTCAAGATATCAATGGAGTGAGAGCCACTTCTTCCCCAGTCTAGTCTCTGAAGTGGTCAGCGAGTATGATAGCTCTAATCCTTGCTCTCATCAGTTTAAAGTTGAGATGAGAAGCAGCCGTTCACTCACTTAATTCAGTAAATATTTACCTAGTGCCTGATTTCCAGGTCCTGCTTGCCTAGCAACTAAAGGTCATAATGGAAATTGTTTAATTATATAACTGCTTGATCTTAATTGTATCTTGAACTTTAAAGAAAAGGAGGTGTCTCTCCATGGGGATTATTTCTGGAAACACTTTTTTCTCAAGCTTACATGGATACTTAGGCTTCTTACGTAAAGGGATCGCAGTATATGCATGAAGCTTGTGCACATGCTCCTGTACACTTTAGCTACAAAATTAAAGCATTCCTTTGTGTGTAGGCACACGTGCCTGTCGGTGGATAGCTCTGTGGAGTTTGCTCTCTATCCACCTTCACACGTGTCCCAAGCAGTGACCTTGACAGCAAGCACCGCTATTCACTGAGCCATCTAGCTGCTGGAGGCCTTCTCTTGTATACACTAATTAGCTTAGCAGCTTACTTATGACACAGTGCAGATACTCTAGAAATTGTTTATGGGATAATAGGTGGTTCTGTACATGTTCAGCACGGCCACTTGTTTTTTGTTTTGTTTTTTATTCTGAACATTTTCAGTTTGTAATTGGCTGAATCTGTGAATGCAGAACCCTCAGATTCTGAGGGCTGGTGGCCCAGCAGGCCATAAGAGCCTAGAATAAGCGTACCTGTCACACTCAGAACTCGGGCTAAGGGCCAGTCAGGGAGAGGCCTTTGAAAAGGAAACAACCAGTAGTGGAGTGAGTTGGCCAAGTGCAAAAATTCAGATGGGAGCTGGGAGCTGGGTAGGGGGTGAGAGAGGGCATTGCCTACTGCAGCCACTTACAAAGTCAGCTGCCATTTGCAACTCAAGAATGACATTCTGTTCTTATCTCCTGCCTCTGTGATGGACCTTACGATGGAGACCGGATGCCCGTTCTTACAGTGATAGTTTTGAAATTTCCACTTGCAAAGTTAGCACATGTACAATGTAGATGAAGTCATCAGCGAGTACCTATCTTTTAGGGAGGAACATTATTGGGTAGACATGGAGGATTGTGGGGGATCTTAGAGGGAGGGAGAGTTGTTAAAGGAAGAGAGGCGCTCGGGAGAGCAAAGAGAGGAACTTGACATTTTCAGTGAAGGGAGAAAGGGTCACAGGAAGGGGCAGGAACTGAGATTCACTGAAGGTGAGCGTGCTGTGCCTGTAGGCCTAGGCTGACCCCCTTGCTTGCCTGGCTTCTGAGTCATAGAGCAGACAGTGTTGAAAGGCCTGGGACTTTCCAATGAGAGGCCTTGTGGAGCACCAAGATGGCGTCTGGGTGGTTTCACTTCAGGGAATACAGTGCACAACTTGTGTGGCAATGGGAGGTAATCCATGAATATGTGAATGAAAGCTTGTGCAAGGTCCTATTAGATGTTGGAGAGAAGGGCGGAGTAGGAGGAGGAAGGAGCCAGTGCCCCTCCCTCCCTTATTAGCAAACTAGCTGACTGGCTAACTCCCTTTTAAACCTAGTTGGTTTTTTGGTTTAGCTCTAGGCTCTAGAGTATTGGTTCTCAACATATGGGTCAAGGCCCCCGGGGGAGGGGGTCAACCAACCCTTCACAGGGGTCACCTAAGACCATTGGGTCACATTGTTAGGAAAGTTGAGAACCACTGATCTAGAACTAAATAAGAAGGTTGTTTCGTTTTTTTGTCTTATTTTTTAATTTTTTATGTGAATGTAGAGGGCAGGGGCTTAAGAGTCCATGAGCGCTGGGAGCTGAGCTCGGGTCCTCTGTAAGAACAGGGTGTACTCTTAATGGTGGAGCATCTCTTCAGCTCCTGACAGTGCTTTTCAGTTGTTGTTTGTGTGAGAATTGAACTCAGAACCTCAAACATGCTAGACAAACACTGAGCTACAATTCTGGTCTCAGTTTTTATGTGTTTATTTTTTTTTCTTTTACTTTTTTTTTTTTAAACTTTTTATTTATTTATTTATTTGCTTGGTGTTTGCCTGGAACTGGAACTACAGACAGTTGTTAACTGCCATGTGGGTGCTGGGAATCGAACCCGGGTCCTCTGGAAGAGCAGACGGTGCTCTTAACCGCTGAGCCATCTCTCCAGCCCCTTTCTTTTACTTTTTAAATAAAGCTCTCAGTTATCCCAGACTGGCCTCAGATTTTCTGTATAGCTAAGGATGACTGAATGACCTTGAATGTATTATTTTATTTTGAGGCAGAATCCCACTGTATAGTCCTCATTGGCCTGACACTCTGTGAGCCAGACTGACGCCAACCTTAGAGAAGCCCATATGCCTCTACCTCCCAAGCCACCACACCTGGGCCAACCTTGAACTTTTGATCCAGTTTATGTGCTATTGGGACTAGAACCCAGTGCATGCTGGGAAAGTGCTTCACCCACTGGGCTATGCCAGCTCTTATGTTTCTTATTGATCTTTTTCAAATCAAAATAATATTTCATAATGCATGAAAATTATATGAAACTCAAACTTCAGTGTTCGTAAATATTTTTGGAACATGGCAGTATTCAGTTATTATCTGTGGCTATTCTTAACATGCAAGGCAAGGGTTGTGTCATGACAGAGACTATAAAGTCCAAAATATGTTCTCTTTGACACTTGACAGAAAATTGTTTACCCTTGACTTAAAGCCCATCCTTGGCTCAACCACACTTTCTGGGCAGAATGGCTGCCACCCTCTCCCTGAGCCTCTGTTCTTCCACTCAGGCTTTATTTTGTCATCTCTGTGCCAAGATCAAACCCAGGGTTCCCACCATGTGTTCCTTTTAAAATAAAAAACAAAACCCAAACAAACGGGACAAGGTTTCTCTGTGTAGCCCTGGCTGTCCTGAAACTTGCTTTGTAGACCAGGCTAGCCTTGAACTCAGAGATCCACCTGCCTCTGCTTCTCAGATGCTGGCATTATAGTAGTGGGCCTCCATAGATACCTCCTACCATGTTTTAAGCAAGCACTAATGCCGCACCCTAACCCCAGGGCGGGTGTGCTGGTTGTTTTCCCTGGCCCTTACTTGGTTTACTGTTTTGATCGGATTTTGTTTTCCACAAGACCCCTTGTTTCTTTGAGCTGCTGTGACTTTCCTCCAGTTCTCTCCCGAACTGGCCTACCAGGTCTTTGACTAGTTAGTGTGTTAGATGCTGCACGCTCTCCCTGTCTAGCCTTTGTCCTATGGTATGAGCTATTTTATAGGATACTTTATGTGTCACTTGCTATATTAAAATACTTCACACAAATTATTCCTAATCCTTTTGTTATTGTTTTCAGGTTTTGTTTTGTTTGAGACAGGGTTTCCTCTGTAGACCAGGCTGGCCTCAGCTTTACAGACATCCATCTGCCTCTGCCTCCTGATTTTTGAGATTAAAGGCGTGTACCACCAACAACTAAATTCTTCTCAACTCTTAGACAGCTTTTACTTTATTTATTTTTAAAAGTTTATGCTGGGCAATGGTGGAGCATGCCTTTAATCCCAGGATTGGGAGGCAGAGGTAGACAGATCTCTGTAAGTTCAAGGCCAACTACTCTCATAGAAACTTGTCTTGAAAAGCATGTGTATATATGGATATATATATATGTGGATATATAATTTTTAGTTGCACATGTGTTTATGACTGTGTGTGGGTATTTGAAGGGCAAATGTAGGTGCCCATGGAGCCCATAGATGACAGATTCCCCTGTAGCTGGAGTTAGAGGCAGTTGTGAGCTACCTGATGTAGATTCAGAGAGCTCAGGTCCTCTGTAAAGTAGTGCTTGCTTTTAACTGCTGAGCAATCTCTCCAGCTGCCTATAACAGCTTTTAAAAGGGAAGACTTAGGGCTTGGGCTGTAGCTCAGTTGATCAAGTGCTCACCATCATACACAAAGCCCAGGGTTCACTCTCCAGCACTGCATGCAAATCTAGGTGTGCTGCTGCATAGATGTAAGCACTCAGAAGTCAGACACAGGAGGGTAAGAAGCTTCAGGGCTTCAAGTGAGCTGTCAGCTCGAGCTTCATGAGATCTTGTCCCAGGGTGGAGAGGTGCGATCTGGGCAGCTGTTTTCCCTGCTGATAAGGTATCCCGTGTCTTCTGTCAGGTAAAGCGGTACCAGTGCACCTTTGAGGGATGCCCCCGCACCTACAGCACAGCAGGTAACCTACGCACCCATCAGAAGACTCACCGAGGAGAGTACACCTTCGTCTGTAACCAGGAGGGCTGTGGCAAGGCCTTCCTCACCTCCTACAGCCTCAGGATCCATGTGCGAGTGCACACAAAGGAGAAGCCATTTGAGTGTGATGTGCAGGGCTGTGAGAAGGCGTTCAACACACTGTACAGGTCAGCCTCTCCCTGGCCCCACCAATCTCCTGACTCTGAGCTTGGGACGGAATAACTCTCTGTGCGTATGTCAGCTTTGGGACTCTGGAGAGCATAGCTGTGCTCACCTATTTAAAATGCATCATCAGAACCTACTACTTAAAAATAGATGTACCCTGGCTGTGTGGGAATGTTGATACAGCTATGGAGGTTTGCATCTCAAGGAATGACATTATGGCCTTGGGATTTTAGCAGTTGACATCGAGTAGTCTTCCCATTGGCACAAGGCTAAGTTGGCATGAAGCCTTTGCAATAACTTTCTTTTATCCTGAGAGATGGGGAGGTGCCCACTTGATGTCTATTTCTTTTTTTTTTTTTTAACTATTTATTTTTATTTTATGTGAATTGGTGTTTTGCGCACATGTATAACTGTGTAAGGCTGTCAGATGTTGGAATTACAGACAGTTGTTAGCTGCCATGTGGATGCTGGGAATTGAACTCATGTCCTCCAGAAGAACAGTCAGTGCTCTTAACCACTGAGCCATCTCTCCAGGCCCTATTTCTTTTTCCATGTTTGTGTCAGGAGACTTATAGAAATCTTTAGGATTAGGCATAGAATAACAAGATAACCGATCATACCATTCTGAAAGTGTTTGATCCTGTTTGATCCTAGAAGCCAAGCAAGGTTGGGTCTGGTTAATACTTGGGAGAAATAATAATGACTAAAACTGATGTTTGCACTGGTCCCCACGACAGCTGCTAAGTTTGCAAAAGTACAGAGCAGTTAGTTCTGTAGGGCCCTGGCTAGTGGTTCAGGGTCAGGACTGGAACTCAAAGGAGTCAGTCTCTGATCAGTGTCAGGCCACTGTGCTGTTTTCATGTCTGCATTTCTCTCTGGGTGAGTTGCAGATGCTGCTGTGCTCTGGCATAGCATTCCGGTGCCTGTGGTCCAGCAGTGTGGTAGGCTGGCACTGCACCAGCAGGCTCTGTGGTCCATTTGGCATGAGGCATTTCTCTGGGACATTTTGCAGGTTGAAAGCACATCAGAGGCTTCACACAGGGAAAACGTTTAACTGTGAATCTCAAGGCTGCAGCAAGTACTTCACCACACTCAGTGATCTGCGGAAGCACATTCGAACCCATACAGGAGAAAAGCCATTTCGGTAGGTCTTGCTGTTTTCTATTATCACTGACCAGGTCTCAGCTGAGTTTCTTGATAGACTCTAGAAAGATTTCAAAGTGGGAAGAAAATTCCTTTACCTGTTTCTTTCCTTCGTGGTGTTAGCTTCCCACAGAATAGCAGTGACCTCCTGCTGTGGGATGGAGGAGTGTGCAAGTGGACCCAGAAGCATCTTTCCCTGGGCGATGGCTGGCTGTTCTGCCCCATTTTTCCTGTATTCTTTAAAAGGTGTTTGTTGAAGCTGACTTATATGGTAGATACTTTTGTATACTAGAGAAATGCTGAGATCAACATCAAGGGCTGGGAGGTTGCCTCGGCTACAGAGTAAGACCCCATGTCAGCATCCCTTCTCCCTAAACAAACAAACAAACAAATCTTAGTTGAGCAGGAAAGAGCCACAAAATTGTAGACAGTGTCTGATGCTATCAGCTAAAGTGGATGAACATGGAGAGGGGTGACCTACCCAAGAAAGGGGAGTTAAATTATTTCTGAGCGTGTTCATGAGGGAAGGTGAGTGTAAAAGGCTTAGCCTAGTGTGGTCTGCATGCTCCACTTTGTTACTTATTTGCTGTTGCTTTTAATGTCTCATGTTTGCATACCTATAGGACCACGTGCTTTTTGTGTAAATATGTCAAAATTCATATTTTTAAATTTTATTTTTATTTGTAAGTATGTATTTGTGTAAGTTCGTGTCATATGTGTGCTGATAATCATAGAGGCCAGAAGAAAGAATCAGGTCCCCTGGAGCTGGAACTAAATTTGGGTCCTCCATGAGGACAGTAAATGCTCTTGACTCCCAAGCCATCTCCCCAGCTACAGCCACATTATCTATGGTAGCTAAGTCTGTATTCGTGAGGCAGTTTGTACCGTCCTTTTTCCCTCTGATCGTGTGTAACGGGGCATGTTTCCAGTCATCTAGTAAGTGTTCAGAAGCAGCCTTGGATGAGTATATGACATCTTCATAAAGTAATCGGTTTGTAAGAGCCCCATAACTGTGTTTTAAGTATTGCTGAAGATTTTCCATAAACAATGACCTTGAATTCTGACAAGGCTACTCCTTAAGGTTATAGCATCAAATATGCCGCCCTTCCCCAAATGCACACTTATCTGCTTAGCACACTGGAGGCAGCTAGCTCTTAGACATCAATTAATAGAACTGAGGTTTTAAATTACAGATACATTCCTGAGTCTCAGTCCCTTTAAAAGCAGGAGGCTAAAGTCCAGTGGCTACTCTGCAGCTGCTTAAACACCCCCACCAGGTTGCTAGGGTACTCTTCTATATAGATAAGTGCATTTATTTTTATGATGATTAAAAGTTTTGTCTTGAATATTAAAGGAGACTTGGATATATACAATGATGATCATATGTGATTAAAAATCGAAAGGCTTTAAAGAATTTTTCTGTTTAAATAAATAATAGTTTAGATATATAAGAAAATTTGTTTGGTCACATATGTATTAAGTTCTTGCTATACAACAACTAACGCAGTGTGAAGAACAACACAGATCCTGCCTTTAAGAAAGCAGATTAAAAATAATATGTACACATCTGGCATGATGGAGCATACCTTTAATAGCACTAGGGATGAAGAGGCAGGCAGATCTCTGTGAATTCCAAACCAGCCAGGGCTAGATAGTGAGACCCTGTCTCAAATAAACACCCTTCCCCAAATGCACACAGAGATCAAATAAGATTGGAAATGAGAGATGCCTTAAAGGAAGTGTGTGATAAATGCTTAGTAATCCTGAGGAGGTGAAGAGCTTTGATTATCAAGAAAGTCCGGGTATAGCATCTATCTAGCATTCATGTCTGGTCTTAAGCTCTGACACTGCGTAAGTCAGGAATAGTGATTCATGCTGGAATCTTAGCTACAGAGCGAGTTGTCTTGTCTGAGATGGGGAAGGTCAGCTAAGTACTGAAGCTTATAGCTAGTTCTTGATGACAGCCACACCACTGCTTTCTTTGCATTCAGTTTGTGTTTACATGCCGAATTTCCAGCTTCATACACACCACTTTTCCCCTCTATTTTGAGACAAGATTCAGTCTGTGGCCCAGGCTATCCATGAATTCATGAGCCTCCTCCTGCCCTAGCCTCTTGGGCACTAGGATTGCAGATGTATGTCTATAGGCTCAACTTTCTTTACCCACTCCTGATATGCATAATAATTCAGCAGCCATAGGTTTTCCACATAGACTCACTGTCAGCACAGTCTGTCCAGTAATCAGTCAGGTTTTTATCACTGAGATGCTCTCCACACTTGCCTCACCTGTAGGCCAAGAGATATCTATCGTAGACTCTTGGCTCCTGCTGATTCCAGAATACTGCTACCTTTCCCTTCCTCTTTGTTACATTTATTAGTGTGTGTGTGTGTGTGTGTGTGTGTGTGTGTGTGTGTGTGTCACAGCACACACGTGGCAGTCAGAAGACAGCTTGTCAGAGTTGTTTCTCTCTTGTCATTAAGGCTCCAGATATCCAAACCCAGCACGTCAGGCTTGGCAGCAAGCCCCTCTACCTGGCATAGCCATCTTGCCAACCCACCCCCATGGTTTTATTTTTTCCCAAGTCGTCTCAGTCTCATCTCTGAAACCACTGTGACTGGTCAGGTCTTAGTGCGCTGGTGTGCGTGCACAAGATCTTCGGGATGGCATCCTCTTACAGAATGACTTTTGTTTGTCTTTGTGTAAACAACTTGTTTAGATGTGATCACGACGGCTGTGGAAAAGCATTTGCAGCAAGCCACCACCTTAAAACTCACGTCCGCACGCACACTGGTAAGTTGAGGCTCATTGCCATTTTTCTTTCTTGCTTTTGTTTTGTTTTGAAGAGAGTCTCTTCCTGTAACCCTGGCTGTGCTGGAATTATCTTTATCTTGTTAGACCAGGTTAGCCTGGAACTTGAGAGAGCCGCCTGCCTCTGCCTGAGACTTGTAAACCTAGGAAGAGAGAGCACAGTCAGTGTGGCCCTCACCTGCAGTGCCTGATTCTTTCATGGAGGATCTAAGGATCAAGTCAAGAATTCAACCTTAACCATGAAACCAGGCCTAATCTTTTGGAAGAGCTGAGGTGGCTGCAGGCCTCCTGCAGGCCTCCGGGCACCACCGCTTTCCTCAGCAGCGGCTTTCAAAACCCAGGAAGCCTCACTTGTTGGCTCAGTTTTGAACATCTCTTCCTCAGACCTTTCCTCTTCTTGCCTGCTGGTGAAACTAACGTGGCTTCTTCATCCCTGCAGGCGAAAGACCCTTCTTCTGCCCCAGTAACGGCTGTGAGAAGACATTTAGCACTCAGTACAGCCTCAAAAGTCACATGAAAGGTCACGATAACAAAGGAACCACATTCAGTGCACTTCCGCCACACAATGGATCAGAGGTATGTTCGTCCCCTGGTGTGATCCGGACACTGCAGGGCAGCAGCTGTTTGCAGCTGTTCAGGGGAAAACGGATCAGCATCTGTGCGCCTTTGCCATGGATGGCGGGAACCAAGAGTGTCACCAGTCTCCCTGTATGTCTGCTTAGCCCTGCTGTTTCCGGTCTAGCAGGCATGGGGGGGTGCCACTGACTGGCTTTCCAAGGCCTAGGCCGAGTGTCTGTGTTTGTGTACCCCCCCCCCCCACCGTATGTGTTCATGTATGTAAGGCACATACTGGGCAGCACAGCCCTTGTGTACACATGCTTGAGGTCAGAGGATGTCCCGAACTGCTGCTCCTCAGCTGCTGCCTGTCCCTCTGCTTTGATTCTTTTGCAATGGGTGCTCACATTGGCATGGAAATCGGTTGTGCTGACCATCCAGAGAGCATCAGGGTCCTATCTCATGTCTCCCCAGGGTATAGATTACAGGTGTGTGCCACATCTTCAGCTTTAAAAAAAAAAAAAAAACAGACCAAAACATAAGCTGGGGGGCTTGAAATTTATGGATTGAGCTATCACCCCAGCCCAGTGTTTGGGGTTTTGTTTTGTTTGTATTTGCTCAACCCACAGTAAATCTCCTGCCTCAGTCTTTTGAGTGCTGGTATGGCATGAGATCCTATGTCTGGTCTGGAATTCTTAAGATAGTGTCATTTTTCCACTCAAGACTGCAGTAGGTGATAAGTCTGCACCACGTTTGGAGTGGAAACTAATGTTGCCTCACATGTCTGTCAACATCGTCAGATAGCCAGGCTTAGTCTGGAGGGTTCCCTGCCCCATTTAGCTGTCTGAAGAATAAAAGATTTGAGAGTGCCTTCCTTGGGACACTGAGTGGGAGAGGAGGAGGTTTGCTTTGTTGTTCTTATTTCCAGAACTTTTTATTTATTTTATTTATGTGGGTGGGTGTTTACCTGCATGAACTTGTGTATATATACCACCTGTGTGCCTGGTACTTGTGGAAGCCAGAAGAGGGTATTAGATGCCCTGGAACTGGAGGTACAGCTGGTTGAAAACCACTGTGTGGGTGCTGGGAACTGAACCTGGGAAGCCCAGAAAGTGCTCTTGGCCACTGAACCATGTCTCTTAAACTCTGAACCCCCTCGTTTGTTATTCTTCCTCCCTCCTCCCTTGTTTTCTTTCTTTGTCCACTTTGATTTTCAAGACAGGCTTTCTCTGTGCAGCCCTGCCTGTCCTGGAGCTCACTCTGCAGAGCTGGCTGGCCTTGAACTCAGAGATCTGCCTGCCTCTGCCTCCTGAGTGCTGGGGTTAAAGGTGTGAGCCACACTGTCCAGCTTCATTTGTTATTCTCTATAAGTCTATTCATCCTGCTCTCCTACAGCTCCATTTGGGAAGATCTTGAGATGTTTAGGGTTGCTTGTCCTTTCTTTTTTTTTTAAACTTTATTTATTTATTTGCCTTGGTGTTTGCCTGGAACTGGAACTACAGACAGTTGTTAGCTGCCATGTGGGTGCTGTGAATCGAACCCGGGTCCTCTAGAAGAACAGACGGTGCTCTTAACCGCTGAGCCATTTCTCCAGCCCCATCCTTTCTTTTTTACATTCTGTCAATTGTGTGCGCTCAAGTGCACGGTCATGGAAGTTGGTTCTTCCGGTGTGGGTCCCATTGACTGACCTCAGGAGCTTCTGCCTGCTGAGCCATCTTGCCCTTTCTAGTCTAGTGGTACTCGATGGCCTTCATCTGCCAATCCTAGAAAGTGAGGGATACCTTCCTATTTTGTGGATAAAGCAATGGAAGCTGGTGGAAGAGTCTGTCGGGTCTACCTTGATAGTGTGTCTGGAATTGGCTTGCTTTGTTTAGTCCACTCCTGGGTTTTTGCCTGAATCTTTGCCATCAGCGACTGAGTGGGGGTCTAGTGGCTCCCCCCTCCCTCTCCAGACTGCTACCTCATCTGCTCTGGCCTGAGGCTGCACAGTCATCCTCCAGCCTGGATCTGCCCCCAGTTCTAGGCTGACTTAGTCATTGGTCCCTTTGGAATAATGAAATTCAGAAAGTATAAAATAGTGTTTGTATTTTTGGAGAGGCGGCACACTCAGAGGCCTGTGGTTTCTGGTTTTTAAACAAGGACCCTTTGAAAAGTACTGTCCTGCTAGTTAGAAGACTGTGGTAAAGGTACGCGCCCCAAGCCCGGTGGACTGAGTCTGCTTCCTGAACCTTTCCAGTCTTTCTCTGACCTCCTCATGTGGGCTGTGACACCCCCACCTCCCGCAGCCCCCCACCCCACCCCAGCACAAAATGGATAGTGAAAGGACTCTGAGTTATATATATATATATTAGGAGTAATACGGCGGCTAACATTTGCTGGATGTTAAACACAGAACCAGTTCTAGGCGCTGCCTCACTCACAGCTCCATGTTGTCACCATTCCCACATTACAAGAACCACATTGTGACACCGGAGCCAGCCTCCTAAGGTGTGCACTGTTAGAGACAAGGTGATGTTAGTTGCTCATCGGCCCCAGGTCTAGCCATTCTTCTGTCAGTAACCCTGTGGCCTCAGCAGATCATTCCTGGGCACCTCAGGTCCTTCATCTGATAAAACCAGGCAGAAACTGCTTTTCTTTTCTTTAAAAAAAATATATATTTATTTTTATTTAATGTGAGCTGCCATGTGGTTGCTGGGAATTGAACTCAGGTCCTCTGGAAGAACAGTCGGTGCTCTTAACCGCTGAGCCATCTCTCCAGCCTGAAACTGCTCTTCTTAGTCCATAATCAGTTTCTTCTTTTTTAGCAGTGCTTGGGAAGGCTGTAAGCAAACCAATCAAGACTGGGCATAAATTAGCCAGGGTTCTCTAAAGAGAGTAACAGAACCTAAAGAATGAATAAATCAATCACCCCCCCACACACACACACACACTACCTTGGAAAGTGTGAGAATCCAGTAATTGTTCAGTCCACAAGGCGGGTGTCTCAGCTGCTCTTGGTATTTGCCAGAATCCTGAAGCAGCAGCTCTCGGCCAGGGAGGGAGTGCACTTGGTAGCACGGGGCGGGCGGGAGGAAGCAGGCAGAGGAGCGCTTTCATCTTCTGTGTCCTTTAGCTAGGCTTCCCACCTCAAAAGATCAGTGGTGGAGCACATCCCAGCACACAGAGGTGGTCGGATCTCTGTGTATCCTAGGACAGCCTGGCCTACAGAGCAAGTTTCAGGACAGCCAGAGCTACACAGTGAAAGCTAGTCTCAAAAAAAAACTGTAAAAAAAAAAAAATCAGTGGTTCTCAACCTTCCCAATGCTGCAACCCTTTAAAAAATTTTAAAATAATTTATTTAACTTTATTTTATGTGCATCTGTGTGCAGGTGTCAGATCCCCTGGAATGAGTTACAGACAGTTGTGAACGGCCATGGGGCATGTGGGTGCTGGGGATTGAACCTGGGTCCTATGGGAGAGCACTTAACCATTGAGCCGTCTCGCCAGCCCCACTGCGGTCCTTTAATATAGTTCCTCATCTTGTGGTGACCCCCCCACCATAAAATTATTTTTGTTGCTGCTTCATACCTGTAACTTTGCTACTGTGCTGCTATTACAATCTATGTTTTCTAATGGTCCCTAGGAAAATGTTGATAGATCCCACAAGGAGGTTGAAAGCCGCTGTTCTAGATTAAAGGTGTTTCTTCCCACCTCTGGGGTCCTGAGTAGAAGTTGATCTTTCTACTTCAAATGATCCAGCTAAACAAACAAACAAACAAACAAAAATCCCCCACTGGGGTGTGCAGCCATTTTTCATGGGTTTAGTTAACTCCAGAGATGTAGTCAGGTTGACAGCCAGGAAAGAGCCATCCCACAGAGCCCTGGGTGTAACCGTGTTCTGTCTTCTAAGGGCAAATCTCTGCATTTCCTTCATTTAGCAGAGGAATGGCTCCTGGTCTGAGGCTTCAGGGGCCACCCGCAGTGCCCTGAGTTTATCATTGTCAGTGGCATTCTGGGCCTGTCCACTGTCCCACTGACATCTTCACCCCAGATAATACTGATCTTCCACAACTCGACCTGTCCACACCTGCCCCTCCTGTAGAATTCATGAAGTGACATAGGCAGCCAGGTTTCTCTAGTGGTGGAGGTCCAAGTCTTGGTGACCAACCCCTTCCTGTTCAGCTTGCATCTCACAGCCATTAACAGTCTGTCATCTGTACCAGGAGAATAAGTCTAGAGTTTAGCCGGTTTGGTGGGTGCCTATAAAAGCAGGAGGGTAAAGACTCCAAAGCCTAACTGGGTTCTGTGAGACAACGAAACAGACAGGCAGAAAGCCTGATCATTCCCTGGTGTCTTCAGTCAGTCTGTTTACGGTGTGTTCCTGGATGGCCTGGATTGGGGTAACCCCTGCTTAGTACCTCTGTGTCCACCCAGTCCGACATCAGCCGGAGACCTTTGTGTCTGAACCAGAATGCAGATAAGGTCTGTTCTTCGTAACTGCTCGGCAGCTTTTTGTGTCACTTAGAATAAAGGTCACAGTCCTGTCAGTGACCCTCAAGGCCCTCGTCACGTATCTGACATTACCCACTCATCCTCTCCCTCTGTCATATCAGCCTCTTTGCAGTAGGCCAAGAGAAGCTGCTCTTCCCTCCAGGCGTGTAATCCTGCTGTACAGACACACATGCAACAAGAATAACTCCTGTGCTGGTGAGGTAGCTCAGTGGGTAAAGGTGATTGCTGCCAAGCCTGACTGCTGGAGTTGAACTCCTGGACCCTCCACATGATGGGAGGAGAGAACCAGTTTCTTTTTTTTTTTTTTAAAAAAAAACTTTATTTATTTATTTGCCTTGGTGTTTGCCTGGAACTGGAACTACAGACAGTTGTTAGCTGCCATGTGGGTGCTGGGAATCGAACCCGGGTCCTCTGGAAGAGCAGATGGTGCTCTTAACCGCTGAGCCATCTCTCCAGCCCCGAGAACAAGTTTCTGATAGTTGTCATGTGTACTGCGATTGACCCCTGAAGCTGAGACCAGAAAGGGAAGGAATAAAAGGGCACTCCCCGTGTGTGTGTGTGTGTGTGTGTGTGTGTGTGTGTGTGTGTGTATGTGTGTGTGTCCACTTTGTTCTTCACTAGAATGGGAAACTTGGTAAGTGCAAAGACTGTTTTGTTGATTCCTGTATTCCTGGCTTGGAACAGTACCTAATGCTCACTTGCTGTGTTCTCTTGTGTTGGGGCCATTGTTACAGACAATAAATGTTGCTAGGGCTCAAGCTGTAGCTCAGCAGTTAAGAACACTTGCCTTTGCACTGGACCCTGGTTTGATTCCCAGCACCTAAGTGGTGCTTTTCTGGCCATGGAAGGCACCCAAGACTTATATACATACAAACAGAATACTCTGAAACATACAAAATAAATCTTCAAAAAAAAAAAAAAAAGAAAGAAAGAAAAGGAAGGATTACTTGAACATAAGCAGATAACACCAAGAGAAGTGATCTGATTCCCTAGACAGCTACTGAGTGGCTACTGTGGGTAGGAGCTGCGGCTTTATGGGAGATGGGGAAAGAATGCCCAAGATTGCATCAGACTCCTCAGTAGGGAGCAGCTTGAGACTCAGGGATGGTTTATTCTGTGATTTAGTTTTGCCTCATTGTAGACCATGATAGTTGGAACTGAAAAGCAGATTGTGGGTAAAAGAGGGCCATCTGTATGTGTTGGATGTATATATGCATGTGAGTGTCTGGCCCACTTGAATATGAGCTGGATCCCACTCTGGGGTAAGGATTGGGGCTCATGTTCAGGAATCCAGAGCTCAGAATTGCCTGAGCAGCAGGATTTAAGTGGTTAACCCTCAGTACCATTCTGAGGGGGAACCTGGGGAGCCCAT
This sequence comes from Sigmodon hispidus, assembly GCA_004025045.1. NCBI lineage: Eukaryota > Metazoa > Chordata > Mammalia > Rodentia > Cricetidae > Sigmodon > Sigmodon hispidus. The sequence goes on from PVIH01000183.1 coordinate 117,649, forward strand.
ATAGAGACACTAATAGAAAGAGAATTGACTGCTCAGCCAGAAGCTCCACATTTGTCTTCTATTAATTAGCTATATATCGGGCACATCACTCCCTTGTCATAGCATTGATTTTCTTATATTTCAAATGAGAGTATTAGATAATACTTTTCTGCTTTACTTGAGAGGCAAATGAGTAATATGAAATCATTTTATAAATGATGAGAGAAATCATACAAATACTAGTAATTTTATGCTATGTTTTTGTTTTTGTAACTTGAATTATAAGATAATTAAAAAACTATTAGCCAATGGCTGGAGAGATGACTCAGAGGTTTAGAGCACTGGCTGCTCCTCCAGAGGACCTGAGTTCAATTTCCAGCACCCACGTGGAGGTCCACTGTACTCTGTAGCTCAAGTCTCAAAAGATCCAAAGCTTTTTTCTGGCCTCCTCAAACACCACACACACAGAGTACACAGACACACATGTAAACAAAACACACATAAAATTAAATTAAACTTAAAACACAACAACTACTAACCACTGTAAGAAATAATTGAGCATAGTGTCTCACACTTGCAATGCCAGCAATTGGGAGGTAGAGGCAGGATGATCCTGAATTCAGAGTCATATTTGGCTGTATAGAGAATTGGAGGCCATGCTGGGTTATGTGACATCCTGCCTCAGAAGTGGTGGAATGAAGATATTTTAATACTTTGGAGAGGTTTGTGTTCTTTGTAACAGAACTATCTACTTAGCTCTTGCTGTGGAGGTGCCTGGCCCTTCTTGAGTAATGTATACCGAGATTTGGAACCTTAAGGACTTGGCAATCTAGAGTTTATTATGTAATGTGCTGCTATAATTTTCATCCATTGTATTTATTGGTTACTTGAGATTTTCTTCTTTCACAGGATACAAATCACTCACTTTATCTGAGTGAGTTGGCCCTTCTGTCCACGGATTCTGAATTGCAAGAAAATTCCAGTACAGTAAGTATTCCTGAGAAGGGCTGCTAAGAGAATGAATTCCCCTTTGAAAATGGAGGACGGCCAGTCTGAAGTCTCCTAGCTCTGATGGTGTTCAGTGGCTGACATGGAGGATTCTGCTCCTTCTCTGGGATTGCCTTTGGCCTAGGTCATTCATTTGATGGTTCTTGGTCCCAGAAGATTTCTGATTTTACTAATTTAGGCAAATATTCCTTGGATAATGTTCTAGCAGCCACTGTACAGCCTACAGTGCAACCGGGAAGGTGGGGTTTGGCCTCATGTGCCAGAATTTCAGAGTTCCTAGACTTGTCTCAGCCCTGCATCTCAGATGCCTTAAGCTGTTTCCTTCTTCAAGTTCACCTTAGTGGCCTTTGAAAGGGGCTTGCTATGTAGGCCTCCACTAAGGGACAAGCCCGCTCCATCTCCTTGTTACTGTGGCCCACAGTGTGCTAACAGACTACTGTATGGAGCCTGGAGTCAGCTTTCTCATATTTTCATTACATTAATTTTGAGGCTTATGCTCAGGCTAAATTTTCTGTCGCTCTTTATAGTGAATAATGTAATTGAGTATGTTTAAACACAGACTGAATGACTTAGAAATGGTGTGGGAAAATGCTCCCAGCTCTCAAGCTTAGGACAGTCTAGGCAGGCTGCTTTTTCAGCCATCCAGATGCTGGGACTACTAGGGTGAGCTACCGGGCTGAACTAGAAAACCTTTTCTTACAGTGTGGGGGTTAATAAAGTCACCATCAGCACCTATGAGAATGTAAGTTCTTACCCAGGGTGTCAGTACACCTGTATCCCATCAATAGAAGACTGAGGCAGGAGGCTCACTGGAGCCTAACAGTTTGAGAGCAATCTAAGTAGAAATGAGTCTTGTCCCTAAACAAGAAGACAATAAAGCATGTGCCCTCCTTACAACTAGAAAATCAGCATAGCCCAGAGTGGCACTAAAGCGTGTATTTGGAGACTGGGGATTTAGGCAAGCACAATCCCCTGAGTTCTACCTCACTTTGTGTGTGTGTGTGTGTGTGTGTGTGTGTGTGTGTGTGTGTGTGTTGTACTGGGAACTTTTAATGTAGGGCCTAATGCATGCTAGGCAGATATTTTACCTCTGTGCTAAATCTTCAACTCAGATAGGAAATTTTCATAGCTAACATTTGTTCATATACATAAATGAATATGTTTATGCAAGTAGAAAGTCTCAGTAAGGAAATAGAAACTATTTAAAAATGAAACCAGGTAGGTTGGTACATACTTCTAACCCTAGTACTTGGGAACTGAGGCAGGAAGATTGCCAGTATTTTTTGGCCAGCCTATACTATGTAAGTGAGACCTTCTCCCAGTGAATAAAGTAAACCAAGCCAAACTTGATATGTGTTTTTTAAAGTATCTGTGATCCTAACACTTGTGAGGTATAGGCAGCAAGATTGTAGATTCAAGGAGCTATGCTACAAAACCAGAGCATTCAGAACTGAAAATTAAGTCAGATAATTCAAAACTCTGGGCTGTTGAGATAGTTCAGTGCAGAAAGTGCATGTCACTCAGGCCTGGTGATCTGAGTTCAGTTCTGGAGGCCCCAAAAGCAGCTGGAGCCTCTGTTCCGAGTACTGTGCCGAGCTCCTGTGCATGTGTGCACTTGAATGGATTAGTAGACCTAACAGTAAAGAAACAGAAGAGAATCAGTTGTTAATTTGGAAAACAAAGGTGAAAAACGTTGAATATTCCGTATGATTGTTATTCATGTTACAGAACAAATTTCCTGAAGTTTATATTCAAGATGTCTAGGATGCCCTCTGAGTTACTAAGACTTCTGGGTACAATATCCCTGTAACCCTTCCTTTAGTCCATGTGTGTGCACACATGTTGTATATGTGTGTATGAATGCATGCCACAGCATACACACAGAGGTTCTGAGGATTGAACGAAGGGCATCAGACTTGCGAGGGCAGTCTTCTTTACCCACAGAGCAATCTGGAGGCCCACCATTTAACTGCTACATAGCTGAGAAGCCCATGCTGACCAGGACTATGATATAAGACTTGGGAGCTTTGGGGGGCCCTGAGACCACCAGGGAAGACACCTGATAAATGGGAACCCTAAGAAGCTTGTGAAAAGTAAAACCGTTTCTGGCATAGTTATCTGTGTCAAGAAAGAGGTCCTATCCTACTCTGTCTGTTATGCTCCTGGCACCCAGTGTTTAGCCCAGATTTGGAAAGAGTTTTTTTAGTCTTTCAAACCAAGGTCACAGTACCTTAAAACAGTTGGACTAGTGTGATATTTCTTTTAAAAAAAGAACTTAAAAAAAATTTTTTTTTATTTGTCTTGGTGTTTGCCTGGAACTGGGAACTGGAACTACAAACAGTTGTGAGCTGTCATGTGGGTGCTGGGAATTGAACCCCAGTCCTCTGGAAGAGCAGCCAGTGCTCTTAACTGCTGAGCCATCTCTCCAGCCCCTCGTGATATTTCTTAATAATTTGGACTTGGTAGAATCTTTTGAGTAGGGGCTGGGCCTCTTGGTTGCTGGGCTCTGAGGTCATCTAGACCTGGACAGCTCCTGCTGTTTTTCTATCCTCACCCAGAGCTCAGGCTGTTCTCACCTCATTCCCACTAATTCTGCAGCCAAGGTTTTGCTCTGAAGCCTGGTGGTGAGGGCTTCAGCACCCACCCTTCCTCCCTCTTTCTTGAACCTTTATTGAGGAGCATGGCACATGCGCAGAGGAGCATGTGCCCTAAGTGCTGCCCGTGAGTCATTCACTGCGCACCAGCACCAATAGATGAGTTTCTCACAGTTCAGTCTTAAAGCTTCCTTCTGCTTGTCTTTTGTCTCAAAACACTTAGCAGACAAAATTAATTGTAGCTGGGCTGTGGTGGTGCACACCTTTCATCCCAGCACTTGAGAGGCAGAGGTGAGACTCTGAGTTTGAGGCCAGCCTAGTCTACAAAGTGAATTCCAAGACAGCCAGAGCTGTTATAGAAAGAAACCCTGTCCAGAGAAGTGCTTCCCCCCAAAAAAAGGAAGGGGGGAGGGAGGGAAGGCAGGTAGCTATGGCCCTGTGTGGTGCTGCACACCTGTAACCCCAGCTCTTGGGAGGCAGAGGCAGGAGAATTGCTGCAGGTGTGAAGTTGATTTACATAGTGTCCAGCTGGAGCTGCAGTGAGGGCCTCTCTAGAAACAAGAATAGAACCCAAATTAAAACATTAGATTTTCTAACTAATATTTCCACTCCTTCCTCTTCCTCTTTTTCATGTGTGATGTGTGCACATGTGGATACAGATGAGGTTGAAGGAGGGTGTCAGGCGTCTCGTCTCGCTCTGAACTGGAGCTGGTGGGATTCTCTTGTCTCGGCCTCCCACAGTGTTCAGGCAAGAGTGCCAGCCGTTTCTCTGTCCTTCCTTCCTTTCTCTCTCTCTCTCCTTCCTTTTTCCATCCTTCCTACCTTCATGCTTTCTTTCTTTTCTTCTTTTTCCTTTTTCTTTTGCGCATGTGCTGGAGATTTCAAATTAAGTCCTTATGCCCGACAAGTGCTTCTCCCCAGCTCATCACCAACATCTCAAAGACAGGGCACTAGGGAGATGGCATGGTCAAGTGCTTGGCTCTTTGTCGTCTACATAAAAGCCATGCATGGCTGTGCACAGCTGTAAGCCCCAGTCTAGCCAAATTGGCAAGCTCCATATCCAGTGAACTGTCTGAAAAATGAATAAATAAAATAGAGCATGATAAGTAAATATACAGTCAACTTCAACCTCATGCTTGAGGACTATGCATTTAAAAAGTGTTCCATAGACTTGTCATCATGAAGTGTCAGCTTAACTTCTAGATATACATGTGAAGTATATATGTATGTAGATAGGCAGGCAGGCAGGCAGATAGAATGTAGGGTGTGTGTGTGACTTTTCAGGTCACAGTGCAGAATCTGCAAGTCACAGCCTTGGCCTGTGCCCCACCTCATGGGGCAGAGAAGTGGGGTGCTCTGCAGAGGTTGCTGCCATTTCTCCAGCTGCACACTGCCAGCGACTGACTGCACGTTCCCCTTACTTCTTGTTTGCTTGCTTGCTTGTTTTGTTTTGGCTTTGAACTCACCGGGATCCTCCTGTTTCTGCTTCCCCATGCTGGAATTGAAGGCCCACACTGCTGCAGCTGGAGTCAGAGTAGAGTAATTGCCTCTGAAGCAGTTTCCTAACTCAGCACTGCCACAGTGGGGGCAGCAGCAGTCACCACGCTCTGCCCAGCAGCTGGGACAAAGTCCCACCCAAACATAGGTTTTACTTGGATTTATAATACAGTGTCTTCTTTTGAAATAGGATCTGGCTGTATAGTCAGTCCATGCTGCCCCAAACTCACAGCAGTCCTCCTGTCTCTAAGTCCTGAAATGATAGGCATGAGCCATAAAACCCTTTTTATACAGTGTGTGCCCTCCCTCCTTCCCCCTCCCTCCCTCTCTTCCTTCTTCCTTCCCTTCCTCCCTCCCTTCCCATGGGCTATTGAAAACACGTCAGTGCCACTGGGTACAAGTGATCAGATGCTGGTCCTCACTTTCCCTGTTGTTTTGAGGCCACAGTCACTGTTGTTTTTCCATCAGGCTTCCTGGGCTCTGACCTGGGGATCTGACTCCCAGTCACCACTGTGGCTAGATTGGCTGGTCAGCAAAATCAGGAATCCTCTGAACTCTGCCTCCCCTGGAATCACAGACATGGACCACTATGTCTGCCTTTTGCTATTATGATGCTCATATTTAGTCATTTATTTTGTGGGCTGGGGGTGCTAGCTATTCAAATTCAGGTCTTCTGCATGCATGATAAACACATTACAGACTGAGCCCTCAACCCCCTACTTTATTTTAGGGGTACAGGATCCTCCACATGTACTCCTAAAATACAGGCTGGCCTTGGACTTTCTGTCTCCCTGTCTGAGACTCTCGTATACTAGGATGACTGATGGGTGCCATACCTGGCTTTAGTGGTAGCCTTTTTGACAGGAACGTTGAGTATGTGTGTCCTGGTGGCTTTCTTTTGGTTTTGGTTTTGACAGGCTAGCTTGGAAGTCACTATGTAGACCACGCTAGCCTGGAACTAAAAAAGATCCACCCACCACTGTTTCCCAATTGCTTGAGTCAAAGGCTTGTGTTGCCAGGCCTCTTCCCTTTGGTTTTTTTTTTTTTTTTTTTCTTTTTTTTAAACTTTATTTATTTGCCTTGGTGTTTGCCTGGAACTGGAACTACAGACAGTTGTTAGCTGCCATGTGGGTGCTGGGAATCGAACCCGGGTCCTCTGGAAGAGCAGACGGTGCTCTTAACCACTGAGCCATCTTCCCTTTGTTATGAGGCCCGTAGCACTGAGTGTTAATGTCAGTGTCGCTGCAGTGACCTTATCTGATCCCCACTCCCTAAGCTTTATGGAGATTAAGCCCTAGCATGAGTTCCTTTCTCTTTTAAAAAAGGGATCATTTTGTCTCAATTAAAATGAGTTTCCATGAGGCAAATTCTAGCAGTAATATTCAGACTACAATCTCATTTGTATGTAGGATTAGATCTTTTAAAACAGGGCTTATCAGATTTAGATTTATTTTTTTGTACGTGAGTGTTTTTTGCTTGTACACTGCATGACTATTGCACATGAAGCCAGAAGAAAGTGTTGAAACCCCTGGAACTAGAGTTATAGATGATTGTTAGCACCATGTGTGTCAGGGTGCACCCTACTCCCAAACCCCATCCCACCCTTGAGCCTCCTGCATTTAAACACTTCAGGCTCTGTCGAAGCCACTGCCTCTGCTGATGTATTGTGAAAAAAGCGTCCCTGTGCATGTACCTGCATTCCAGTGAAACTTTACACAAAAGCTGGTCACAGACTTGCAGGTCAGAACTGCTGATTGTTCCTGACCCAGTGTCAGGGAATACATGTTCTGTTGCAGGAGGGAGAGAGGAATACTGGCCATGATGATCCACATTGTGATTCCGGTGCTTGCGGCAAAGACCAAGGCAGTAGGATCAGTTCAGTACCAGCTTGAGCAATTTTGTCTCCAAATAACAGATTGAGTGCTGGGGATGTAGCTCAGGAGTGGAATGCTTGCCTGAGGTGTGCAGAGCCCCGGGTTCAGTCTCCAGTGTGTACAATCAGAGAAAAGCACAGGAATCCTATCAAAAGGTCATTCTGGTTCCCTTGCTTTGTTTATGTTATTCAAAGGGAAGACTTTTCTCAGGATGATGAATCTTACCTTTCTCTCTGTCAGACACAGGACCAGGACCTCAGCACAATTTCACCAGCAATCATCTTTGAATCAATGTTCCAGAATTCAGATGACCCTGCAATTCAGGATGATCCTCTGCAGACAGGTATGCTTTTACTGTTCAGTCCATCCATTCCCAACTCCCTAGGATACCTGGGGAAGGTCTCCTTTGCAATCTCTTGTGGATTTAAAAGAACACAAGAGCTTGGACTTTTGTGCTTTAGTGCTGCTGTGTTCTTGAGTGGGTGGGACCCACAGATGAGGCTTCTGACGTGTAGGTAACACTGCTGGAATGGAATGTCTGGACAGTACAGCTTTCCACTGCTGCGTGTCTTCTGGATAATCATGCCAAAAAGTGTGCCTCTTCTCTCTGAAGAAGAACTACAAGACACTGTTTTTCTACTTAAGTTTACTTAGTACCCATCTTTATAAAGTGTGTTGGATCAGGAAGCCAGGCTAGCTAGCAGTGAAGTGATTGGCCCATAAAGACTGTTTTTGTGGAGCCTATGAAGCTTGGGATGTGGATACATGTTTCTTCTTTTTTTCCTTGCCAGCTGCCTTGCTTGAAAGTTTTAATGGTGACGCAGAGTCAGTCAATGATGTTGCACCACCTGCAGGAAATTCAGCCTCGTTATCTCTTCCACTTGTACTGCAGCAGCCTGGCATCTCTGAGCCACCCCAGCCTTTGCTACCAGCCTCAGCTCCGTCCGCTCCTCCACTTGCACCCTCCCTAGGACCTGGTTCCCAGCCAGCTGCATTTGGCAGTCCCCCTGCTCTCTTACAACCTCCAGAAGTGCCTGTTCCCCACAGCACACAGTTTGCTGCTAATCATCAAGAGTTTCTTCCGCACCCCCAGGCGCCACCCCAGACCATCGTACCAGGACTTTCTGTTGTTGCTGGGGCTCCTGCATCAGCAGCAGCGGCGGCATCAGCCATGGCAGCACCAGCCCCACCACAAAGTACTACTGAGCCCCTGCCTGCTATGGTCCAGACTCTGCCCCTGGGTACCAACTCTGTGCTAACTAACAATCCCACCATAACCATCACCCCAACTCCCAACACTGCAATCCTGCAGTCCAGCCTAGTCATGGGAGAGCAGAACTTACAATGGCTATTGAATGGTGCCACCAGTTCACCACAAAACCAAGAACAGATTGTAAGTATTACTCATGACACACCCAGTGGGCTGAAGTGTGTATAGCAGACATGTCCCTTCCTGCTTCATTTCTCTAGCAGTTATGGGGATTGAACCTTCCTTCACACATGCTAGGCAAGGGCTCTCCTATTGAGTTCAGCCTCAGCCTTTAGTCTTTTTATTTCAAAGGGGCATTGGCTAGCTTCTACCTTGAAACATGTACCTCTGTAGCATTTTTTCCCCCAGTGAAGTGTTGCAAATCCAGGGGAATGGGTGGTATCTAAGATAAAGACTTAAAACAAACAAACAAACAAAAAATCAAAACTTTAAAGTTTACCTAGTTAAGACACCTGTGGTGATATATTGTATATTTAAAACAATATTTAAAAGATAAGTCTGGAATATCAGAGACAGAGCCACCTCCTCCAACCTTTTCTGTTCTGTTTTGTTTGAGGCAGGGTTGTTCTAGCTGTCCTGGAACTGGCCTCAGATTCACAGAAATCCTCTTGCCTCTGCCTCCCAGATGCTGGGAACAAAGGCCTGGGCTACCACCCCAGATCCATTAAGCTATCTTGCCAGTCCTCTTGTAGTTTTTTCAGTCTTTTTAATTTTTAACGTAGCGTGGCGCCCTCAGAAACCATAGTAGAGTGACTAGTTCATACAAGGCAAGGTGGAGACTTGAAGATAGGCAAGCTGCCCCAGAGCTGTGCCACCCTGGGAAGAGTTCCGACCCTCGAGGCTTGCCAGGTCACATGATCAAGTGGGCCTGGAGCCATGCCTAGTTGGGTGGCGAGTAGGAGGAACTACAGAGGGAAATTTTTGCATGGGTTTAAACGAACTGGCAGCCACCTGTGGATGAGATGACCAGGGCCTTTGGAAGGCCATTCCAGTGTCTCTCTCAGTCTGCCTGCTTAGTCTTTACTTACTGTTTTTCTGAATCTGCCCCTGGGGAGCTGTTAAAACAAATGTTATTCTTTCCCCTGTGGATCATTTACATATATTTAAATATGGGCCTCATACCTATAATCTCTTGCTCAGGAGTTATGGGCAAGAGAACTACATTTAAGGCCAGCATGGGCCATAAAGCCAGATCCTGTGTCTCCAACCCCCCCCCCAGAAAAAGTGAAGAAGAAGTTGTGGGGGGGGCGAGACACTTGTGTCTCCCATCTTTTTTTTTAAGCCCCTATATTGGTGACCAAACCTATGTAAGTGCTCTACTACTGAGCTACATTCCCTAGCCTTCTATCAGTTTGTTTCATAGTTCTATCTATCTTAGCTAGAAATCAGAGTTCTTCCCAGACTCATGTTGAAGTACTATTTTTGTGTTTTAAAAGTGGGATTTAAAAAAAAAAAAGGTAAGTCCCTTTAAGATAAGAATACAAAAATACTTCTAAAGAATTGTTTTTCTGCATATGGGTATATTGCTTGCACTATATGTCTGTGTACCACATGTGTGCAGTTCCTGCAGAGGCCAGGAGAGGGCACTCAGGCTCCTGGAACTAGAGACTGCCATGTAGGTGACGCTGTGTGCTACTATGTTGATGCTGGGAATTGAACTCTGGTCCTCTGGAAGAGCAACCAGTACTCTCAAATGCTGAGCCATCTCTCTAACCCCCAGAAACTCTTTAATATACTAGTAAGTAAAGTGAGATTCTAGTACAAGTTTTATTGTTTGTTTCATTTTTTGAGATTATCTTACATTAGGCCTGGTCTCAAACTCACTATGCAGGCAAGGCTGGCCTTGAACTCCTGACCTTCTAGCCTTAGCAGAGCGCTGTGTGTCTCTGCATGTCTGTGGTCTTCATAGGAACAGTACAAAGGCTGATATGTTGAATGTTCTCACTGACCCCTCACTCATCTTCGGAGGCCTTTGAGCAGCTCTTAAGTTATCATCACCGAGCCTGTAGTGAATTAAGTCACTTGGCTACAGTCTCGGCATGGGAGGTAGAGGCAAGGTGATCATAAGTTCGTGACTAGTCTGGGATACATAATAAGAACTTGTTTCATAAGACAATACAAAAACAAATTTAAGAAGTCCATTCACTTGCCTGACAGGTGACAGCCTGGACATGAATCTAGTTTAGCCAAGTCCAAGACCTGCAGCGGAACTCTCCTGAGCCCTCAGGGTACTGTGTGCTTGTGTAGATAGCCTTAGCCTGCTCTGGGTGGTCAGTGTGGACTCTGAGTGGTGAAAAGGAACTTGGCAGCTTCCACAAGAGAATTGTGATGGCCACAGCTAGCCCAGGACTCCCTCTAAGAAGGCCATCACTTGAGAGAAACGACTTTGGAGGAGTCTTTAGACACGGTCCATCCACTGGACCAGGCAGCTGTGAGATAGCCAAGAAACAAGGACCAAGTGAGCTAGAATGTCAGCCAGTGCAGTGACCTCATATCAGTGCGCAAACAAAACACCCTTCAGAACAGAAATGCCCGAACACTGAGGGTTTTCTGTCTTCTTGGCTGACCAGTACAATTGGGGGGCTTTGGAGCCTTGGATGACTGCCGTATGGGAGCGGCCATGGTGTGATTTTGCTGTATTGTGTTCTGTTTTCCTTAGCAGCAGTCATCGAAAGTGGAGCAGGTGTATTTTACTACTGCGGTGCCGGTAGCCAGTAGCACAGGTATGTAACGTTATGTTGCTTGAAAAGAAAGGGAGTCCCCTGGGCCCTTTGTCCTTGCTTCGGTTTTCAAGATTTTGTTTTTGTTTTTTTAATCGTGAGACAGCCTTAATTAAGTTGGCATTCCATTGTTTACCCAGTACTGCCCATGTTCTCATGGCGACTGGAAGCCAGCGTGCTCTGGGGGAAATGTGGACGCCACTCTTTACCTAGTTAGATCGTGTTCTCTCTGATAGAGCTTGTAAGCAGAACCAGGGAAAAAAGGTTAAATCACAGTTAATGCTAAAGAGGGCAGCTGTTAATTCACGGGGCTCTTTTCTAATTACAGTAAGCAGCAGCAGCAGCAGCAGCAGCATCTGGGTCAGAGTCAGCAGAGCTGAGAGGCCCTTTCATTTGAGTGCCGTTTTCTTTTGCTGGTACTGAGGCTTGAACCCAGAAGCTCATGCATGCTAGTCAAACTCTACCGCTGAACCATACCCCCAGCCAGACCTTTCACTTGAAACCTTTTCTCTTATATTTTAAACCCAGATCCAGGCATGGCGGTGCTTGCCTGGACTGCCAGCACTTGGGGCTAAGGTGGAGAGCTGAGAGAATTCACCCCAGGTTATTTTCCTGGGCAGTGTAGTGAATTCTAGGCAAGTCTGCAGTGGCAGGATGACTAAAATAATTAAGGGGGTGAGATAAGGGGAAGAGATAGAGATTGAGACCTATCTTTAATTCCAGCACTCAGGAGGCAGCAGCAAGCAGATCTCCGTGAGTTCCAGGGCAGACAGGGCTACACAGAAAAACTTATTTAAAAAACAAAAGTCTTTTTTCGGGGACCCAAAGATTTTCATTGACTCCCCCAAGATTGTAAGTGAGCTTGTAGGAGAGCTCTCCCGCCACCTACCTTGTTCCCACCCTGTGTCCTTATCCTAGCCTTCGGCTCTGTTGTACACAGAACCTGCCCAAGTACAGAGCATATGTGTGTGTGATACACACGGAAGTGAAGTGAGAATGAGCAGGAATGTGTGCACATACCAGGCTGGCTGTGTAAGAGATCAGTTGGCATCTCCCATATGGCAAACATGGTTCTATGGAGTGGGGCATCCAAGCAGGACCTATGCAGTGTGGAGAGGGGCGCTGAAGGCAAGCAGCAATGCTGTGCGCATGTGCCTGCCGCTCAGTACTGGCCGCTCTGCAGGGAGTGCCACCCGGGGCAGGAAGTCAGCAGAGAGTCAGCTGGACCTTGAAAGATTAGATCAGTTCTTCCAGAGAACAGCACTGTCTTCCTGCCGGTTCAGGCAAAAGAAAAGCCTAGAGTATGAAAATGAGAAGAAAGGCACTTGCTATGGCCTGCACAGACGGGAAGCGGACAGGGACAGATTGTGTGGGTGGCTCTCCTAAGAAGGAAGAGTCATAAAGGAATAGGGGAACACCTGACAGGCTTTTTCCCTGAGCAGGTACCTGGTCCAGTTTAAAGCACGGCACCTTTCCTGCGTACCACGCCTGTCTCCCCAGCATCCGACCCGGTCCGTACTCCCCCCCCCCATCTTGCCTGTGTTCTTGGCCACTTGAATCGCAGTCTCTCTCCCTCTCTCACAGGGAGCTCTGTCCAGCAGATCGGCCTCAGTGTTCCTGTGATCATCATCAAGCAGGAGGAGTCCTGTCAGTGTCAGTGTGCTTGCCGGGACTCTGCGAAGGAGAAGGAGCGGGCGGCCGGCCGGAGAAAGGGCTGCTCCTCCCCATCCCCCCCAGAGCTCAACCCCCAGCCTCCTGATGGGCCCAACCTGCAGTTGCCACCCTAGATTTCTCCCTGCCCTCTCCCCCTCGTCCTCCTCTGCTGGACCCTCTTCCTGTGAGCGAAGCAGACAGGCTGAGGCTCCTCAGACCCTCTGAAATGTTAAGTGCCATGGTGTGTCAAAGCTCCTGTCCCTCCAGAGCCTGGATGCCCCGTCCAATGCAGTTCACAGTGAAGCACTACTACAGGGGTAAAGGAGACGGGCCTGGCCAGCAGCTTCTTCAAGAGAAGGGCCTGTGTTCGCGCCCCTCCAGGAACAGGGTGAGCAGGAAGTATCGGGTGTGATGCTGCCATCATGGGGTCAGAAATTGGAAGGATGAAGAAATCTGCCATCTGAAAGCCTCACCTTTCAGACATATTTTCTTTACTCATATCCCAGGAACATCCATTTTAATGAACTGATCTTTGGAGAAAAACAAAAAAAGAAAAAGAAAAAAAAAAAAGCTAAGTTATAAGTGAACTGTCTGGCTGCACTGTATGTCACTTTTGCTTATTGTTATGTGAACTTGGAAATTAAGGTTACTGGTATGCATAAAAGTTCTAAATGAAAGGGTGTGGTTTCCATCAATTTGGTACTGCCCATCATTTGCACTGGGGTCATTGTGGATTGGGCAGGAGAGCTCAGTGTGCTGGGTGTTGCTCCTTCCTCTGTCTTTAATCTGAGGCCACCCCTGTCTGGAGGGCCAGGGTACCGCTCTGTAGAAGTGGGTAGTGGTAAGGACGGGTGAGAGCTGTGAACTAGACAGTGAGATTGTTTGCTTGGCGCTTTGTTTCTGTGGAGCTTGGAGTAGAAAGAAGCAGAGGGGCCTGTCCTGTATCTGGCTCAGTCAAGCTTCAGACCCCTGGTGACAGTGATGGGTGGTTCTGCAGGGCCCTCACAGCTCTGCTGACATTGCTGTCGCTGCTCTAGGGAAGCCACAGTCTTTGCCTCCTTGGCTCTTTCCGTTTGTCAGTGCTGGAAGCTTGGAGTGCATCTGTCCTGGGAAAGCACCTATTTTATCCTAACGTGAACACAGGGCTCATGGCCAGTGGCTGCCAGGGTCTGCGTGCTTTTGATGGTGTTGGTTTCCTCAGAGCGGAAGGACTGTGTCTCCAGAGAAGGTGTAGATCTAAGGGAGTTGGATGAAGTAGCAGGTGGTACCCAGGTCTAGCCAGGCTTTTGGTTATTTTATCCCTCACACCTCTAGATTTTGCATATAGCCTTGTACAGTGCAAACAAGAATGTGACTTCTAAACAAAAAGGAATAAAAAACTAAAACGATGATCTTCTACTCAGGGTAAAACAAAAGATTCCCTTTCCACCAAAAAGCCTGAAGCTTGCAGTCAGTTACCTCATTTGGAATGTTTCATTAAGTTGTGTTATAGGACTTTTTTTTTTTTTTAATTAGTGTATAGGATTATATCCATCTGCCTGCCTTTGGCTTCAGGTTACTGCCTCTTCAGATATAAGGACAATCCATAGGGAGATGGGTGTTGCTGTCCTTCGGCTGTGTAATGTGGCCATTGGTGCTTGGGAAGCGCAGAGGCTAGCTGAGCCCAGGGCCTGAGGAGGTCTCTGCCTCCTGCAAGGAGCAAGGTCCAGTGCCCAGACAAGACAAGAGAGCTGTGTAGGTGGCCCTCCTGCTGTCTAGGCCTTTGCTTAGAGCCAGCCAAGATGGTGTCCTTTTAGAAGGCTTTTATCTAAAGGCAAGATATTTGGGGACAATTGACCAAGAGAGTCCTGGCATCAGTAATGGGGAGAAATGGGTGTACGTGTGCAGCTGACCTCCCCTTCCAGCTCACCAGGAGTGTGGACTTCTTATAGACATCTACGTTCCCTCTCCCCAAATGGCTGGTAGCTTTGGGCAACTGTAGGCCTCCGAGGAAATCCACAAGATAGGAAGAGCCCTTTGTTAGCACAGTGGTTAGGTCTCCTTGGGGAATCAGCTGCTGGGGGGCAGGTTGTCTTTGGCTGTCTCTAGGGCTTACACCCATAGGAAGCTTTCCACTCAGGCCCTTGATGTTTTCTAACCTCTGAGGTGACCAGTGAATGGACTCCAAGGTTAAGGCCTGGGATTCTGGTTCACTGGGAGCTGATACAGCAAACAGGAGCCCAGGGAGGGTATGTGGAAGGTTTTAATGGTTTAAATATGGTTTCTTGGTTAGCTAGGGCTGTGCTCTTAATGGTCCCTTCTGAGTCACTGGCTTTTCCCTCTCCACCACTGAGGAGTGTGGAAGAAGCATTTAAGCAGTGTTGAGGCTGACATGTTTCCAGTTGAAGGACTTAAGTATTTGTCTTTGTGGGTGACTGTAGAACACCAGAGACTCTCAGATCTAATTAGCTTTTGGAAATTGAGGAATGTGCTTAAAACCAGTAGTTATGCATTCCACAGCGTGACAGACTTTCCTGACGTGTATGGCCAGCCCTCTTCCCCCTCCTCCTCCCAGGAGCCTAGCCTCTGATGCCAAGGACCTTGGAGAAGAGGGAGCCCCTGGCTAAACTCAAGCCAGGAAGACCCTTTCTGGAGAGTGGTTTCTCAGGGGAGTGAACTAAGGCTAAGAACAGTGAGTTCTGGCAGGTGGAGTTGGGGCTTCTCTTCACTTCTTGGCATCCTTCCCCGTCACCCATAGACCACGCTTGGCCTACAGTATTGCCCCATGTCCAGTTTAGCGCCTTCCAAGAGATTAGCCCCCAAGAATGGAGAATGGGCTGGATTTAGGAGGTGGCCCGTAACCTGGGGCCCACCAAACTGCCTTAATGTGGCCCTTCCCAGACAGGAGGGCAAGGCTGAGAGAAGATGACTCTGTCTGGCCAACCTCATGGGACAGCACTAGTTTGGTGACTGGAGTAGTATATATCACTTATTGACTCTTATTCTAGTTTAGGTCATGGTACAATGCCAAGGAGAAGCCTTGAGATGTGGAGACCTCTCTAGGTAGAAAGCAAAGGCACTTCCCTTCCCTTCCAGAGAGTCTGTACACGGGAAGAAAAGGTTGTTTTCCAAGTCAGGACAGTGGGCTGATGGGATAATGGAGGTAGATGTTTTCCTGAGGCTTTGTATGATACTGAATGTGTCCAGAGGGACAAATTTGCAGAACCTCATATTGGTATGTTAAATATATAATAAAATAAAAAGCACTTTAGGTTACTTTATCTTTAACCCAATTGCTGCAATTTCTGTTGTGTATGTATGTATATGTATATATACATATATTATATATACATATATATGCTTTCCACAAAGTTTTATTTTTTGCTCAGAATAAAAAATTGAGGTGTGAAAAGAAAAGCACTTACTTTGTGCAATATATGCATAGCTTGACAGTCCATCCCGTGTGGCCCTGGCCGGGTCTGTTTTTCTGCTCCATCAGCCCTGTGCTGAAGCTGTCCATAAGGAAACACTATGGCGCATCTCAGCAGTTGCTCAATCTATGCAAGCCTTTCCTGTGTCCGGGGCGCCCCCTCAGGCCCTCGGAGGAACTGCTGCAGCTGTTTTCTTCTGACTGTTGAACCCTTTCTACCACTTCTTGGTCCCCCTGCTGCCTTTCCCCTCTTCACCATGACAAAATGATTCCCGGAAGGGACAGGTTGTTCCAAAGTAAAAACCTGGCACCTCCTAGAGTTTTGATATTTGTAATTAATCACACCCATGGAAGGTAAATGCTTCTCCAGTGTCACTGAAACTATTGATTTGTAGAACTGCACCATTATTATTGCTCGTTTACAGCCTTTTCTTTTTTACACCCCAAATCAGAAATATGTTGGAAGAGTGGGCAATACAAGCCCTTGCTGAACTGCTCTCTGCACGCCCTGTGTTGGTTCAAAGCAGACTGCCAGGCTTCATCACAGTCAGTAAGAAAGCCACTAAGTCACCTCCCTCCTGGGCTCCCACCTAACCTTAAATTCCCGGCTGAAGAGCAGAGGCATTTTAAATACACTTCAGCCCGAGCAAGATTTCCACAGATGCAGTCTGTAAGTAGTTGTGCTGCAGCACATTTGGGAAATTGTCCATCTCTTATTTGAGGTAGAAGGGGCTCAGCCACAAAGCCAGATGATACAGATTTCTGAATGGTCAATCTGGTTGGCCTCTTTCTGGCATATTCCTGTGGCAAAGATAAAAGGGTCTTGTTTCTTATGCCCCTGCTCTTAGGGAGGTTGTTCATCAGCCTGGGCATTTTCTCACTGTTTCTCCTGGTGGCTTCTCCATCTGCACTGAAAATGCAAGTTATTGGATCTGCCAACTTATATTACATAGCACAGGCGTGCACTGCTCCTTTGGTAGTGGCCCACTGGGCCCCAAATAACTGATTATGTTATGTCACTTTCTCAATTCAATGCAGTTTCTACTTTTTTTTTTTTAAACAGGAATTTTTTTTTGTAAAACTTTTCCCACCAAAACCTAGGGTGTTTTTGCAATATCCTCACTGCCCTCGTGGTGCCAAGTGGGAGGTTCATCTGCCCTGGCCTCCGAGAGTTCCTTCTCAGGAACTGTCTGACTCAAGGGTCCGCATCTTTTGGTGTGCTTTGGAGAAAATGTCACTGAGGTTAGAGTTCCAGGCAACTGTTCCCTTTTCCTGTGAGCTCACCCCTAGTTCCAGTTTGGGAAGGTGGCTGGAAACAGGCTTTTCTGGCTTATCTGGCTCAGACCTAGCCAGAAAAGGCCACACATTTTCTAACACACACTAATCATTGGCCAGTGGTCTTGGTGACAAGATTTTAAGTCCCAAATAGTTTTATTTGGATTATGTAAAAATATCAAATTTATTTTAAATGTAAAACATGGGAACAATGGACTTCCACTGAGCGATATGAAAACGTTACAGGTTCAGTACTTCCAAAGGAAGAAACTTCCAAACCCAAAAAAGAATAAATACAAATTTGTATTTTTGAAGAATGTGAAATAATGGTGTTTGCTTAATTGCTCATTTTGTATAAACTTAATATTGTACTTTAAAATATCTGCTATGAAGTGAAAATTTAACTTTTTGGAATTGAAAAAGCAATATTAAATACTAATGAAATCTTAATTAAATGCTTATTTAAATCTGGTAGTACCTGTGGCATTACTTCCCATCTCTGTCCCCGGCAGACATGATTTCCCCACTCCCCACCCATCAAGTCCTGGAGGAGGGGACAGAAAGGAAGGGTCGGTCACCAAGAGTCTACAGGTTTCCTTTTAATCAAGACTCTGCTGAAGTGTTTTGTGGGGCTGAGAGCCCCCAAAGCATGAAATGAACATGTAATACCACCTGGAACCCCCAATACAGGCCAGACCACTCTGGCCAGCACTGCTGGCCTGCCCCCGAATCCGAGTACTCAAGACTGGATATTCATTGGCTACATTTCAAAACATAGTACTGCCTTCAGTCAGGACGACACGGGAGTGAACCCAGCTGCTAGGAGAGTTGCCATCCCAGGCTGAGGGCCAAGTACCAGCAACAGCCAGTGAAGACTAGCCCCTTTAGTGAAGGGAGTCGGTCAGAGTCCAGCCACTGGCCCTGGAAAGGGACAGAAGTCAGGGTGCCCGGCTAGGAAATGGTCAAGGCTCCACAGCTCCATCGCCAGCATCCTTTGGAAGGCCACCTCTGGCAGATACAGCTGGCTGGGGCGTCGCTCCGGACTTGGTTGAACCGTTCTAATTGGAACAGAAATGGAAAATGAGCCCGGGAAGAAAGGCCTTACGTTAGGCTCTCCCTGCAAGGATAAGGCCACTTGACATTTCGACAACACTGTACTTTTTCAAAACCTCACCCAGATCAAAGGAGGTTAAGCGGAGAGCGGTGGGGATGCCTTTCCATCCGCCTCCTCTAGTGTGGGGGCGAGTTTGGCCGTGTAAGTGGGCAGACCCCACCTCCCCAGGCCCAGCCCCGAGTGGGCACTGACCCCGCCACCAGCCGACTCCGGACGCCGGCGGCCCAGCTGCCGCAGCATCTCCTCGCAGGCGGCGATGGTGTCCAGGAGCTGCCGCTGCCGCTGCTCCACAGCGTCCAGCAGCTGCTGGGCGCGCTCATCCCGGGGCGGCTGCGGGGGTGGCCTCCCGCCGAGCCCCAGCCCCGCCTTCCCACGGTCCACGCCGGCAGCCTCCCTGCCCGGGAGAGAGAGGGAGGGCGTCAGGGCCGGCGCAGGGCCCGCGGCCCCAGCCCCCCGCCCCGCGGGCCCGCTCTCACCCCCGTGACCAGCCTGCGCCCGGGCCCCACTCCATCGCCGCCCGACCACCACCCCCCTGCCGGCCGCCCCCGCCCCGGCGCCGCGCGACGGCTCAGCTAAGCTGCGCCCCGCCCCGTCCCCACCGGTCTCCTTCAAGTCGCCTGGGGGTCGCGGTCCCTTTAAGCTGCCCGGCGCGGAGGCGGGGCCGAGCCTCCGGGGCCGGAAGTTTGGCGCGTGCGTCACTTCCTCCAGGAAGCGGGTCTGGGCGGATGTCTACTGCGCGTCCGTGTGCGGGACTGAGGGCCGCGGTGGCGGCCGGCATGGGGCTGAGCGACGGGCCGCCAGGCTCTGGACGCAGCTGCCGCCTTCTACGCCCGCCCGCACCCGCTCCAGCGGTGCCAGGGGCCCGGCTGTTGCGGCTCCCGCTGAGCGGAGCCGTGCAGGCCTCAAGCCCCGAGCGCTCCGGTTGGACCGAAGCGCTGCGGGCCGCCGTGGCCGAGCTGCGCGCCGGCGCCGTGGTGGCGGTCCCAACTGACACGCTGTACGGTCTGGCCTGCTCGGCGAGCTGCTCGGCGGCTCTGGACTGCGTGTATCGCCTCAAGGGCCGCAGCGAGGCCAAGCCGCTGGCCGTGTGCCTGGGCCGCGTGGCCGACGTCTACAGGTGAGGCCGCCCCGACCCGGCCCCGCTGGGGGCGGCACCGCGGGAGGGGTTTCCGGTGACAGGCTTGGGAGACTGAGGCGCTGTGTGCGGGAGGGGCTTGTCCTGGCACACCAAGGAATCCGGAACTGGAAATTTGTTGGGAGCGCTCATCGCAGGCCGGGCTCCACATTAGACAGATCACTGGGCGCGACGCCCAATAGGCGAGCATGGATGGCACTGTTCTCTTGGTGATGCACGGAGCGGAGGCCCACGGGAAGAAGGAATTCTGCTAACAGTTTAGAAGGAGTGTCTTCCAGATGATGAAACAGTTTGAGGTTGTAGTCGCGGTGTCACGGCGCTGTGGTCATTGTCGCCTAGACAGGCATGTCGACTTTAAGCCAGGGCTACTTCTCTGGAGTCCTGACTTGTGCCTAAGCTCTGAGGAAAGGAAGTAGGGAGGTAGGCAGCCCTCATTGTACACTCAAAGGACCCTTTCCTGCATCTGCCTTCAGTCCAGGAAAGGCCCACCGGCCTGATTCGGATTTGTGCTCTTTTGCCTCCAGGTATTGCCAAGTGAGAGTACCCAAGGAGCTCCTGGAGGACTTGTTGCCAGGACCAGTGACCCTGGTGATGCAGCGCTCGGAGGAGCTCAACAAAGACCTGAACCCCTTTACTCCTGTGAGTCACGTTCTGTTTTCCCTTTAATCTGAGTTGGACTTCTTCAGGCCTTTGAAACTGTTCTCACATTCCCTTTTCCTCTCCCTTCGCAGCTTGTTGGCATCCGGATTCCCAACCATGCCTTCATGCAGGACTTGGCCCAATTGTTTGGGGGACCACTTGCACTCACCAGTGCCAATCTCAGCTCCCAGGCCAGTTCTCTGAGAGTTGAGGTGAGAATTGGCCCAGCAGGTTAATCTGTTGTTTTCTCAGAAGCAATAAGGCTGATGCTGCATTGGGATCTCCTGGCAGAAATTTGGGCCTTCAGTGCAGCAATGAGTAGGATTCCTATTTGGTATGGTTTAGAGGAGGGCATCTGTGGAGATATATCAGGCTACAGACATCCAAATGGAAGATTCTTAGAAGGGGTCAAATGGCTGGTACATACTTGTAATGCCATCACTAAGAGGCCAAGGCAAGAAAATCTGGGTTGGTTGGTTTTTTCAAGACAAGGTTTCTCTGTAACCTTGGCTGTTCTGGAACTCACTCTTTTAGACCAGGCTGGCCTTCATCTATCTGCCTCTGCTGAAATTAAAGGCATGGTCCACCACCACCTGGCTTTTTGAACTTTTTAAAAATAATGTTTCTTTTTTATTTGCATTGGTGTTTTACCTGTATGTATGTCTGTGTAAGGGTGTCAAATTGGAGTTACAGACAGTTGTGAGCTGCCTTGTGGGTGCTGGGAATTGAATCTTGGTCCTCTGGAAGAGCTTAAGTGCTAAGCCATCTCTCCAGCCCCCAAAAGCTTTTTTTTTTTTTAAACCATTGAAAGAATGAGTGTATTCTTTGTATCTATAGTAACAGATAAAGATGCTGGGGGCTGTCACTCAGACCTTTAATCCTAGCACTTGGACAGCAAGGCAGGCCAATCTCTGAGTTCAGAGCTAGCTTGTCTACAGAGCAAGTTCTAGAACTTCAAGAGAGGCTCTGTCTCCAAAAAGAGGAGGAGAAGGATTGTAGGAAGTAAAGACAGCCAGCCTTGTGAGAGAGCAATTGTCAGAGACGCGGTAACAGTGCTGAGCACTTGAGGCTCTGAAACATTAGTTCCTTTCTGTGCTGCATAGCCATTCTTGTTGCCAGTTCTTTTTGTGTGTGGTGGTGAGGGGTGTGTTTGTTTTTGAGACAAGGTCTTGCTATGTAGTTCTAGAAGTCCTTATATAGAGTAGTCTGGCTTGGAACTGCCTCTGCTTCCTGAGTGCTGGAATTAAAGGCAGGGTCTTAACTATAGCTCAAGCTGCCCTTGAACTCAGGCCTCCCTATTTTGGATCTATACCTGGCCTCACCTAATTTTTGACTCCTGACCTTATTCTTATTTCTGCTTGCCAGATAGGCCTGAGACAAGATCATCTTAATCCTGTCTTGACTATGTGGTTTAGAACAAATGAGCATAAAAGACACTGTGCTCTCTATTCTTACAACTCTTAAATTGGGTGCAGTTAAGTGATGGGGGCCTTTGGAAAGGCAGTCTCTACTGTTTTTGCTCTTAGTAGCTGTACAGGTATGGAGCCATGTGAGGCTATTACCAGAGGAGAGGAGTTCTTATCTTGTCAACAACCCTGGGCCAGCACAATCATTGTTTATTTGTAACTTATGATTTCCCTCTCACCAACACCCTGACCTAACTTCATTGGAGACTCTTCACTGAGGGCAAAAGGATCCTAGCTCATTTAGCAGTACAGCCTACAGCCCAGGGGCTGAGTCCTGGTGGCCTGTGTTTGCAGAGACCACCCTGTTTAATTCTCTATGCTCTGAGCTTGACTTCCACTGAGGTCTGGGATCTGGCTACTTAGCAGTCACCTCGGCTGGCCCACTCACCTTAGGAACCTAGATGAAACATTTTCATGAATTGTACACACATGATGGAAAGTCCAGGGTTAAAGCCCACATCTCTGGGCTCATACTCAGTGTGCCACTTACTGAACCTAGGCCTCCACAGCCCCTGAAATATTTAGGGTTTCCTTTTGGTATATTAAGGTTTTCTTTATGAAAGGTGTAACTTGGAGTGCATACCTAAGGGTGCTGCAGGCTGGGTGTTAGTTGTACCCTTGACATAGCTGAGCATGATTAAGAGGTTTCTCCTCTGCTTAGTGGAAGATGCCTGGATTTACATGTGAGCCATGTATGTAGGTGACAATATGACCATGCCTTTCTTTTCCCTCTTTTCAGGAGTTCCAAGACCTCTGGCCTCACTTGTCCCTGGTCATTGATGGGGGACCAGTTGGGGATAGTCAGAGCCCTGAATGCCGCCTCGGCTCTACTGTGATTGATTTATCTGTGCCTGGAAAGTTTGCCATTATTCGCCCTGGCTGGTAAGTCTTTTTCCTGTGCCATTGGGGTATGTGAAGGAGGTTGGAGAAACAGAAGCTTTAACGAACAGAATTCATTCCCATCTTGCATTGGTTGGAGGTACTGAGGGCCACCACAGGGAGGTGGTGAGGGGCTGGGACTGAATTTGCTGGTGTGGCTGGCTTTTTAGGATTCATCAAGTTTGATGACCAGAGCATGGGACGGTAATCTTTAGTAGTAATCTTCAGACTAGTGAATTTAACTCTGTAATTGCTTTTGGTGTCTTCCTCAGTGCCCTGGAAACCACTACAGCCATCCTCCAACAGAAATACGGTCTGCTCCCTTCACAGGGGCCCTGTTCATGAAACTTGGGAGGACCCAAGAACCATGCTGGATACTGTGTGTCTGTGAACTAGTTGGCAAGGCCTCATTGGCAGAATCTCCTGGAGCTTCACCTGTAGCCTGGCTTTTTAGGGAACATATCTCTCCCTCTCTCTTCCTCTCTCCCCTCCCCCTCTCAACATTGTAGGCCAGAAACTGCAGGTTGAGCCTTGTAGATTCGTATATATCAACCAAAAATTGAACAAAGGTAAGAACATTCTTAGAGGGACCTAATTATTTTAATTTTAAGGTCTTACTTTGAGTTGGAAGTCAATTGAGTGCAGAATTAGAATGTATTAAGAGCTTGTTTTTGGTGAACAGTGGCACTTCTTGTCAAGCCAGCCAGAGGAGCTAGTGCAGTCTAGAAGTCTCAGGACCAATGCAGGAAAGTCCAGGCTCCCAAGATGGAGCTTTCCTGGGTATCAGGGAGAGGCCATTTTAGGGAAATTATCCTAGGGTTCCCAAGTGAAATCATACTGGAAAATAAAATTTTAGACTGTTTTCAGCCAATGACTTTCTTATTTATTGATAAATTATATTACTCTCTGTGTAATTTATTTATCTTCACTGTTTACTCAGAAGCCTTTTTATCTTTATTCATGTGTGTCAAGAATTCATAATTATTTTTGAGTATATAAGCTGTATTTTTATTATTAAAAAATGCTGCTACAAACAGTTGTAAATGGTTTATTTTTCTTTTGAACTATTTCCTTAGGGTAGGATTTCTTGGTCATGGTGTATATGTGTATTATGGCTGTTGATGTAGCTTAGCCTTCAGAAGATCTGAGGCAAGTGGCCTGGCTGTATCCAAGCTGGATATGCATGAAAAGAAATTAGCGCTGGTTAAATCCAGCCCTGCTCAGTGTCAGTCAATGGACTGGGTGTCCTTGAAATGACCTATATTCTACCTAACCTCCCCTATTTGCTTCCATTTCCCAGACTATGGCGCAGCCTTAGCCTATAAACCAGTACAGTCGTTTCCAGTGAATATCATCAAGTATATTTTGAGAATTTTGCTGAAAAATATTCCATGGATCTTACTTTAACGAGGATCCTTGCAGTTAGCATTAGTTTGTGTATAAATAAGTACTGGCTTGTTAATTTCCCTCTAGAAATTTTACATAAACTAGTCATTTAAGCAAACCCATCTCCACTGTGCTGAAACTAGCCACCCAGCCATACACTAATTTGTCACAGACTGACCTAGAGGTCAGCATTTATGACAGCTGCAAGAGAAATGTGTACTGGCAAACACCACTTCATAGTTAATACAAACCACCACAGTAGCACTGAAAGTGGCCCTAGAGGGTGGGCCTCCCCAGCCTAGACAGCTGAAGGAAGAGTGACCTAGTCCTCTGCAGCTGTATGTTCATCTGGGAAAGGCTCTGGAGCACAGAGGTATTTTCTTGGAGAAAAAATAGCTGAACTTCCAGGCCTGGGAGTAGCTGCAAAGAAGAGCAAAGCAGCCCTGGTGCTAGCGACATGACCACACCAAAGGAGATCCTGTAAGCTTCATTCCCAGCACCTGACAGGAAGGTGCTTTGTAATAAGTGAATGCTCAGTGTTTCCTGATGATGGGGCCCAGGAATCTACTGGAAGGACAAGTCCCCATTTAGAAGTATCAAATAAAGGTTTCCTGCATTCAGCAAGAAGACATGGGAAGGTGCCTGAGGAGATGTAGGCTGTCCAAAGGAAGAAAGGTACATGCTAGCTCAGAACCCTGAGACCCATTTAAACAGTGGCTGGCAACTCCACTATACAGCCTGCCACAGCTGAAAGCTAAAGCATGTGGAGCTGCCCTCAGCCATGTGCAGCCTCCTGCCAGCCTCCATTAAGCCTTGCTTCCCACCACCTCAGCACCACCAGTCTGGGGGCCAGGCTCTGTTCTACATGAGCTAGCCAGCCCACCCACAAGCACCCAGTTGCAACTTGTGTGTAGGATATAGTGTGTGCCTATATCCTTAGCTGAACCAACTTGGTGACCTAAGAGGTTTCAATGGTAGCCCCTCACATCAGCCACTGCTCCTTTTCCTTGATGAAGTGCTCTGCCCAGCGCCGGGTCAGCTCTAAATACAGGCTGGGCTGGTGAGGCAGGTAGTCCAAATACAGGCGAGTTGGTGTCTTCTTGGGAACAGCCTTCTCGATCTGTGTGCCCTCATGCCACTCATTAAAAGAGGTGATGGAGACGATCTCAGGCCTTACAGTCAAGGCCGCCTGCAGGGCTGTCTCATAGTACTTGCCATTAACCCTGTTACGAGTATTGTGGTTGTTCCAGGGCCGGATGCTGGTATCAATATACCCAGGCCCCACGCTAGGGATAAACATCAGGTTGTTGGTATCACAGAAGTTCTTCACAGCTTTCCAGTTCTGATGGGAGGAGCCAAAGGAGAAGCCATTGGAAGCAAAGTAGGTGTACATCCCATCAAATCCTGCAGCAAGGATATCATGGGTGTGGCTCTCCTCCACCAGCAGTGCTATAAAGACCCCATCATAGGGAGTGTTGCGGATCGAGTGGGGCCCGTTTTGTGTCAGGAGGTGGGCCCAGGCCTCAGAGGATGTCAGATATGAGTCGTAGATATAAAAGAGTGGGAGGCTCTTGCCCATGCTGTTCTTATAACGGTAAAATGCACCATGGGAGCCATACCTGAGGAGCAGGAGGGAGAGGCTTGAGTTGGTTGTGAGAAGCCAGCACAGCTGAAAGATCAGCCACAGGGGAAATCTTTTTCTGCACTCAGTCTAGGATTCAGCAGATCACATGTTGAGCTCCACAAATTAACCTGCTTCCCTTCCCGGCCCTCCCTGACCTTTCCTCTTCCCCCAAACCAGGCCACCACATCGTCTGGATTGCAGCAGCAATCTCCTAATTGGTGTCTAGACTCAATTCCTGCCTTCCTATAGGATCGGATCTAACCACTCCTTATGGTGACCTGCAAGGATGCCCCTGTGTGACCTGAACTTCTATTTTCATTCCTGCTACTTCCCACCAGACTCCATTCTCTAACTGACCTTTCTACCAACCTCTATGTGACCTTGTCACATCTTGGGGCATTCCATCTGCCAGTTCTCTTTCTGCCTAGAATTTTCCTCTTTTCTCCAGACCTATTAATATTTTATTGTTTGAGACAGGGTAGGTAGACCAGGTTAGCCTTGATTTAAAGGCATGTATGTACCAGCATGCCCAGCCAGAACGCTTTTTAAAAAGAACTATTGTGCTGGAGAGAAGATGGCTCAGAAGTTAAAAACAATCGCTGCTCCTCCAGAGGACCTGACTTCTGTTCCCAGCACCTACATTAGGCAACCTATAGTATGCCTGTAACTTCAGCTTCCTCTTCTGGCCTCTGTACACACAGAGACTCACAGATACAAACAAATAAAATCATTTTAAAAACTTGTTGGGGATTGAATCCAGGGCCTCAGGCATGATGGTGCATGTGTGTAGTCCCAGCACTTGAGATACTAAGGACAGCAGATTAGGAGTTTAGGATCAAGCTCAGCTACATAAACCACTCCAGCCTAAACCATATGAGACCCTGTCTCAAAAACAACAGAATTCTAGGCTCACTCATTCCTTTTAGCTTAACAACTGTATTTATATCTGTTCTGGGAGTTGCAGAGTCCACCATGAAATGGCCTAACAAGTTTGGTTCTTGGTGAGGGCTCTCTCAGTTGACAGATGGCCACTAACTCACTGTATGGTCACATGGAAAGCAAGAGTCAGCCTCTGAGGTGTCAGTACATAGAGCAAGTCCTCTCAGAGAAGTACATATTACCACCCATTCTAAAGCAATTCCTTGAGGGCTGGGACATGAGGTACCTTAGCTCATCCTTAGCATGCAAAGGACCCTGGCTTTGATTTCCAGAGCCATAAAAGGAAATCATTCTTGGGTACATTCTTAACACAAAACTTCACTTTGCTTTTTATTGGTCTTTTCATACTACACATTGCTATGGTTTCTCACTTCTTGAGTAGCTCTGCAGCACCCCCAACCACTAGGCTATAAGTGTGAAATCAGAAACTTTGCTAAAGATAATAGCTGTATGTGTGGGCACTGAACAGTTTTTCAGTGAATATGTACAAGCATGTATGAGGCACCTATGTATAAGAGTCAATTAGGGCCTCAGAATTGGACCTGAAACTCAGTCACCTGACTCCAAGCCCAGCACCCTCAACAGCTGCTGGGAAAATATATATCCCACCCTTGTATTGCCACCTGGCCCTCCAGCCCTTCTATCTCTATCCATCTAGATTCCCATCTTACGTGTCAATGATGTACTTGATGTTGTCATGGACAGTGATGTCATCCCGGCCCTTGTAGGGTTGGATATGGAAGGCCACCTGCCACAAATAGAGGCATTGCAGATCAGGTGAATATTCAGGAGCACAGAACATATGACTTAATGCCTCCAGCTATGGCTTGTAGGGAGGGGCTGAGTTCAAGAAAGCCTGGCAAGGATGGGCACAGTGGAGGCTGCCACTGCCCTTCAAGTCAAAAAATTAAGGGTGAAAGTTTGTGTCCTACAACAGGGCGTCCAGAAATCATTCTGGGGTTACTGCAGGATGGCACTCAGGTTTCTACCTCTGTTAGCTCCAGTCATGAACACCATGAGTCATATGCCTACTCTTGGCCAATGGGAAACATGCCATGATCTGTTAAACCTGCCAGTAATGACTTCCAGAGGTCGAGGGGTTTCTCTGACATTTTTCTTCCTTCAACACCACTGAATTTTCTTAAAAAAAAAAACTTTATTTATTTTATTTATTTTGCCTTGGTGTTTGCCTGGAACTGGAACTACAGACAGTTGTTAGCTGCCATGTGGGTGCTGGGAATCGAACCCAGGTCCTCTGGAAGAGCAGCCGGTGCTCTTAACCGCTGAGCCATCTCTCCAGTCCCACCACTGACTTTTCTTTTTTTTTTTTTTTTTTTTTTTTTTTTTTTTTTTTTTTTTTTTTTTTTTTTTTTTAAAAAAAAAAAAAACACACACAGTAAAAAGAATTTAAAATGTGGAAGAGTTAACAATAACTATATAGAGGATAAGAATGATAAGCATGGCTTATCAAGGGTAGACATACAAATAAGATTGCTACACCTATATTTTCTTTGTGTTCATCTTTCCCTCTGAATTTTTTTTTTTTTTTCATCCCTGTATCACCACTGACTTTTCTACTGATGTGCTTGGGAAGAATGGCCACACACATAGCCTTCCACTAAAGGGGAAGCTGCTTGTGGAGGCTCAGTATTGTCCTCCACTACCGAGTGGAGTCTAGAATTCTGTATTCAAGTTCATTTGGCTCTTGCCAAATGATCCAGTATCCAGGATCAAAGGTATTCAACCTAACCTATATTATTTAATAAAAGTAAAGGGGCTGGAGAGATATCTCAGTAGTTAAGAGCACTGGCTGCTCTTCCAGGGGACCTGGGTTCCCAGCACCCATGTCAGGTGACTCACAACTAGCTCCACGGGAATTCAATGCCTTTGACCTCCGCACATACCTTCACATACCCTCACACAGATAAACACATATACAAAAATTTAAAAATACAAGTAAATATAAAAAGTGATATTTATAGTCTTTCATTTGTTCTCTATTTAATTTTCTCAAAATTAAAGATGGTAACAGTTGACACAGGGCAGCCTGCTAGACCCTCTCCCAATACCACACTTATGTTTCTGCCATCCTCAGCCACCCAGCACTAACTGTAAAGCAAAGAAGGGACATTCTCCAGAATGAGAGCTTGTATAACTGTTTGAACTCACCTGGATGTTGTACTGATGGGCAGTGTCCAGAATGGCAGGTACCAGATCATCTGAGGGCTCCCCATTATCATCAGCCATGCCAGGTGGGTACCAGGAAAGAACCAAGACTCCTAAATAATACAGAAGCTCCTTCAGTGGTACACAGTGTGCCCCAGATGCAGCAGCAGCAGAGATCTTCTTCTCAGAAATCATCTCCAACTGCATGATTCCTGACAACCCTGAGCCAGGATTCTGTTAGGTTCTTGGGGACAGACCTGAGGCCCAGAGCTAAGCTGGCCTCGGAGCTGTCCATGCCAGCAGTGCTGAAGTGCTCCAGCCAAGGGACCCAGGCTGAGGATGCATCATCAGAAGAAAAAGGCAGAAGGGTGACCCTGTCACACTCACCTGGAAGCCACCGATCTAACTCTGGGGTCATACCTAAAGAAAAGCCCTGTGAAGAAGTCCTATCCTCATGCTTCCCATGGGAGAGAGCACTTGCCTTGACTGACTGCAGGTCTAGACAGCAAGCCTGGACAGAATAACCCATCCCAATTATCTTTGTGTATGTCCCATTCCCCTCCTTATTCATTCATTCATTATTTTGGAGATACTGTCCCACTATGTAAACCTGCTAGCTCCAAACTGGGAATGGTTTTGCCTCACCAAGTGCTAGGATTATGTCATGCACCACTAAGCCTGGATCCTTGCAACTCTCCCTCAGACCATCTTGAGATATAACAAGATGTATCACTAAAAACTAGCAGAATTCAGTGACAATATCTAAGCTAGGTGAGCATCCCCACTGCAGCACAATGCAGAAGGTTCTCCAGGACCTCTGGCCGGGCACTTGATGAAAGCTCTTGTTGTTGTCAAATGTTGTGCCCGCCTTTCAGCCTTACTTACCAACCATATAGCTGTTGCCCTCCCCTGTACCCGCTGTGAAACCAGAGGCCTCCTCAGGCTCTCCTTTGAACCCCAGACTTGAGGGGCCAGGATCCCCACTCTCCTGAAACCTGGAAGTGCATCATACTCAAAGCTGCAAGTCTTACTGCTCCTACTCCTGATAACTAATGCTCTAACACACACACACACACACACACACACACACACACACACACACACACCAACAAGTCTACCCTATGTTTAAGTATGTGTAAGGCCCTAGGGTTATTGAGGGTAAGAAAAACCCAGAAGGTACAGTGGAAAATTAGAAGGAAGGGGCAGTGGCAGTGTAGTAGGCCCGTCCCCGATAAGAGGGAGAGGGAGGGGCTGGAGAGATGGCTCAGCGGTTAAGAGCACTGTCTGCTCTTCCAGAAGACCCTGGTTCGATTCCCAGCACCCACATGGCAGCTAACAACTGTCTGTAGTTCCAGTTCCAGGCAAAACACCAAGGCAAATAAATAAGTAAATAATAAATAAAGTTTAAAAAAAAAAAAAAAAAAAAAAAAAAAAAAAAAAAAAAAAAAAAAAAAAAAAAAAAAAAAAAAAAAAAAAAAAAAAAAAAAAAAAAAAAAAAAAAAAAAAGAGTGAGAGGGAAAGGCTCCGAGGTCAGTTTGGCGGGAGAGTGGGACCCGGGGCCCTGGGGTGAAGCATCAAGAGAAGAGGTGCAGGAAGAAAAGGCAAAGCTGGGGGCAGACTGGCTAGGGAGACTCACCGATGGCGGCTTCTTTGAGCTGGGTCATGTGCTCTCGTAGCACATCGGGGTCCCGTGAGCTGTAGGGCCCCAGCTCCGGGTAGAAGCTGGAGCCCAAGTCGTCTGGAGGGTTGTGGCGGCCACGCGGATAGCTGGCTGAGATCTTGGGGTCCCAGTGTGGCACCATGACATGGTCCCAGTGAATGTAGTGGCCCTCGCGCCGCGGACTCCCGTACCAAGAATAGTAGAAGGCGTGCAAGTCGGAGTAGACGCGCAGGCTCTGCCGGGGCGCGGGATCGGCCTCGGCTGGGCCCAGCGAGGCGCGGGGGGCGGCGGTGCGCGGCGCCGGCGGCGGCGGGGGCGCGGCAGGGGCTGCCGGGGCGCGGGCGGGCGCGGGATTCCCTTCTGGACGCCTCTCGAAGGGCGCTAGCTCCGGGCCCGGGCCCAGCGCGGGCAGCCCGTCCGGGGCCTTGAGCGTGCGCAGCCCCATGAGCGTGCCGAAGGCGAAGAGCAGCACCAGGAAGAGGGCGATGCAGGCGCGGCGCCGCCGCCGGGCCATGGCTTTCCTGCAGTGCCGGCTACCGCGCTACCGGCCCCGGAGCCGCGCCATCCCTCCAGCCCGCCCGCCCGCCCGCCCCGCGTCCTAGGCCACGGCCGGCTAGCGCTGCGCGCCCAGGGCGGCTCCGCGCCTGTTCCCCGCAGTGCGGGCGGGCCCGGCACACACAAGATGCAGTGGCGCCGACCAAGTGTGAGCAAGTGGAGGGGGGACCAGGCAGAGAGCGCAAGCCCAGCCCGGCTTTGGCGCTGAGTCCTGGGACAGGTGCACTTGGGGTCCCGGTGGGGTGCAGGACCGGACCCTCCCAGTAGAAGGCTGGTGCGGAGGGTGAGAACCGAGGGTCTCTCAGCCTCCTTACTGAATCCTCCTTCCACTTAGTTCTGTCACCATCTCCCCAGTTGGCTCTAGATCATCAGCAGTAGGAGAGGGGCGTCGGGACCACCCTGCAAACTCTGGCTGGAGCCAGGAACCTAGTAGAGGGCCATCGCTTGCACAGGGGCCTAGCTCCCGGGCCAGGCCTGCCTCTCCTGTGCTCCCCGTGCAGTAGTAGCACTGCCTACTACTACGCAGTCCCCCATTCTTCTTCAACTCTGCTTCCAGTGGGCAGACAACATCCCATCCCTCCCGCATTGAGATTAAAGGCGGGAAAGGGAGAGAGGGGCTGCTCACAGTCATGCTTAGCAAGAGTTCCACAGCAGCAGCGAGTGGGTTAATCCTCGTTACTACTCTGTATTCTGAGACTAAGTTCCCCAGGCACACCTTGGACTCAATCAACAGCCCAAGCAGACCTTGAGTTTGAACTATTGATTCTTCTACCTCAGCCTTCCAGTGCTGAGGTGACAGGTGTGAGACACCACTCCTGGATTATTTATATTCATTGATGAACTCTCACACTGTAGCTTAGGCTGGCCTGAAATTTTCTTTAGGGCCCTGGCTGGTCTTGAACTCAGGATATTTTTGCTTTGCTAGTATTATGGGCCTGGCTTTTCATGGCCATAAAACTAGAAGCTTTCGGCAGACTTCCTATCACTTCTCATTAGTGTAAGTTGTATCAGGTTTATGTTGAAGCCAATCCATTGCCAAGGCCAATCAGAAATATGAACAAAATCCAAAGTGAGTGTCTGTGCTATCTCCTCACTGTTGCAGAACTAGGGTTCTTAAGAGCCCCAGGAGGATGGGTAGATGGAGAAGGTAGGAACAAGTCAACCTTCTGACCAGGAGTACAGGTCAGCAGCAGAGGCAGAGGTTGTCTACTTACTGTGCTGACATACTGCGAATATACATAAATAAATAATCAGCCAGACATCCACGTCTAGATCACACAGCCCAATTCATCAGCTGGAAGTCCAGATCTAGTTCACCCAACCCAAAGACAGCCGGTGATCAGAAGTTCACCTTCCAGGCTAGAAAGAAGTCCAAATAACTCCTACAGAGGAGAAGAAAAGCCTTCAAAAAAAGGCGTATACATTCTGACATCACATTGAGATCCCTGGAGGAAGCCCATATTTACTGCAAGCCTGCTCACACTGCAATAAAACAAGAGTTATCAAAGCAGTCCCTTGCTTTCAGATATTAAGTGAAGGTGCAAGAATGGGCCATCGAGATGGTTCGATGATTAGCAGTGCTTGGTTCCAAGCCTGATAATCTGAGTTTGAATGTAGGGACCGACGTGGTGGGAGGAGAGAACTGAATTCCATAAATTACCCTGTATTCCACATTCATGTCACTGTAGCTGAATATTAATCACAGGCAATTGATATCTCAGCGGCATGGGTTCAAGCCCCACGTTGGACACCAGATGTAGCTGGATATTAATTATAGGCAATTAATTGATAGGTTAATATTTTTTAAAGAGGTTAATAGCAATTTGCAATAGAAATAATATGTGGGAGGGCTGGAGAGATGGCTCAGAGGTTAAGAGCACTGACTGTTCTTCTAGAGGTCCTGAGTTCAATTCCCAGCAACCACATGGTGGCTCACAACCATCTATCTTGAGATCTGGTGCCTTCTTCTGGCACACAGACATAGTGGAGGCACAATGTTTTATATAATAAATAAATCTTTAGAAAAAAAAGAAATAGAAATAACAGGTGGGAAGAATGGAAAAATCTACTCAACAGAACAGAACAGGTCTTCCTCCAAGCTATAGAAAAGCAAAAAAAAAAAAAAAAAAAAAAAAAAGCTGCGAAGGTGCACCCCAATCTTTAAGCTGTCTCCAGTCACACCTCAAAGCTACAGCCTCAAAAGTCATAAGTAAGTCCCATACCTACACTGGCCGAGAGACCACACCTCTAAGTCAAGATGACCCCCTTGATTCCCACTACAATGTCACTATACATGCACATCCCACCCCCATGACACACACATAAGTAAATAAATGTAATTTTTTAAAATTCAGCAAACAAAAGAGAGTAGATAAAGAGACATGGAAATTCTGAGGCTTATAGATAAAACACTGGTTAGACATGATAGCATGCAATTGTGGTCCCAGCATAACAGAGGCTGAGATGGGAAGTCTGAGGTTGAGGCTAGCCTGAGATGCCCAGTAAGAGCTAGCTTTAAAGATAAACCAAACAAGAAAATATTGCTGTCTACAGCAGGGGTTCTTAACCTATGGATTCTGATCCCTTTGAGGAGAATTACCTATCTGATATTTACATCATGATTTATAAGTAGCAAAATTAAATGTATGAAGTAGTAATGAAGAAATTTTATGGTTTGGGGTCACAACAACATGAGGAACTGTATTAGAGAATCAAAGCATTAGGAAGGCTGAGAACCACTGGTCTACAGGCTGGAGAGACGGTCAGTCAGGAGCGCTGGTTGCTCTTCCAGGGGACCCTGGTTTACAGGGCAGCTCACAACTGTGTGTATCTCCAGTTCTTTTTTTAAAAAAATGTTTATTTACTTATTTTATGTGAATTGGTGTTTTGCCTGCATGTATAACTGTGTAAAGGTGTCAGATCTTGGAATTACAGACAGTTGTTAGCTGCCATGTGGATGCTGGGAATTGAACTCAGGTCCTCCGGAAGAACAGTCAGTGCTCTTAACCACTGAGCCATCTTTCCAGCCCTATGTATCTACAGTTCTAAGGGATATAACTTCTGGTCTTCTCAGACACCAAGCAAGTATGTGGTGCACAGATACACATAAAGGCAAAATACCTATATTGCATAACTTTTTGGAAAATATTGTCAATGACCCAAAGATTTTATATTTTTAAAACAAGAACAGATTACTACATAAGAGAGAAAAATGTTTATCAGAATGTAAGAAATATGTCTTGGAAATGAAAAACAATAAAATCAAATTAAAAATTTTAAAGCTTTATTTTTATTTTATATTGTTGTGCCTACATATTATGTGTATGCAGTGCACAGTGAGCCCAGAAGAGGGCATTGGGTCCCCTGGAAGTGGAGTTGGATTCTTTTTCTATATTATGTTACAATAGCGATTACATAATGTTAAAAATTATAGACCAGGGCTTGTGAGATAGCAAAAGCTCTTGCTGAATTAAGACCTGAATTCAACCCTTAGAAACCACTGTGGAAAGAGAGAAACAATTCCCTAACCGTCCCCTCCCCTCCACATGCATATGCGTGCTGGTCAAACATGCACACATACCCAACACAGATTGTTTTGTTTTGTTTATTTAACATAATTTCTTTATTGATTCTTTGAAAAATTCACATTAATGCACCCCAATTTAGTTCACCTCCCAATCCCCCATATCCACCCTCCAAAAGAAAGAACTTTTTTAAAAAAAAATTTAAACCAAATAAAACAAGCAAGCAAAAAAACAAAAACAAAAACAAAAAAACCCAGCAAGACAAAAGAAGCCACCCTCTTTGCTCCTCTGTCCTTCCCTCCTCTCCAGCATCTCTTCCTTCATCCTGGTGGCACTGGGAGCTGCCTTGTGTCACACAGTCTACCTTTTGTCTAATCATTTCTGCTTGCAGACATTCCTTGCAATGAGTCCCTGGTCTGGTTCAAGGCCTCTGGGTTTTGGTTCACCATCAGCACTGAATCTTTACTGAAACTCCTCAAATATTCTCCTGAGGCCACTCCAAGTCATGGAGATTTTCCTGGTATCATTCCACAGGACCAGTCCCTTCATGAGATGGGCTAGATAAAGGGTGGGACAACCCAAGGCCCAGCCAGGGGCCTGGGTGGGTGGTAGCTGAGCTGATCAGTCCTGTTCACTAGGGCTGCCCCCTCAAGAAGGGGCGGAGCCCACTCAGCTTGGCCCTTTCATTTCTATGCTCCCTGACAACACACACATCTTTTTTTTTTGTTTTTTTAAACTTTATTTATTTATTTATTTATTTGCCTTGGTGTTTGCCTGGAACTGGAACTACAGACAGTTGTTAGCTGCCATGTGGGTGCTGGGAATCGAACCCGGGTCCTCTGGAAGAACAGACGGTGCTCTTAACCGCTGAGCCATCTCTCCAGCCCCCAACACACACATCTTAAAATAGAAGTTTAAAAAAGAAGTTACAGGAGAGATGGCTCAACAGTTAAGGTCACTCGCCGCTCTTGCACAGTACCTGAGCTGGGTTTCCAGCATCCCCATGATGCCTCACAACCATCCATCCCTAACACCCATTTGGCACTCCATGGGCAAAAGGCACAAACATGGTGTACATATATAATAAATGCAGACAAAACACACTCATAGACATAAATAAATCTAAAATAGATCACTAGGACTAAAAGGTCATAGAGACCAGCTGTAACCTTGTGCTGGTCTTATTGGGGCCACATTCCCCTGAGGCTTCTCAGCTGGGTTTGGAGAGAACCAGACAAAACTGAGTCACACTGAGGGGGGCTTCCCATCCTCCAGCCCTGCTTGCCTTTCCCTACAGCTTACAAGGGCTGACCACGGCTACTTGTAGATTATTACTTTAAGGTATTCATGTTGCATCTGTTTAACTCTGTGGGGCTGTGTTACTGTGCCTAATTAAAACACCTGATGGTAATAAAGAGCTGAATGGCCAAGAGCAGGCAGAGAGAATATATAGAAGGAGAAGTCGGGAAAGAAAGAAGAGGTAGCCAGAGAACAAGGAGAAGGGGATGCCAGGGGCCAGCCACTCAGCTACACATCCGGCCACAGAGTGGGAGAGAAAGTAAGGTTACAGAAGTTAGGAAAGGTACAAAGCTCAGAGGCAAAAGACAGACAGGATAATTTAAGAAAAGCTGTCAGAAAATAAGGCAAGCTAAAGCCAGGCATTTTTTAGAATAAGCCTCTGTGTGTGATTTATTTGGGAGCTAAGTGTTGGGCCCTTTAAAAGAGAAAAAAAAACAAAAAACAAAAAAACAAAAAACCCACTCCGGGTAGAATTTCTTTGGCTGCTGACTCAACATCTTCATCTAAAACAAACCTAGAATGAAAGATGCAGCCCTGTGATTAAAGTGCTCTCCTTGCTCACACAGAGGCCCTGAGTTTTATCCCCAGCACTGAAAAAAAACCAGACATGGGCAGTCCTTGTGTGTAATCTCACTATTATGCCAGTGCTCAGGAGGAGGCTGGAGGATCAGAAGATCTAGGTCATCCTCTGCTACATTTCAAGTCTGAAGCCAACCTGGACAAGACTTTGTCTCAATAATAATAATAATAATAATAATAATAATAATAATAATAGTAATAATAATAATAAAGATAAAAAGAAAAAAGATGGGGCTGAAGAGATGGCTTGGTTGTTATGAGCACATAACGATCTTGCAGAGAAAAGTTAATTCCCAATACCTAAGAGACTGATAACACCAGATCCAGGGGATCCAAAGCCATCTACTGAACTTTGTAGATGCTTGTGCTTACACATTTACAATACCATACTATACACAGAGACACATATGTACACATAATCAAAAATAGAATACACACAGATAGAAAATGTGACTTTATTCATAACAAAAAATAGAATACATTTTTTGAGATAGGGTCTCATGTTATAGCCCTAGCTGAACTGGAACTTACTATGTAGATCAGGTTGGCCTTGAACTCAAAGAGATCTACCTGCCTATGTCTCCTGAGTGATGGAATTTAAGGCTTATACCACCATCCTGGTGTTAATTAAATCTCTTTTGTTTGTTGTTTGTTTGTTTGTAAGATGTGTGCTTTTATTAGACGGGTCTCAGGTGTGTACAGGCAAACCCTGGCTACCTCAACACCTCAACCCACTCCCAGGGAGACCAAAGCCTGCACCCATAAAATTGGGGGGGACAAATAAAAGGAGGGTCACAGAGTCTGACCTTCAAAAAAATTTTTAAAGTATTTAAGTATTAAGGTGGAAGATTTGGGGGTGTTTTATTTTGTTGTTATTGTTTTGTTTTGCATTTTGAGACAAGACAGCATATGTCTGTGTGACAGCTCTGGCTATTTTGGAACTCACTTTGTAGAACAGGCTGGCCTCGAACTCACAGAAATCTGCCTGCCTCTCCCTCACTGCTTCTTAAACATACTATGTTAATTCTACTTTTAAATCTATACTTCCTGTTCACATTTCATCCATGATTCAAGCCCTCCATGGTCTCCATCACCTCCAAGGATGCTTGCTTTCCGACATCTTCACATTCACCTGGTATCATTTTATAGAATACAAAACAAAGACTTGGACCCTCGGGAAGAGGCTTTAGCTGAACTGGAGTTGCATGTACCCTGACTGTTCACACAAGTGTCTCTTGTCCCCGGACACAACCCATAGAAACACCAACAAAGCTTCTCTTGACTGGCTTCAGATGTGGGTGATCTGGTCCTCTCCTTCCCTGAGGTTTACAGAGCAGTGTTGGGCACAAAAGGCTCCACTTAGGAAGGGTTAGTTCTGTCCAGATTAAGAACCATGCTCAGAAAGTGTGAACAGAGACGGACGAGACAACCCAGAGCGGTTGGCCCCAGGGAATGAAACCTGGAGAAGGAATAAAAAGAATAGGTGGGGGGCTGGAGAGATGGCTCAGCGGTTAAGAGCACCGGCTGCTCTTCCA
This sequence comes from Sigmodon hispidus, assembly GCA_004025045.1. Classification (NCBI taxonomy): domain Eukaryota; kingdom Metazoa; phylum Chordata; class Mammalia; order Rodentia; family Cricetidae; genus Sigmodon; species Sigmodon hispidus. Next base: position 155,428 of record PVIH01000183.1, read on the forward strand.
GAGGACCCGGGTTCGATTCCCAGCACCCACATGGCAGCTAACAACTGTCTGTAGTTCCAGTTCCAGGCAAACACCAAGGCAAATAAATTAATAAATAAATAAAGTTTTTTAAAAAAAAAAAAAAAAAAAAAAGAATAGGTGGATGGGGGATTACATCTTTATTACAGCGGTGTCTTTGGGGGTATAGCTCAGTGGTAGAGCATTTGACTGCATCTTTATTACAGGACTTTCATAGGGTTTGACTTTTAATACAATGTACAATATTTGATGAAAAATGAGAATGAATTTAAACAAATTGAATGGTGACTCTTCTAAAATTGGGGCTGTAGCAGGAAGGAATATAGAGAAATGGTTGTCTCCTAGATTTGTGTTAAGGATTACACAAAATAAGGCTGTCCGTACATGTTTGCATTGTGCCAGACTCAAGAATTATTATTTATGTTTTTTTCAGGATAGAGTTTCTCTGTGTAGCTTTGGAACCTGTCCTGGAACTCACTCTGTAGACCAGGCTGGCCTCTAACTCACAAAGATCTGCCTGCCTCTGCCTCCTGAGTGCTGGGTTCAAAAGCATGCACAACAGCTACCTGGCCAAGAATTATTTTTACATTTGCGTGTGTGTGTGTGTGTGTGTGTGTGTGTGTGTGTGTGTGTGTGTGTGTGTGTACCTGTACCACCTGCACCATGGAGTACGTATAGAAATCAGGGTACAATTGGGGACTGAACTCAGGTTGGTAGACTGGGTTGCAAGCATCTTTACCGGCAACGCTTTCTCTAGTTTTGGTTTTTGGGAGCAGTCTCACTATGTAGTCAGAGCTGGCCTTGAACTCACAATCCTCCTGCCTCAGTGTCCTAAATTCCTTTGATGGGCACATGTCACCATGAACAGCTGGGTGTTTGGAAGAAACTGAATTATTAAAGTCCCTCTTCTGAAGTCAATGAACACATGTGTTATTTATTTATTTACACTGCAGGGATTTTAAGCCAGAGCCTCACACATGCTAGCAAGTACCCTGTCTCTGAGTTACACCTTCATCCCAGACACATATGGAGCACTGTGCATGATTCCAGCTGCCATTGACACAGCCATAAACTATGTTGTGAAATATTATTTCTACTGGGCAAAGATGTGTTACATTTGTTTATGCTGTAGAATATACTTTAACTGTATAAAGGTGTGTTACATTTGTTTCTGCTGCCTTTGTTTACCCCTGTAAGGATGTGTTGCATTTGTTTTTGCTACATTTGTTTAATTATGAAAAAATGTGTTGCTATTTCCCTTTGCCTGTCTAAGGCACCTGATTGGTCTAAAAAAAAAATCTGAATAGCCAATAGCTAAGCAGGAGAGGGATAGGCGGGGCTGGTGGGCAGAGAGAATAAGTAGGATGTGAAATCTGGGAGAAAAGGGGGAGAGGAGAAAGAGAGAGGAACACACACAGGCCTGCCGGATATAGAAGCAGGAATAATATGACACACAGAAAGACAGGTCATAAGCCCCAAAGCAAAAGGTAGATAAAGAGGAACAAGTTAATTTAAGTTCAGAGAGCTAGCCAGATATGAGCCTGAGCTGGGCCAAGCATTCAAAAATAAGGAAAAGTCTCCTTATCGTGATTTGGGAGCTGGTTGGTTGGCCCCAAAGAAAAAGCCTGGTACAGAACTAAATAAGCATGCTTCAGATCTCCATGGAGGTCACATATAATGTTACAGGATAGTGCAGCTACTTGGGCAGACAAAAGTCTTTGAACAAGGCCAATCACTCCCTTTGCAGCTGTCCTGTGTGATGCACTGGGGGTGAAAGGGAGGATGTGATTGGGCACTAACTGGTTAGTGTCCATGCTTGTAGCAAGTGACTGGTCTCGGTTACTAATCCCAGATAGCTGGCCTAAAAATTAGGAGCTGAAGATGTAGACTGTGCTTAGCATGCTTGAGGCCCTAGGGGACTCTAGGTTTCATCCCAGGATGAGAGGGGTTGGAGGGAGAGAGAATATTTCACCATGTTCAGCAAGCTTCCAGACCACTTCCAAACCATTTCTGCCTACTGGGCCACCCAGTTTCTTCTTTGAAAATATTTTACTTTTTTTACAGGGTGTGGTGGCACCAGCCTTTAGTCCAAGCACTTGGAAAGCAGTGCAGGCAGATCTCTGTGAGTTACAGGCCAGCCTGATCTACACAGTGAGTTCCAGGACAGCTAGGGCTGTGTAGAGATGTTGGTTTGGATATTTCGGTCTGTGATAAACAGACCTAAGTGGTCCCCATGGTTCCCATTCCCTGATGTTCCTGACAGTCTATAGTCCTATTCCTTGAGCACACACAGAATCTGTGACAAGCTTCTAGCCAGTAGAATCTGGCTGTGATAAAGGATGTTTGAGACATAATTAGGTTCTTAAATCAGGTCAGTCCAAAGTTAATTAAGATAGAGATGGTCCTGACTTAATAATAATAATAAAAAAAAAAAGCCTGAAGAGAGACTAGGAAAGAATCTATGTTGGACTTGATGAAATAAGCATTTTCAGTTAGGCATGGTGGCGCATCCCTGCAAATCCAGCATTTGGGTGGTGGTGGCAGAATGATCAGGAGTTCAAGGTCATTCTCGGCTACATTATGAGATTCAGTTAAGGAAATGAAAGAGAAAAGAAGGCAAGTAGGTAGACAGGAAAGAAGAAAGGAAGGGAGGAGAAAAGAAAGAAAGAATAGATCGATGGGGGGCTGGAGAGATGACTCAGCGGTTAAGAGCATCGACTGCTCTTCTAGAGGACTGGGGTTCAATTCCCAGCACCCACATGGCAGCTCACAACTGTTTATAGTTCCAGTTCCCAATTTCAGGCAAATAAACAGATAAATAAAGTTTAAAAAAAAGAATAGATGGGTGGAAGAAAAGAAGAAAGGATAGATGGAGGGAGGAAGGGAAGGATGTATGGGAGAAAGGATAGACAGAAAGAAGGAAGGAAGGAAGGAACAGCTTTGTTGGAATGCTCACTGGCAAGGGCTTGCAGGTGCCTGCCCACAGTCTGAAGAAACTTGGAAGCAAATTCTGAAGAATGCAACCTAGGGCGCTGGAGAGTTGGCTCCGTGGTTAAGAACACATATTGCTCTTGCAGAGGGCCAGTTCTATTCCCAGCGCCAACATTAAACTGCCTGTAACTCTAGCTCTCTGCTCTCCAGGGGATCTAGCACCCTTTTTGTCCTCCACACTTACATGAAAATATATACACAAACACACTAATAATAGTAATAACAATAACAAATTATGAAAGAATGATACTTAGATGGGTCAGGGTAAAATACAGTGCTAAAATACTTGCTCAGTGTGTACAGGACCTTGCTGCGATGGAGAAAGGAAAGAGAGAGAAAGAAGCAGTATGTAATGACACAGACCTGTTCTCCTGACATTACAGGGGCTGACAGGAGGATCTTGTATTCAAGGCCTGTCGAAGCTACATAATGAGACCCTGTTTGAACAAAAGATAGGAAGAACAAAAGGTATAAGGGACTGGAGATGTGTGTAGCTCAATTGGTAGGGTGCTTGCCTAGGGCTCAAGAAGCCCTCCATCTAATCTCCATACTACATAAATTGAATTTAGGGGCACAGGCCTGTAACCTCAGCACTTGGAAGATGGAGGCAGGAGGATTAGAATTTTCCAACCAGTCGATATGTGAAGTGACCCATCCTTTTATCTCGGAACTCAGGAGACAGAGGCAGGATAATCTCTTTGAGTCTAAGGTCAGCCTGCTCTACATAGTAAGTTCCAGACCAGCCAAGGTTCATAGTGAGATTCTGCCTTAAAAAAAGAATATAAGGGGCTGGAGAGATGGCTCAGCGGTTAAGAGCACTGATTGTTCTTCTGGAGGACCTGAGTTCAATTCCCAGCATCCACATGGCAGCTAACAACTGTCTGTAATTCCAAGATCTGACACCCTTACACAGTTATACATGCAGGCAAAACACCAATTCACATAAAATAATAAAATATTTAAAAAAATACAAAAAAAAAACCGCTAGAAGTTTAATGTTGACCTTGACCATGAAGTGAGCTGGAGGCCAGTGTGGATGTATTTAAGAGCCTGCCTTAAGAAAGAAAGGAGTGGAGAGCAATATGAAGGTGGGAAGGTGGAGAAAGGAAAGGGGAGGAGGGAAGGAAGCCTGCATCCTAGGAAACACCTTGGCTACAGGCTTGTGCCATCCTCAGCAGAGGTCCAGTGTGCCTGACCTATGAGGCTACCCTGCAGTAAGTGTGTAGCATTTCAAGCTGCCATGTCTGTGATCCTGAGATACACAATACTAGAAAAGTAGTTGTTTCTGCTATCATCATTATCAAAGGCCTGAGGCTTTTAGTTGGGAGTCCTAGGGTGTACCCCAGTCTGGCTTCAAACTGTCTATGTAGCAGAGAATGATCTTGAATAACCCTGATCCTCCTGCATCCATCTCTAGAATGCTGAGGTTACAAGACTACAAATAGACCCAAGACTTCCCTCTAGGTGGACTTTTCTATCCCACCAGCTGTTCCCCAAATAACCACACAGAGACTTAATATTAACTGTAAATGCTCAGTTGCCCTCTTTTTCAACACATTAACCTCAAATCATCTAGGCATTATTTACTGCTTTAGACTAACCTATTTTGCCAAACTTAGACATTTGATTTTCCAGTTGTAGGATTTAAATTACATTGTTTTTTCTCCTTCATTGCTAGGGATAAAATCTCAGTGATGCAAGCTCTCCACCACTGAGCTCTGCCCCTAAGTCATTCTTTACTTTTTAAAAAAAATATTTTTATTATATTATGTGCATTGGTATTTCACTTGCATGTCTGTGAGGGTGCCAGATCTTGAAGTTAGAGACAGTTGTGAGCCACCATGTGGTTGCTGGGAATTGAACCCGGGTCCTCTATAAGAGCATTCAGTGCTCTTAACCCCTGAACCATCTCTCTAGCCCCCATCCCTTACTTTTTATTTTTAGTTTTTCTTTTGGTGCTGGGGACTTGGCATTTTTTTTGTGTGTGGTATGGAGGAAGCCTTCCTTTGTTAAATGTGATCTGGTGATTGGTGGTCACGCTACCACAATCCCAGTACAGAATCTTGCTGTTGGACAGGGATGTATTTCATTCTGATACATCTCTCTTCTTCCTGAGCCACTGGAGGCTCAGAATATTTCCTGTTTTATCCAGCTGACAAATGCTCACAGCTAGAGTTCCCATGCCATCCTTCCCACGACACTGCAGCAGCTCCTGGTGGTGAATGCAATTGAAACTAAAAGGTTTTCTGTTCCCCAATAGGTTTCTCAGCCGATGCAGTAAGCCAGATCAAACCATACTGGGAAAGTATAACAACGGGTTTATTTGACCAAAGAAACTCCTAGGCAGGTCCCCCAGTCCCAGAAATGGAGGCTGGAAAAGCTGTGCCCACATATGAAAGCAGGGAGTCTTCCTAGGCTGGAGGCCAGGGGTGATGATCAGTCTGCCCCTTGCTGGGCTTGTGCCCAAGTATGGTCAAAAGCTGAGCGCTTTAGGTAGGGACTTGGGAGGCCAGCAACTTCAGGGGGGAAGCTGCAGTAACCACCAAGAATATGAAACTGGCCTTTTTGATGGCTTTCCTTTGTTTGGAGACTCTCTGAGTTAGTAGGGTTTGGAGAGATAGACAGGCTTTCTGAATCATGCAGGGGCTAGCTGGAGGTTCCAACCAAACAGAAACATCCAAAGAAGTGGAGCATAGCCTGCCTGTCCTGTCTTTTAAAACATTACTTATTTATTTATCTATCTACTTATTGTGTGTATAACTATTTTGCCTGCATGTATCACATGTGTGCCTGGTGCCTCAGAGCTCAGAAGAAGCTATTAGATCTCTTGGAACTGGGATTACCAATGTGTGTGATACATACAAATGGTTGTAATTATTTGAGGTGATAGGAGCTAAACCCTGGTCCTCTTCAAGGGCAGCCATTGCTCTTAACCATGGAATCACTTCTCTAGCTCTCAGGAGTTTTTTTATTTTTTGTTCAGTTTGGTTTTTCTTTTCTTTTTTTTTTTTTAACTTTATTTATTTATTTATTTATTTATTTGCCTTGGTGTTTTGCCTTGATGTTTGCCTGGAACTGGAACTACAGACAGTTGTTAGCTGCCATGTGGGTGCTGGAAATCGAACCCGGGTCCTCTGGAAGAGCAGACGGTGCTCTTAACCGCTGAACCATCTCTCCAGCTCCCAGTTTGGTTTTTCAAGAGAGGTTTTCCCTGTGTAGCCCGGCTGTTCTGGAACTCATTCTGTAGACCAGGTTGGAACTCAGAGATCTGCATGCACCAGACTCCCAAGTTCTGTGATCAAAGGCATGCACTACCTTTCGCAGTTTATTGTTTGTTTTGGGGGAGATAGTCTCACTAACTAGCCCAGGTTGGCCTTGAACTCATAACCCTCCTGTCTCGGTCTCCCACGTCCTGGAATTACAGGTATTTGTTACCACTCCTGACTATGCATCTCATTTGAGATAGGAACGTCTTTTCTTGGACCTTTAATTCAGAAGGTCAGGGATATAGCACGTGCCAGGATGAAAACGATTAGCCAATCATAATCCATATTGATCTTTGAAATTGCAGAGAAGTCATTTTCTCTGAGCAGAGGATTAGAGCATGAATAACCAAATAAGCCTGGGGCTACATCAGCGCCATGAGCTGGTGAAGGTGAAGCATGGGAGGGAGGATGACCTCAGGTTTAAGGTGGGCTATCTGAGATGGAACAATTGGGTGTTTTTACTTAGACAAGTTTTCATGTAGTCAAGGTTGACTTTAGCTCACTATGTCCCTAAAAATGACTTGAACTTCTGACCATCTCCTGAGTGCTGCTGCCATGGCAAATCTACATCACACTATACTTGGCTTATATGGTGTTGGGGATTGAATCTAAGCTTTATGCATGTTAGGCACACACTCTATCAACTGAGCTACATCCCCAGCCCTGCCTTAATGTTCATTCATTTGTTTGTTTGCTTGTTTATCTATCTGCAACATAACAGGGAAACTTCATTTAGAGTGCAGTGATAGTCCAGGTTAGAAAGAAATACACTGTTGTGATTGACAGGAACACAAAATGGGAGGTACTTGAGGCCCTAAAATGTTTTGGTACATATGTATATCTGGTAGTTTGAATGAAAATGATCCCCATAGGCTCTATGTTGTGACACTATTAGAAGGTCTGTGGCTTTGTTGGAGAAAGTGTGTCACTGGGTGGGCTTTGAGGTTTCAGATGCTCAAGCCAGGCCCAGTGTCACTCTCTCTTCATGCTGCTTGAGGATCTGGATGTGGAACTCTAGGTTCCTTCTCCAGCACATGCCTATCCACATGCCACCATATAGTGGCATTCCCTCCTTATAGTGGACTAAGTCTCTGAACTGTGAGGTAGCCCCAATGAAATGTATCCCTATAATAATTCCTGTGGCCAGAGTGTCTCTTCATAGCAATAGAAACCCAAGCTAGCTATGTATGTATGTATGTATGTATGTATGTATGTATGTATGTATGTATGCGTGAGTGGTGGCACAGACATGTCATGGGTTATGTGTGGAGGTCAAAGGGTGTCTAATGACAGCTGCTTCTATCATGTGGATTCCTGAGATCAAAATCAGGTCATCATGGTTAATATCCAGTACATTAACTGGTTGAATTACCTTGTTGATCCAGGAATTGCACTTTTTATTAATTGATATTCCTTGGGGTTTTTTGTTTATTTGTTTGCTTGCTTGCTTTGTTTGATTGGTTGAGCTTTTGCTATTTGTTTGTTTTTGTTTTGTTTTGAGGCAAAGTTTCTCTGTGTAGCCACAGCTGTCTTTTAACTCATGTTAGAAACCAGGCTGGCCTTGAACTCAGAGATCTTCCTGCCTCTGCTCCTCAAGTACTGGGATTAAAGGTGTGTGTCACCATGGCCGGCAATATTATTTTGTTAATTTAACTGTGTCAAATGGGGGCACTGTAAAGTAGAGTGTGAGTTAAAACAAACAAAGAGGGGCTGGAGAGACAGCTCAGAGGTTAAGAGCACTGCACTGACTACTCTTCCAGAGGACCTGGGTTCAATTCCCAGCACCCACATGGCAGTTCATACCTGTCTGTAACTCTAGTTCTATGAAATCTGGCACCCTCACACATACATGCATGCAAAACACCAATGCACCTAAAATAAAAAATAGGTAATATTTTATTATCTATTAAAGAAAAAAAGTTTTTTAATTTAACCAACAAAAGCAGCTATTTAGAGAAACAGTTATTGTTACATCTTAGTCTTTGTACTGGGGCAAGCCAAGGAATTTGGAGGCTTGAGACTATCAATATCTGATGCCAACCAATCCCAGAAGCCTCCAGTTCCTCACATTCACACCGCCGCTTCCACGTAGAGCAGCTCCCTGCACACAACCTCCTATAGGAAAGCATATGACAGGCATATTGTTACACAACCCTGATTCCCTTGCTAGTTTTGCCTCTTACCAGAAATTAATGTACTGCTTCTAAATTCAGACAGTGAGGTAGATGCTAATCAAGTGTGGTCATCACCCAGCTTCCCCACACAGAGATTTATTCTTGATGCTGAGTTTGTAAGCCTGGACCATGATGAATTCACCAAGGTAAATGTCACTTTTGATACCACTTGGCAGCTGGCCAGGCAATGAGTCCCGATGAGACCTCCTCCTCCTCCTCCTCCTCTTCCTCCTCAAGTCCATTTTTTTCTTTCAGACTTCTCTGCTTTCTATACACCTACCTCACCAGTGATGTTTTTGGTCCCCACTGTCCTTTCTTTTGCAACTCTTTACCTAATTTGGTCTTTCTTCTTGTCTCACCACTTAAGCTTCCTGCATTTTTTCTTTCCTCCCCCTGGTCCCCAGGACTTTAATTAACAGCGGAGTTGCTACTATAACAGAGCCGATGTGTCAAGCACTGTGTTGGGCCATATACTAACCTTAGATCCTACAGCAGTAATAGCACACACCTCTACTCTCTACTCAGGAGACAGAAACAGCATCACCAGGAACTTAGGGTTATCCTCAGCTACATAGGGGATTTGGAGCGAGCCTGGTCTATTCAAGACCCTATCTAAAGGATTTTTTGTTTGTTTGTTTGTTTATAACAACATTTCATTTTTTCTTGTGAATCAGTTACTCCTGAAAAGAATCCATCTTGGCCATGCTAGTGCCTTTGTTATACTGGTGAAGAAGACATGGAATGGGCAAGGAAAGCAACAAATGTAGATGTCCCTTTGTGGAATAAAGCTCCTTACTGCACTGCACCCCCATGCTCTTCTCTAGAGCAGGGCTTGGTCCTGAGTTTCCTTGTACAGTGTAAGTATTCTCCATGGAAGAGATGACCTTCTCTGCCCAGTGAGATTCTCCCTGAATTTGTGAAACCAAAATTTTCTCATTTAGAAATCCTTTCACTAATGTGGAGATGTAAAGCTTACATTTTCAGGGCAGAAGTTAAGAGTGCTAGCTGCTCTCACAGAGGACCTAGGTTCAATTCCCAGTACCCACATGGCAGCTCATCACTGTTTGTAACTCTAGTTCTAGGGAATCCAACACCCCCTACTTACCTCCGAGAGCACCAGGCATACACATGATGCACAGACATATATGCAGCAAAAACATTCACACACACAAACACAAAAATAATAATAAAGTAACTCAAAATAAGTAAACAGAGGTCCTAATGCTAACCTCTTGAAAAGAGTTTGGGGGGCTGGAGAGATGGCTCAGCGGTTAAGAGCACCGTCTGCTCTTCCAGAGGACCCGGGTTCGATTCCCAGCACCCACATGGCAGCTAACAACTGTCTGTAGTTCCAGTTCCAGGCAAACACCAAGACAAATAAATAAGTAAATAAATAAAGTTAAAAAAAAAACACAAAAAAAAACACAAAAAAAAACACAAAAAAAAAAAAAAAAAGAAAGAAAAGAGTTTGGGTCTGCAATTATTTTTGGTTTTTAATTGTGTCTCACAATCCATACAGATTTTATACTCTGGTCTTAGAAGACAATGAAGTAGAGAAAACCTCCCTCCCTTCCTCCTATCTCGCTCCAAGAAGGAACCTGAGAGAAATGGAAAAGAAAACAGCTGTTTCCAGGTATGTCCTGGACTCCTCATTTCTTACTCCAAGAAATGAAGGATGCTTGGCTCCTAAAGATGGCTATCACAGAGTTGGTTACAGACAGGAGGAGTGGAAAGTGATTTCTGGTTTAAGTATGGAGATGCAGCCACAGAGAAGTTTCCAGACAAGCAAAAGTCGAAAGGTCCAGACTGGGTGGGTTCAGAACTATGGACAGAAACCCTGCCAAGGAGATCGTGTGAGCTGAGGGTCCAGCACCATGGCCAAGGCTCTTCCCTTTTTGGGCCCCTCACCTCTGGGAGCTATTTCTGAGAAGGAAGTAAGCTTAGCTGTAGGTTTACTGGTTCCTAACACCTGAAGGCTTTGACAAACAATGGTTTAGTCAATAGGAGTATGATCCTGAAGCATGGTGACAGGCAAAGAGAGAGGAAGAAAAAGAGGAGGGAGGGAGGAAGGAACAGAGGGAGGGAGGCCTTTCTCCAAGGCTACAGCACAAAACCTTGATAGACTGTGAGACCTGATTCAACACTGACAACAATTTCAAGTGGTCTTCCAGGATGCAGATCCAACTTTATCATAACTGCCATCTCCACATTACTGAAAAAAATTCTAAACGTGGAAGCTCTGCCTTCACAAATTCAGGGAGTATCTCACTGAACAGAGAAGGTCGTCTCCTCCGTGGAGAATACAAACACTGTGCAAAGAAACTCAGAACCAAGCCCCGCTCTCAGGAAGGCCATGGGGGTGCAGAACAGTATGAATTCTGCAGAATTTCTTCACCAGAAGTTACCTGCTCTGCAGCCCCCTGGAAGAGTGGAGTCTACCTAGGAGCAACTCCTATTAAGATCTGGCTGACTCACATCTATCTGCAAACACAAGAGCTTCTCTGCTCTAATTGTATTCTATATAAATGAATTGCTTGCAGGAAGAATGAGAAGGATTAATTCATTCTCTTTGCTTCCCCACATTTCTAAGGTTTCTGTCAGGAAACTTCTCCCACATGTATGCAACAGAGTCTCCTAACAGCCAGGGTGTTGTGTGGATATCCTATGTAGCTTTACCCAGTCAATCTCATCCATCCAGCTCCTGAAAGACTCCTGTGAGGCTCAGAGAGAGCCAGCATTTTGTTTTGTATCCAGGGTCAAAAGCTTTAGGCTGAAGTCTCTGGAGCTGCAGTAAGAAGCCATGCCTGATGCCTTGCTGACTGCCAAGGGGATAGAACATGGCTTTGAAGAAAAGGGGGTGAGGACTAGTGGAGTGAGGACTCATTTTGAAATGAAAGGAGTCCTGGGTCTCTAAGCAGCTTCTAAAAATACCATCTCCCAGAGCTGGGGGAGGGGGAGGGGCGACTGAGCGTGAGGAGAATGAAGATAGGAGGGAGGTGGGGGATACAAGAGCCTTTCTGCAGGTAGTTCTTATTTCAGGGACCTCACCTATCTCTAGGAACTAGACAGAGGCCACGCCCCCTCTGGCTTCCTTAGAGGGCTTCGGTATCCCAGTATCTCAGCCCAGTCCTTTCCTGATAGATAACCTTTCTTCCCAATTCCCCCACCCATTTCCCCATTACTACTGTTGAGCAACAATATCTGTAGTAAACAAGTTCTTTTACACTCTCTCTCTCTCTCTCTCTCTCTCTCTCACACACACACACACACACACACACACACACACACAGAGAGAGAGAGAGAGAGAGAGAGAGAGAGAGAGAGAGAGAGAGAGAGAACAGAAACATGGCTATGATCTATGGATGCCTTCCCTTTACATTTGGTGGACAGAGGGTATGGGATGTGGCAGAGATGACTGATGTGCCCAGGTATCCTCAGCACTGAGTATGGTGCCCAGGAAGTGTTAGCTGGAGGGGTAAGGAGTATGTATCTAAGCAACATGTACAGGTGCTGGGACCCCACAGCCAAGTGCATGAGTGGCTCCCATTCACACCCCAGGCCTCTCAGGCTGTTGTAGCACCTGATGGGAGCTCCCGCCTCCCATGAAAAGCCACATGGAGCTTACTCCCCTCAAACCCAGTTCAAATGGGGAAGCTCAACAGCTGTTTCCTTCGTTCTGCCCCGCCCCGCCCTCTCCACCCCACCAAATGGTTAAACCTTCAGCTAGTACATAGGTGACCTTCATTAAATAGAGGTCGTGTACCACGTTTCCTTGTAGCGTCTTCAGCTCGGGTTGAACTCTTCGAGGACTGCTCCACCTCTTTCCAGGGGACTTGAGATTCCTGGTTCTGCATTTCCTATCAGTCTCCTTGGGTGGGAAGAGAAGGGAGTCCCAGCTTGAACAGACTGTGAACAGAGGTTGTGGGGTGTGCTGCTATGTGTATGGATAGCAGAAGCAAGAACCCGGGAAATGGATTATTCTTGCAAAATCTGTCATTGCCCCCATCTCAGCGTTTACATGGTTTCTCAGCCTCCGAAGCTGTGCTGGTAGGGTGGGACCCTGTCTCCTGCATGACTCTCTTTTCCCAAACAGCTTCTACGATCGGGCTCTCTCTCTCTCTCTCTCTCTCTCTCTCTCTCTCTCTCTCTCTCTCTCTCTCTCTGATGAGGGCGGGAGAAAAAGGAGGAGAGATCGAATCATGAAGCACCGGGAGCTACAAACACAGGAAGAGACCAAGGGCTAGGAGACACCAGAGCTTCCTAGAGCTTGAGGTCAAGATACCAGGCTTGGAAATCCCCTGCAAGTCTTGGGAACAAGGGTGCTCCCAAGAATAGCTAAGAGGCTGCAAGTGTCGCTGCTTCCCCGCGGACCGCCCCTCCGCAAGCCACGCCCACAGTGCCTACTTCTCTGGATGCAGAAAGCTAAGGTTTAAGGGTCTCTGGTCCACCGACGCCAGCTTGTCTCGCTCTCCAGCAGCCCCGCCAGCTCTCAGGGCCGCCCTACCCCCACGGTTTGGAGATCTGCGGGACCCCTTGGTTTCCCCCTCCAGCTGGGCGTTCCGCCCCTAGCCTATGAAACTCCACCTCCTCATCCTCTGCTGGCTGGGATTGGTGGACCTACCGCGGCGATGCCTAGCGATTGGTCCCCATGGATGATGGTGACCAGTGAGACTCCGCCCCCAGCCGGTGCTGGGGTCTGGGGGCATTGCTCAGCCTTGTTGGGCTGGCGAGGCTTGAGCCGCCGCCGCCGCACTGACAGCTCCGTCTGTGGACCATGGAGACTGGCGCCGGTCCACACCCGCTGCGCCCGTTCGTCTGCCTAATGCCACTCTGCCTCGCTCTGCTGCTGGGACCCGGGAGGCCCGGGACCGCCGAGGAAGGTAAGGTGGGTTGTGCCTGGGAGCCTGAGATGCCAAAATAAATAATAAATAAATAAATGAACAAATAAATAAATAAATGGGAGTTGGTGGGGGGAGCTAGGGGCTGGGGTAAGGAGTCGTTGAAGAGACTACTCTGGGGTTTGAAGCAAGCGGGCAGCAGGGCAGGAAAAAACTAGAAAAAGAGGGGAGGTTGGCTAAGCGATAGAGAAGAGAGGGGTATTGAGGAGCTTACGTCTGGAGATCTAGGAGACTGGGGGAGAAAGAGGCTGGGGACCACAGGAGCCTGAGGCAGCAGTTCAGGGGTTGTTGAGCCGGACAGGGTGAATGATTGGAGGTGGGAGGTGTGGGGGCGGGGAGATGAAGAGAGCAGGAAAGACGAGGGGATGCGGCGAGACCCGAGCATGAGGCGGGGTGAAGACAAATAGTGCGGGCCTAAGGGACCGTGGCGTGGACAGCCAGAGGCTGGATGCTGATCAATTGAGCTGAGTCCCGGTGCTGCCCGAAGTGCTGATCGTGGAACTGTCCGCAGTGCTGAATTGGGATCGAGTCCACCACGCGCGGTCCGCGTTGCGGAGGATTTGGGGCTGTCGGCGACATTAGCACCGGAGTCTTGCCTCTGCTCCCACACCTCTGGGAGATGTAAGCTCAGTTGAATCCAGAGGCGTCACAATCAGGTGCAGAATCCTGAGATACTGGAACAGACTCTGCTCACAGGGTCTGTCTTGGCGCGGGATGGCAGATGCCTGCCAGTATGCAATTCCCAAGCACTGTTGGTGACGAAAACCCAGGGCACTGTCTGCAGCCCTGCCCACCGTCGTCTTGGCTGCTTCTAGAGCCAGTCCCGTTTGAAGGACCTCACCTTGGAAGCCTACCTGCTTTCTTACCACTCTAGGGAAGTAATTTTCTGAGATTTGGGAATGGCCTGGCTTCCTGTGTTTAAACAGAGGGTTCAGCTATTTAGACCCGAGTTTCTGAGCCCAATCAATGAAAGGATGCAGGCTGCCAACCTGTCATGTCCTGAGGAAATAAAGTGATTCCAAGCTTTTCTAGAGACGGGGTGGAGAGGGTCATGAACTATGTGTGAAAGGGCCCATGGCATTCCATCAAAGGCAGTAGAGGTGGCAGCCCCTAAGAAAGGGGCTGGGTAGAGAAGCAAAGAATTCTAATGTTTTCTCTTGTCAAGTGGTCTCTCTACTTCGTTTTCACCAGAGACCCCAGGAGGCAGATGAAAAAGGTGTCAGTCTCCTCCATAACTGGTGAACTGACTTCAGATCTGAGTGGATTTGGGGTGCACCCAAGAATTCCCAGATCACTGCTAGTTGACAGTTAAATATAATTTGGGGAACTTGGGGTGCATGAAGAGGGTCACTTACTTCTATCCCTAATGTGAAAACTGACCTTGGAGTTTTCTCCATGGACTCTGTGGGAGGCTGAGAGTGACACTTGCTTTGATGAGGGGGAAAAAAGCCAGGTTCTGATCCCCCAAACTTGTTAGTGTCGCCTTACGTGGTAAAAAGGATTGGCAGTGTGACTGGGGATGTTGACATGAAGGGATGAATCTAGGTTGGATAAATAGTTCCAGTGCAACCACAATGGTTCTCATATGAGGGCAGCAAGACTCAGAGCCAGAGGAGAAAGAACATGGTCATAGGGGCAGAGGTTGAAGTCAGGCTCTGAAAATGGAAGAGAGACCATTAGCCGTTAAGTTTGTGGTCATTTGTCACAAGCCTCAGGGAATGAATACGGCTACCTTCGTTAATCACAGTGGCTGCCCCTCTCTAGACTTGGTCTTCTGGAGTTCCGCTTTGGTCCCTGTTCCTCCTATAGCTATCTGTGGTAAACCCAGCAATGGCTCCCACCCTCCTAATCTGACGGTGTGGTTTTCCATGTTCTCCCTCTCTTTAGTTATCCTCCTGGACTCCAAAGCCTCCCAGGCAGAACTTGGTTGGACTGCACTGCCAAGTAACGGGGTAAGTGTTAAAAATGTCACTCCATCCCAAAGGTTCCCTAGTAGACCAAGACTCAGGCCCTTTAGCATCCTGTGTTCACCTAGGATTGAAGTGTACCACAGAAACCCCCACCCAAGCTCATCTAGGCAGCCTTAATTAAATGCAGTGGGCCCCACACACAAAGATATGTGTGTAGGAGGGTGACATGCTGGGAAGAAGTGGTTTGTCGTGAGGGGTGGAGATAAAATAATAGGGAGATATGGCTAAAGTACACTTTGTATTATGAAATTGTGAGGGAATTTTAATTTTTTCAATATTTATTCATCTACTTATTTATTATTGTGCTTGTGTATGTGTGTAAATGTGTTGGTGCCATGGTGTGTGCATGTGGAGGTCAGGGCCACCAATGGGAGTCCATTTTCTGCACACACTGTGTGCATCCTGGGGTTCAAACTCAGGTCAAGTTTGATGGCAAGGGCTTTTACCCACTGAGGCATCTCAGCTGCCTCGTGAAAGAATTTTTGTTTTGTTTTTCAACACAGGGTTTCTCTGTGTAGTCCTGGCTGTCTTGAAACTCCCTGTATAGTCCAGGCTGGCCTTGAACTCCTGAAAATCCACCTGCCTCTGTTTTCTGAGTGCCTGGACTAAAGGTGTGTGCCACCGCTGCCCTGTGAAAGAATATTTAAAGATATGCCACATAGTTTGTATTCACTAGAACCCTGGGTGCTGAGCCAGAGTGGCTTTCCTAGAAAATACAAAGTCTACCAAGTCTTCAGTTAGTCAGTCAAATAACTAAAAAGAGAACTGGCTGTGTCTAAGAACAGAAATGTAAGCAAGATGGGACAAATGCCGGCCATTGCCTCACACACAGTAGACCTCCAAGTAGCTGTCATTTATTGACAAAGTAAGCAAGGTGGGGGTGGGGTGAGGTGGAAAGGTCACTGAGCAGAGCTGAGTGACAATGAGTACCATCCCTGGCTCTGTCATTAACTCACTTTGCCAATCCAGTCAAGGGGCTTCTCCCTCTGAAATCTCAGTTTCCTCATCCACAAAAATAAAGGTTGTGTCCAGGTGGTGATGGCCCATGTCTTTAATCCCAGCATTTGGAAAACAGAGGCAGTGGGCGCTCTGAGTTTGAAGCCAGCATGGCCTGTAGGGTGAGTTCCTGCACAGCCAGGGGTACACAGAGAAACCCTGTCTCAAAAAAAAAAAAAAAGAAAAGAAAAGAAAAGAAAAAAGAAAGAGAAAAAAGATTGGAGCTGGCTTATGGCCTCATGACACAGGCTCCTAAACCTAGCTACTCGGGAAGTTGAGTCAGGTGGACTGTAAGTTCAGCCTGTCTGATCGACAGAGTGAGTTCAAAGCCAGCTCGGTCAACTTAGTTAATGCAACATCAAAATAAAAAGGGGGAAAGATCTGTGGTAGAGTGCTTGCCCAGCAAACCCAAGGATCTAGGTTCAATTCCCAGTACCTGGAAGAAAATGGTTTTGGTTTGTTCATTTCTGAAGTATCTCCTCTTCCTGCGTTTTGTCATATTTAGGGACTTGGATGGTCGGGGGCGGGAAGGCAGATGTGGAAAAGGTGGAAAACGGCCAGTTGCTTAAGCCCTGGGCTCTAAGGTGTCCACCTCTGTACTGTTGCCTCAGTGGGAGGAGATTAGTGGCGTGGACGAACATGACCGTCCCATCCGCACATACCAAGTATGCAACGTGCTGGAGCCCAATCAGGACAACTGGCTACAGACGGGCTGGATCAGCCGCGGCCGTGGGCAGCGCATCTTTGTGGAATTGCAGTTCACATTGCGTGATTGCAGCAGCATCCCTGGCGCCGCGGGCACCTGCAAAGAGACCTTCAATGCTTACTACCTGGAAACTGAGAGCGACCTGGGACGTGGGCGTCCCCGCCTAGGAGGCAACAGACCCCGCAAGATTGACACTATCGCTGCGGATGAGAGCTTCACGCAGGGCGATCTAGGGGAGCGCAAGATGAAGCTGAACACAGAGGTGCGTGAGATCGGCCCCCTCAGCCGTCAAGGCTTCCACCTGGCCTTCCAGGATGTGGGTGCATGCGTGGCGCTAGTCTCGGTGCGTGTCTACTACAAGCAGTGTCGTGCCACGGTGCGGGGCCTGGCAGCCTTCCCTGCCACAGCAGCCGAGAGTGCTTTCTCCACACTGGTGGAAGTGACTGGAACATGCGTGTCCCACTCAGAAGGGGAGCCTGGCAGTCCTCCGCGCATGCACTGTGGCGCCGATGGCGAGTGGCTAGTGCCTGTGGGCCGCTGCAGCTGCAGTGCAGGATTCCAGGAACGTGGTGACATCTGTGAAGGTATCCATGGTACCTGGAGGGATGGGATGGGAACATAGCATGCAGGTGACAGAAAAGATGAAGAAGCAGGAGAGAAATGGAGAAGCCATAGGAGGAGCTGGGAGTCAAGACCTTTTGTGAGGTTTCTAATAGGCTTAGCCAAGACCTTCAGGAAGAGATATTTCTGATCTAAGGATATATTAGGAACCAGGTGTAGAGGAATAGGCCTGTAAAACCCAGCCCTCAGATGCTGAGTCAGGAGGATGGTGAATTCACAGAGAGACTGGGCTACATAGTAAGATGCTGTCTTAAACAAAACAAAACAAAACAACAAACAAAAATGTAGAGATCTGTAGTTCAGGCAATATGATAGGTTCCCATTACCAAAGAGATAAGTACCTACCTCCCTTGAAAAGTTAGGAAATGAGCAGTCAAGATTAGAATTCAGGTTTGCCCATCTCTGGGAACCTATTGCTTGACCATGTCACTTTCATACATAAGAAAAAATTCCACAGCAGTCCAAACCTCAGGATAGCATTTCAGGGACTTCACCTTTGAACCATATTCAAGACAGGCTGTCAGGGGTAATTTGCCTTAGATGGCTCCTAGTATCCCACTCAGCTTTCTTTTTTTTTTTTTTTAAACTTTATTTACTTATTTATGTGCCTGAGCCATCTCTCCAGCCCCCCCCCCCACTCAGCTTTCTAAAGTAGACTCACTGTGTCACTGGGCATGCTTTCTGGGTCCCTGGGTCTGTGGATTCAAAGCAGCAGGATAGGGTGGGATCTAGGTTGTGTGCATTTAGTCAGAAAGGATGTATTTCCTGTGTGTGTGTGTGTGTGTGTGTGTGTGTGTGTGAGAGAGAGAGAGAGAGAGAGAGAGAGAGAGAGAGAGAGAGAGAGAGAGAATGGCTGTCGTTGAGTATAAGTGGAAGCCAGAGGATAACCCACAAGAAGTGGAAATCATCTCTATTCTTCCACCATGGATTATGGTATTGAACTCAAGTGGTCAATCTAAACAGCAACTGCCCTTTCACCCTGAGCCCTCTCATTACCAAAGAATGCACATTCAAAAACAGGTCTTTGTCTGGGTGTCAGGGCAATAGAAGTGAACCAGACACAGTCCCAGCTATTGAAAAACTCACACATAGATAGAAAGGGACAAATGTTTATTTTTTTAAGTCATAAAAAAGCAAATACGTGGGGCTGGAGAGATGGCTCAGGGGTTAAGAGCATTTCCTGTTCTTGCAAAGGACCCAAATTCAACTCCCAGAACCCACATGATAGCTCACAACCACCCAAAAATTCCAGTGCCAGGGGATCTGACACCCTCTTAAGGCACACATGTGATGTGCAGACAAAACCTATACATGTAAGTTAAAATAAGCATTAAAAAAGGAAGTAATATGTGCTATAACAGGGCTACAGAATGGTAGGTGACAGAGGAAGTGTCTAGACTTGATGTTGTCATTCATCCATTGCTATGATAAAAAAAAAAAAAAAACAACAACACTCTGACCAAAAACAACCCAAAGGAAAAAAGGGCTTATTTCAGTTTACAGGTCATAGGTCATTGTTGAGCAAAGTTAGGGAAGGAATTCCAAGAAAAAAACATGAAAGAAGATGCTTGCTGGCTCAAATATTTAGCCAACTTTTTATACAGCCCAGGACAGTCTGACTAGAGAATGGCACCTCCCGCAGTGGGCTGAGTCTCCCACATCAAGACAATCCCTCACAGACATCCCGTGGGCCAATCTGATCTGAGAAATTCTCAGCTGAGACTAAGGTGACTCTAGGCTGTGTCAAATTGATGGTTAAAGTGAACTAGACCACTTGTTCTTCTGCTCATTCAATCCACCCAGATGAGCAAAGGAAACAAGCTTTACTGTTCAGTTCTTATTATATGTGTGGACAAATGCAACCTTCTATTCTCTGGAAAACTGTGGTTAACACGAAAGAAACGAGAACCTGAGCTCTCCCAGGCATCCGGTTCTCACGAGTCCTCTAAGCCTTGCTACAGTGATGTACTGACATAGATGTATATGTGGATGTGTTTTTGAGCTCAGGCAATCATCTCAGCAGCCCCAGGGACCATTGCAGGCCATGGGATGTAGTAGGTGCTCAATGGACATGCACTGAATGATAGGGTATCTTAGCTTCCTTTCTGCTGCTGTGATGAAATGGCCCTGACAGGAACAACTTAAGAGAGAAAGGGCATATTTGGCTTATACTTCTATGTTACAGTCTACTTGTCTACAGTCTACAGTCATGGAGAGGATGGCCCAGAGGCAGGATCCTGAGAGAGCTGGTCACATTCTATGCACATTCAAGAGCAGAGAACCATGTATTGATGCCTGTCTGCTCATGTTCTGCTGGCTCTCTCCATCCTATATAGATCAGGACATCTGCTCAGGAAATGGTGCCACCCATGGTTACAATGGATCTTTAATACTTGAGAGGCAGAGGCAAGCAGATCTTTGTGAGTTTCAAGATAGCCAGGGCTTTGTAAACAGATCCTGACTCAGGAAACAGACAAAGATGAGTTTCTCTACTTCAATTAATTCATTCAGGACAGTCCCTCATAGACATTCTCAGAGGTAAACTTTATTCTACACAGTTCCTTACAGATGTGCCAAGAAATCTGTCTCCTAGATGTCAAGCAGACAGTCAGTGTTGAACCATCCAGAGAGTCCTCTGAGGTTCTGAGCGTTTTCCAAAGAAAGGGAGGTTTTTCTTCCTGGTGGCTGAGATGTTCTGCAGAGACATAGTAACAGGAAGGACCATAGCGGTTGGCACTAAATAAGAAACCCAGGGTGGTTACTGCAGAGGGCAGGTGGGAGTGCGAGAAGTGATGAGCGAGGGTGGGGACAGGGCCATGAGTGAATGATGAAGTAAAGACTCTATGCTTTAGGCCACTGAGGGGGGAAGCCAACACTTTCAGATTTATATTTTCAAAAGCTCACTCAAGCTACCAATAGCAAAGAAAGCATCAGACTAGGAAGCCTTAGAGGACAGAACAAGGAAGGAAGGAAGGACCACAGTCAAAGAGACAGGCAATGAGCTGTGAACTCACAAACTGACGTGGTAGCAGCTGTCCGTGAGTGATGAAGGTGGATGTGATGGGAGGCAGGACACGCATGATGCTGAATGCCTGTTATCTCAGTACCCAGGAGGTGAAGGCAGGAAGAACAGGGTTCAAGGCTCTACTCGGCTACGTGCTGAATTTGATGCTAGCCTAGGCTATATGAAACCCAATCTCAAAAAGAAACAAAGAAAAAACCCAAAGAGGAAAGGTGATCAGCAGGCAAAAACACTTCTTGTGCAATCTATATCCAGCAAAAATAACTTTCTTTTTTTAAATATTTACTTTTTTTTAATGTGAATTGGAGTGCTGCCTGCATGTATAACTGTGTAAGGGTGTCAGATCTTGGAACTACAGACAGTTGTTAGCTGCTATGTGGATGCTGGGAATCGAACTCAGATCTTCTGGAAGAACAGTCAGTGCTCTTAACTGCTGAGCCATCTCTCCAGGTCCCCAAAAATAACTTTCTAAAAGTGTTTGGCATGTGCCTTTAATCTAGAGGTTGTCAACCTTCCTAATGCTTCAACCTTTAACACAGTTCATGTTGTGATGATCCCCAGCCATAAGCTTATTTTCATTGCTTTCACAACTGTAATTCTGAAACAGTTATGAATTATAATGTACATATTTTTGGAAATAGGGGTTTGCCAAGTGGGTCATGACCCACAGGTTAAGAACCACTGCTTTAATCCCAGCATTGGGGTGGTAGAGAAAAGCAGCTATCTGTGAGTTCCAGGACAGCCTGGTCTATATAGTGAGTTCTAGGACAGTCAAGGCTACATAATAGACCCTGTCTAAAAATAGAGAGATTGAAGGGAGCATGCTGAGAGGGTAAATGAGGAGATAACATGGGTCAGGGAGATGAGCATTCAGGAGACAGCAACCTATAGCATGGTGAGCACTCAGGCAGGTCAGAGGGTGAATAGTGTTCTTTGGCGAGAATGATTTCAGTGGAGCAGTAAAAAAAAACAGGCTGCAGTCAGCTGAGGAACAAAGATCCCTGAAAAGCCAGAGTCTAGTGATCCCAGATAGCTCAGCTGGCAGAGCATCCAACTTAGGGATGGGGCTCAGTTAGCATCCACAAAGCCCTGGGTTCCATCCCAGTACCACAGAAACCAGGCATATAAATCCCAACATTCAGGAAGTGAATGCAAGAGGATCAGAAGTTCAAAGTCATCCTTAGCTGCATGGTGTGAGGCTAGCCTGAGCTATGTGATAACCCCTCCCATACACACACACACATGCACACTCACACTCACACACACACACACACACACAGAGAGAGAGAGAGAGAGAGAGAGAGAGAGAGAGAGAGAGAGAGAGAGTTACTAGGAAAGACTTTAGAAACCTGAATTTGAAGGGAGAAATGCTGAATTTGAAGGGCGAAATAGAGACAACACCTTCAGTAGGATTGTGGGTTGATAGGATCTTTGTGTATGAACATGTTGTTTGAACAGAGAAGGCTTTTATTGCACACCAGAGACACTTGTGTATATGCTGGCGGGGGGGGGGGGACAGTCATTGGCATACCAAATGTATGTGTGGAGCAATCTGTTCAAGAGGAAGAAGTGTTTTATTACTGACGCAGGTTAAAATTGCTGACGAATGTTACTAATAAAAAGCAGGACATCTTTAGTCGGTTTTAGGATTGTTTTAAAATAGTCTATAGTCAGAACCCTTATGCCTGCATGCTTTTCTGCTCCACCCACTAGTGACATCACTGGAAAGAGGCAGTAAAGAGGGGGTTGCAAAGACCCGTAGAGGGGGTGACAGAATAATAGAACTTTGAGGGAGGGGAGTAAAAGGCAGGGATCCAGAGTGGAGATAGTGAATTGTCCTTAAACAGAGGGTGGCGTGTCTCCATCTTTCAGGAGAGGAGATGTGGGTCAGATGGAGGTGTTTGTGGTTTTCATAGCCAGATGTTGGGGAGGGAGAATTACCAACTCAGGACCTCGCTGGGCTCTGCCAGGTGTGGAGGCGGTTGTGACGGGCGGGGACAGTCAGATTCCTGTCTACTTTATGGTACATCGGTAGAGCCTAAAAAGATACCTGTCTTATAACAAATGATAAAACTGTGGATGCTGAGGAACTAGAGATCTCTGGTTTGTGTCAGGCTCTCCCTTCTTGGGCTGAGACCACATAAAAGTCACTTGTAACGGATTCACCCCTGGGCAGCGGATTCACCTCTGCCCAGGGCAGTGCTGGGGAAAATCTAGGGCAAACTTCTCAAGGGAGAAGATGTTGGAATCGGACTTTGGAGAACTCAGCAGCCAGGAGGCAGAGGGTGGGAACATCATGGGTCAGGAGCCAGAAGCTGTCTGTGATGTTCAGGGAGGGCCTAGTGGAGGCTGCTGGAGAGCGTTAGGAAGGACACAGAAGTGGTTACGCTTGCACTGGTACCTTCCGGTAGTCCAAGTGTCTTTTGCAACTAAGCAGACATGTTCTCAAAGCTAGAAAAGAGAGAATTATGATTTCTTCACCCTCTGTTTGTTTGTTTGTTTGTTTTTGAGACAGGGTTTCTCTGTGTAGTTCTGGCTGTCTTGGAACTCACTCTGTAGACCAGGCTGGCCTCGAACTCTGAGATTCACCTACCTCTGTCTCTTGAGTGCTGGGATTAAAGGCGTGAGCCACCACCACCCAGCACTCTTTCCTTTCATTAGTGAGATTCATTCTTGCTCCTGTTCTAGCCAGGAATCAATGACATCCAGCTTCCTTCCCTCTAGGTACCTCATCAGGGCTGGTAAGATAACTTTATCAACCTCTTGTGTCTCTGTCAGCTTGCTGAGACTGCACAGATTACTGGGACCTCTGATGGGGTGCCAGAGGTGATTCTACACAGAGCACCCAACTTAGGCTCCTTCTATGGATAGCTGTCTATCTGGTAGCAAAGGGGTGAGAAAGGAGAGACTTTGCTGTATGGGCAAAGCTGGTGAAAAGTCTCTACAGGGCAAGGCCAGCGGGAGTTGAACTAGATGACCTCTGCATATCTGTCTTTGACATTGAACTGGCTGTCACAGAGTTTCTTTCTGAGTCTGTCTTTCAACACATCACCCTTCTAGACAGCATCTCTCTGGGTAGGGAGGACCACAATTGTCTGTGATGGGGCCATGATAACCACAGCTAGGACCACATCCCTCTTCTACTCAGAGCAAGGCACCCTACATTCTTCCCAGTACCCTGAAACTTTCACACAGGGCACTTGTCTAGGCTCCCGCCCCCCTATTCCATCACACAATCGACAGGCTGTGATCACAGTTTCCGTCTGACTGATGGTCTCCTCAACCCCGAGTGACAAAGCTAATAGCACACCAGGCTTTCAAGTCTTGGCTTTGACCATGACCACATCCTTAGGTCCACAGGAGCAGAGACTCTGTGCTTTGTGCTACAGCAGTGATCCTTAACCTTCCTAAGGCTCCAACCCTTATACAGCTCCTCATGTTGTGGAGACCCCCAACCACAAAATTATTTTTGTTGCTACTTCATACCTCTAACCTTGCTATGGTTATAAATTGTAATGCACATGTCTGTTTTCCAATAGTCAGTCTTAGCCTCTGTGGAAAGGTAGTTTGAGCCCTAAGGGGCTATTACCCACAGGTAGAGAACCACTGTGGTAAAGGATGGGGGCTTCTCAACTCCCTCTCCCCAATTATGCCAGAGGGACTCTGGGCAAAGTGGGACCTTCCCAAGTCCAAGCCTTTCAAACAGCACAGTGATTTGGGACTTCTTAAGATTGCTTTCCCAAGGGTTAGCCTTCTAACTAACCTTCTGTTGTTATGTCTTCTTAGCCCAGGCTTCCACCCACAGCTAGACTGGAGGGAAGGGCCAGAGAGTCGGGTGAGGACCAAACACAGCAGAAAGCCAGGGCTGGGAGCCACTGCCCTAACCTGGCCTGAGACCTTTCTAAAATGGGCATTTAGGACAGGGTGCTTGCTGTGACAGTCTTAAGACCCGAGTTGAGATGCCCAGATGCCCAGCATCCACATAAAGACTAGGCATGGCAGAGCTTGCTCATAACCCCAGCACAGGAAGTGGGCAGCCAATTCCAGAGCTAGAATAACAGAGGCCATGAGCTTCTGGTTCCCAGAGAGACCCTGTCTCCAAAAGGAAGCACCACAGTGACAGAGAAAGACACTTTACATGGACCTCTGGTCTCTGCACGTCAATAAACGGCCATGTGCATCCACCCCTCATACACACAAAATTCAGGAGTGGCAGGAATAACTCAGAATCAAGGTCGGTCCTCAGCTACACTGTCAGTTGGAGGCTAGTCTGGCTGCACACACTCAGTCAGTGTGTGCTCATTTGTCCCCTCCTGGCCTGAGGGGAGAAACAGTGACACCCTCACTGTAACAGTAGTGCATAGAGAAGGATATCATCCTCAGTTCTCCAATAATCTCGCAAATTATTGATACAGCAAATAAGTGAAAAGTCCAACTCAGCTACAAAGGTGTCTGGGTTTCAGTCTGCTCTTAGGAGCTGTGCTCTGGGTTAGGTGAGGCTAGAGTAGCATACCAGGCTCCTGGGTGTCCGGTTAGAACCAGTCTAGGAAGCCACTGGAGAATTCCTCCAGCTCCACCCTCCATCTGCCCTCTCTGCTGCCAAACTGGATTCTGCCCTGTGAGTTGGAAAAGGTTTATGATATTACTAAGCCCAATGGATGGTGTGTGAGTGTGTGCGCATGTGTGTGTGTACGTGTGGTCCTACCTGCCTGCCTGCCTGTCTGTCTGTCTAAGCGGGAGCAAGTCTGTCCCTAAGTAACAGGGACCAGCCCTTGGAGGTCTCACGATTCCTTTCCTGGTTCACATCAAGTCTACATCTTTGCTAGGGCTTTGAAAGGGGTCAGACTGGGGTGGGAACCCCACTAGCTGGGGGGCATCGGGCAGTTGAAGCTCTCCCAGCCTCCCTTTCCTCTTCTTAACCATGAAGATGAAGCCAACTGTATTAAAGGAAGCGAATTATGATATCACGGTCCCCTGGTCAAGGGCCGGGTGAGACTGGGCTAAGAGCTGTTTGCTCTTCCCCACCCTAATCCAGGAAAAATCGGAATGCAGGGTGGGGTGTGGTCAGAGATGAGACTTCCTCACCAGCCCCTTCCCACAGCCTGTCCCCCAGGGTTTTTCAAGGTGTCCCCAAGGCGGCCTCTCTGCTCACCGTGCCCGGAGCACAGTCTGGCTCTGGAGAACGCCTCTACATTCTGCGTGTGCCAGGACACCTACGCTCGCTCGCCCACCGACCCGCCCTCAGCCTCCTGCACCCGTGAGTGTCCCCTCCTGGCTGGCGGTGGGAACAGGGTAACGCAGGGCGGTGTGTGTGTGTGTGTGTGTGTGTGTGTGTGTGTGTGTGTGTGTGTGATGTACTGACACGGTAAAAAAGGAAATCCTGGGGTGGGGAAACAGAAGGATGGATGGAGATGGGGGTCAAGACTCCCTGTGGGGTGGCCATCTCCCCACTCCCTCACCCGTCCCTGGGCTGGCTGGAACATCCCTACTCTCTTTCATGCCCTCTGTTCCCGGTGACCATGTCCCCATCCCAGTCCCCTCGATGGTCCCCATGCTCTCGTCTCAGTTCTTGGCTTCACCCCCGGGCTGCCGACCCCCATACTGCTGCCCATGCAGGGTTCCCGCGCCTCCCCATGCCTCCATGCCCCACATGATTGCGTCCCCTCCCGGTCCTGCTCAGCGTCGTCCCATGTCGCAGGGCCACCGTCCGCGCCACGGGACCTGCAGTACAGCCTGAGCCGCTCCCCACTGGCGCTGCGGCTGCGCTGGCTGCCGCCTGCGGACTCCGGCGGCCGTTCCGACGTCACCTACTCGCTGCTGTGTCTGCTCTGCGGCCGCGACGGCCCGGCGGGAGCATGCCAACCCTGCGGCCCACGTGTGGCCTTCGTCCCGCGCCAGGCCGGGCTGCGGGAACGCGCCGCCACGCTGCTGCACCTGCGGCCGGGCGCGCACTACACCGTGCGCGTAGCCGCGCTCAACGGAGTCTCAGGCCCGGCCGCCGCCACTGGAGCCACCTACGCGCAGGTCACCGTGTCCACCGGACCCGGGGGTAAGGTCGCGCGCCCCAGCCGAGACTGACCCTCACTTCTCCCCAGCCACAGTTCCCCGCATGCATCCCAAGGTTTTCACGAACCCACGTGACCGCACCCCCCTAACGGGAGTGTGTGTGTGTCCCCCTCTTCTCCCTGCCATTCCTTTGCTGACTCCACCCGCATCCCCGACCCTTGAAGGAGCAGGCTAGGTCAGAATGCAGGTGACAGAGTGGTCGCCTTACCCGTTTCTGAGTCTTGAGTGGGATAAAATCCACCTTTGATACCACACCCTCCGCATCCTTGACATTTACTTCTGATTTGTCTGTCCTCTGGTATACACTTTCAAGTAATCCCTCGAGTGCCCTTTTCAAGATGGATAAGCACACGCCGTGGCTTCTGAGTCTTTCCTGTCTGATTGGTGTGTGACCCTCCTTCCCTGCCTTCTGTGACCCTTCCCTGTCACTTGGGTTTCCAGCAAGGCTTGGGATGATTTTCATTCTTTTGTGAGTACCTTGGGGGTATAGATGTGCACACAGAGGGGTGTTTGAACACTCTTAGCCTGCTGATGGAAATGAAAACGTAACCAATATGCATTTCCTGTCGCTCAGTCTGGCTGGAGCACAGTAGGCCCTTTAATCCGCACTTTTTTTTTCATTCTTGAGAAAGTTCTCTTCAGCAACTGCTTCTGAGTGGAGCTCCCGCTGTATCTCTTAAAACGATCTCTAAGCCTTAGGTTGTACATCCATTTTCTGATTCTCATATCTTGTCATTTCCTTTATCATTTTTAGCTCTTAATCCCTTTCCTAGGACTTTGAGAGAGATTTTCCAATCTACCTGGTTTTCTGGGACACTTCTGTTCTTTATTAGCTCTATTGAGATTTAACCCTTGCTATTACGTTCACATTTTTAACAATTCAAGGCCTTAGAAAAGTAGCTCAACGATGCAGTATTTACGTAGCATGCTTAAGGCACTGGGTTTGGACACTAGTTTTAAAGAAGAAAGAAGGGAGGGAGGGAGGTGGGAGGGAAGTGGGAAGAAAGACATGTCTGTAATCCCAGTATTTGGGAAGTGGAGACAAAATTCAAGGTTATTCTCAGCTACACATTGAATCTCAGCTCAGCCAGGGCAACCTAGACTTTAATTCAAATAATAAAAGTATTGTCAGGCATAGTGACACACACCTTTAATCCTAGCATGTGAGAGGTAGAGACAGGCAGATCTCTGTGAGTTTGAGGCCAGCATGTTCTACATAGTTCTAGGACAGCCAGGGCTACATAGAGAGACTTTGCCTCGAAAAGCTAAAAAAAAAAGTCATAATTTTTATACTCATGACTATTTCTATAAAACACCTTTTAATATATATTATATATGCAGGGTCTTTATTTTTTCATTATTTCATGTCTATAGGTGCTTTGCCTATATGTGTGGCTGTGTATCATGTCCATGCCTGGTAGCAGCAGAGGACAGAAGAGGTCACTGTATCCCCCAGAACTGGATTTTGCAGGCAGTTAGTTGTGAGTTTCCATATGGGTGCTGGGAGTGGAATCCAGGTCCTCTGGAAGAGCAGCCAGCCGGTACTCTTAACTACTGAACTACATCTCCAGCCCCAGGGAGGGTCTTAGGTAGCCAAGACTGGTCTCACATTCACTATGAGAATGATCTCCAGCTGTTCCTGTTTCTACCTCTCAAGTATTGGAATTTTAGGGGTAGCCCAGTTCATGTGGTGCTAGGAAGCAAATTAAGGTTTTCTGCATGCTAGACAAATATCCTACCATTAGAGACACACACCTCACACCCCATTTTGGGTGTGCAGATGTAGTCCTGGCTGGCCTGGAATTTGCTATGTACACCAGGCTGGCCTCAAGCTCACTGGAACCCACCTACCTCTGCCTCTTGAGTGCTGGGACTAAAGTATTATGCCATTATGCCTGGCCCTTTAAAAATACTTATTTAATTTTAAATGTATGTGTATGCCTGAATGAATTTATGTGCAACATATGTGTATGCATGCAGGGGGCCTGCAAAGGCTAGTATGTGTCTGATCCCCTGGACTGCAGTGTATGTCTCAGTGACACCTGCTGTGAATGCAGTAAGCACTCTTTATCACTGAGAATTTCTCCAGCCACCCACACCCCTTTTAAAAAATAAAACAAGGTCATACATACTCTTTAGTCCAGGCTAGTCTTTTTTTCTTTTTTTAATTTACTTATTTATTATATATAGAGTATTCTGCCTGTGGCTGTATGCTTGCAGGCCAAAAGAGGGCACCAGATCTCATTATAGATGGTTGTGAGCTACCATGTGGTTGCTGGGAATTGAACACAGAACCTCAGGACGAACAGCTAGGGCTCTTAACCTATGAGCCATCTCTTCAGCCCAACCTAGGTTTGTCTTAAATTCATAGCAATTCTCCTGATTCAGGTGTTAAGAGATTACAGGTGTGATTACAATCAGTTGTCATGATTCTGATATGATACTTTTTTTTTTTCCCTTCTGTTTTTCAAGACCAGGTTCTTCTGAGTATCCCTTGCTGTCCTGGAACTTGATCTGTAGATCAGGCCGGCCTCAAACTCAGAGATTCACCTGCTGGGGATTAAAGGCATGTATACCCAGCCATAGGTATCTTTTTAAAGGCAAGAAACCTCTCTTAGGATCTCTCCTCTTAGCTAACCTTTTTTTATGGGCTAGAACAAAAGTAAACCCAGCCCTAAATCAATAGACAGCAAAAGGAATGAATGCACACGTATGTCTTGGGACAGCCATGATTGACCTGAGCATCCCCAGTCAATTGGAGCTCAGTCAATAAATAGGGCAAGGCAACAGGTTGCTAATAGTGTTCCCTAGAAGATACTCCTTGGCCTTATGGGCCCTAGTCATCCATAATCTACAGCTGGACCCCTGGGTCTGAGGCTGAGGTTTTAGTTTGATTCTTAGGATTTTTTTGAGTGTGTGTATATGATTGTGTGTGTGTGCACACGTGATATACGAGCTTTAGAGGATACCCTCTAGTGTCCATCCTCACCTCCCTTGTATGAGAAGGGGCATCTCTGTAAGTCAGGCTAACTGTCCAGAGAGCTTCTAGTACTGCATTACATGATTTCTGGGGATTTGAACTCATATTCTCATGCTTGTATGGCAAGCACTTTATCCACCAAGCCATCTTACCAGCCCTTCATCCAGGGTCTATCAACCTTTCATCTGATATATCTCTGAGGGGGGCCCAAATGGAACCATGTCCTACTGTGGATCCCCCGGCCACCTGATGCTTTTGACGAACAAAGTTCAAACATGACATTTCTCGCCGCTCCCTGTCTCTGCCCCCATCTGGGTCTACAAAGGACTTTTCCACCTCCTAGGAAGCCTTGGCACTTCTTTCTCTTTCATGCCAGGTCCGAGTGAATTCAGCCTGAGGCACTGCTGGGGGCAGGGAAGGGTGCTGCCTCAGAAGCAGCTGTGCAGTCGAGTGACAGGCTGCTATTGTCCAGCTCACAAAAACATTGCTTTTTTCAAAGGGTCGGGCACTGGGGAAAGACTAAAGGATTTTTTTAAAGTTATTTTTAGATTTGGAGGCAGTACTGCACTGTGGGTAGTGTTGCCTAGGGTTCACTACAGCCACGTGGCTCCATTCAGTCTCACTGGCTTTACTGAGGTTAAAAATATGATACTCCTTCCCTGTCCCTATTTTAGCAAACAGCTGTCAACTGTGGATTTTCAGTTCCTTCCGTACCCGTAGTTATCACTGGATTTAAGATCGGAGAAGGCCAGTTGGACATGTGTACCACATGAGAGCAGAAACCACATTCAAGCTTTTGTCAAAGGACAGGTTGTGGGTGCGGTCTTCTCCTTCTGCCCTTTGCTATCTGATACCTATTTTTCCCAACTCCCTGGTATCCTGGAATCATCCTACATTTTGCAATATCTTGCCAGCCCAAGACATTGTCACCAGACGCTGGTGAACTTGACCAACCGTTGACTGTGTCTCATCTCACCCCAAGCCCGCCCTACAATTCTTCATGTAGTGAGGCTAGTTTTCTGAGTCCTTTGTGAACTCTTTAGAGGGGTTTCCATGTTAAGACCTTGTCACCCCAGAACAAAGATACCTTTGCATCTTCCCAGTTTGGGCATCTTTTGTTGGTTTGTCTTGCCTGGTTGCTCTAGCTGGAGTTTTAAGCACTATGGTGCCTGAAAGGGGAGCTAATGGGTATCCTGGTCTTTGTCCAGACAGGAGAAAGTTTTCAGTCCTTCACTCTCGACTGTGATAGTCTCTGTGGGCTTCGTACGTATTTTCTTTATCATATTGGGGTGATTTCGCTTGCCTGCGGCCGTAGCACCATGAACAAGCTAATCTCGGCTACACACTCTATTATGTGTGTCTTTAAACCTCAGAGAGGCTGAAGGATTAGAGCCAAGCAGAAAGAGAAAAATTGGTGGAAGGAAGGCAAGCAGAGCTTCCCTGCCACTTAAAAAGAAGGTGAGAGAAGCCTTGGCCAGAGATTCTCTCTCCTTAAGCCTCTGGTCCCAAAATGGCTCTGTCCCTCAGGCCCGCTCAACAGTCCTCATCTCCACCCACAGGCCACGCCCACATCTAACAGCGTCCAAGTGCATGCCCCGCCCCTCCTGCCTTCACCCGGATCTTGTGAGCAGTGAGTCTAGGGGGAGCATCCCACTCTGCTTGCTTTCAGCACCCTGGGAGGAGGATGAGATCCGCAGGGACCGCGTGGAGCCCCAGAGCGTGTCCCTGTCATGGAGGGAGCCTGTGCCTGCTGGAGCTTCCGGAGCCAACGGCACAGAGTATGAGATCCGCTACTTTGAGAAGGTGAGTCTCAGCTGGAAAAGCAATCTGTGTTCAGGCTTGCCTCAGTCTTATAAAAGTGTATGAGTAATGAACCGCTTATTATGTATATTAAAATACATACATACTTGGCCGAGTGTGGTGATGCATGCCTTTAATCTTAGCAATTGGGAGGCAGAGGCAAGTGGATCTCTAAGTTCAAGGCCAGTGTGCTCTATAGAGCGAGTTCTAGACCAGCCAGGGATGCATAGAGACCCTGTCTCAAAAAAACAAACAAGACATACTCATCTTGAACTCCTGAGAGCTATTTTTACTTTTGAGACATGGTCTTGCTATGTAGCCCTGGCTGACCTTGAACCCATAGCCATTCTCCTGCTTCAGCCTCCTGAGTGCTAGGGTTTGATCACCATCCCCAGCTTTCTGTATAGCAATCAGCCCCTCATAAGATCCTTTCCATTTGCTTTTGGGACAGATTCTCTCTGTTGAGCCCTAGTTGGTCTGGGATTGACTATGTAGCCCAGGCTGGCCTTGAATATGTCTTCACCCTCCAACCTCTGTGGCCCCAGAGCTGAGTCGTCCATGTGCACCACACTGTCTGATTTTGATTTTTTTTTAAAGATTTTTTTTATTTGTTATGTATACAGTATACAGAAGAGGGTACCAGATCTCATCATAGATGGTCGTGAGCCACTATGTGGATGCTGGGAATTGAATTCAGGACCTCTGGAAGAACAGTCAGTGCTCTTAACCTCTGAGCCATCTCTCCAGCCCCCTGATTTTGATGTTTATAAGATACTTTCGCAGGCTTTTTGTTTGTTTGTTTTTGAGACAGAGTCTTGCAATGTAGCCTTGGCTGGCCTCCAACTCTGTGGCTCCTCCTGCTACTGCCTCCTGAGTGCTGGAATTAAAAGTGTGTGCCACCATGTAGATCCAGCCTTATGCTGAGTTTCTTCTCCCCACGTCCCCTGCCCCAGGCTCAAGTACCCCCCCACACACAAATAGCCTTACTTCCTCCTCTTTTCTCTCCATCTACCCCTCTTTCATTGGTGGCTCATTTGTTTACTTTTATTTTGAGATCAGGTCTTATGTAGTGCGAGCTAGCCTCCTGCCTCCGCCTCCCAAGTGCTGAGATTATAGGCGTGTGCCTCCCCCTTTCTCCTCCTGCAAGCATTTTTAATCTGTGGTAACAGTTCAGCCACAGATTGATGAATGGAGTTATTTCCCAACCCAAGCTTTTTCCCCATGAATTTGGTGTCTTTATCTCTGAGAAGTGATCTTCAGTAAAGCAGTGCCTCACTATTATGCAAATTAATCCATTAAAAATAAACTTCTTCCTGAGAGTAAACGTTATAGGGCTTTGCTGAATCAGATAATAGCTTTTGACTACTAGAAGTCCATTGAGAGTTGTTATAATTGGGGTCACTGAGTCACTTTTGAATGCATGGACCTGGATGACCAGAGATTGGGGGCTATTGGCTGAGGTGAGAACCACAGGAGAGGGGGCAGGGGTATGGTCTTGCTCTATATGAAGCATATCAGCCACCCAGGTGGACTTCCTGTATGTCTGAAGCTCAGACCAAGCTGTGGGATGGAGAGATGGGGTTTGGGGAGAACTTTGAAAACAGCAGCTGAAGGAGAGGTGTCTGTGAGAAGGGTGGTCAGGGCAGGAGGAGCCCTGGCGGTGATGACTTTTGGGAGACAGCAGTGAGGGCCACTGGGAGAGAGCAGTGTATACAGCCGGTGCTTGGAAAAGATTCACAAAGATGAAGAGATGGCTCAGAGTTTAAGATCACTGCCTGCTCTTCCAGAGGTCCTGAGTTCAATTCCCAGCAACCACATGGTGGCTCACGTGTAATAAGATTTGATGCTCTCTTATGGTGTGCAGGCATGCAGAACACTGTATACATAATAAATAAATAAATCTTAAAAAAAGTAAGAAAAGATGCACAAGTGAATAGTTAGTTGTCTGAGAATGGGCAAGAGTCTCAAGGCTGAGCTGCTGCATGCTCCAGGCCCCCGACTAAATATGCTGGGGACAAGGGCCCGGAAGAAGAGCAAGCACCAGATGGCTGTATTTGAAATGATTCTGGGTCTCCAGGTAGAGACAGATGTCTGAGACTTTTTCTCTGGAGACCAAGTGCCTTCCACGTCAAGCTCTTCTACACTTCTGCCCAGCCCCCTGCACAGGAGGACTTGTTCATGGCTCATGTGGCGCCTACCCCACCTTACCACCTACAGCCTTAGCCGGTTTTCTTTCTAGGTGATTAGGTACATTGATGTGACAGATGCCAGAGAGGAACATGGTAAGGAAGGAAGGGCTTGTTTCTGCTCACAGTTTGAAGGTGGGGAAGGCAAGGTGGTGGGAGTATGTGACTCTTCCTGATCACAGGCCCACAGCAGGAAGCAGAGAAACAACTGCTGGTGTTCCGCTCTCTCTCTTTTTTTTTTTTTTTTTTAAACTTTATTTATTTATTTACTTGCCTTGGTGTTTGCCTGGAACTGGAACTACAGACAGTTGTTAGCTGCCATGTGGGTGCTGGGAATCGAACCCGGGTCCTCTGGAAGAGCAGAGGGTGCTCTTAACCGCTGAGCCATCTCTCCAGCCCCCCCCCCTCTCTTTTTCCTTTTACTGGTTCCACGGCCTTGAAGATGTTGCGGCCTGCATTCAGGGCGGGTCTGCCACAGCAGAAACTAACACTCCTCATCTGTGAAACGAGGTGCAGCAAAGCCAACAAGAAATTAGACAGCAGGGGAATGAAAAAGCCTCCTGAGTGTCAAGGACAGGGCGGGTGGCAGTGTGCGGCTTGCTTAGGCTCTGGCCTAGCTCACCCCTGCAGTGCCAAGCCCTGGAGTCACCACCTGAGCTCCCCTGCAAAGGAGGCTCTGGCCTTTTACAAGCTGAGTCTCGAGAGGCCCTTGGGAATCCTATGGGAGAAATCGCTGCCAAGATGATCGGGGTCAGGTTTTCACACCCAATTTAAGGGAAATGGTTTGTGTCCCTGCCTGCCTCCTCTCAGCCTCCTGGGTCTAGGCCTCACTGCTCCATTCTCTCCAGGGTCAGAGTGAGCAGACTTACTCCACAGTGAAGACAGGGGTACCGACTGTCACTGTCACCAACCTGAAGCCCGCCACCAGATACGTTTTTCAGATCCGGGCGGCCTCCCCGGGGCCTTCATGGGAGGCCCAGAGCTTCAACCCAAGTATTGAAGTGCAGACTCCAGGAGAAGGTAAGTGGTGTGCACTTGGAGGGCACTGGATGCAGGCGGTAGGGTCAAGTATATGGGGAAGGGAGCCACAGAGAGCCTCTTCTCACCAACTTTAGTTAATTTGAGATCCACCTGCAGTAATCCACTGGGCATCTTCCCTGGACCACACTGCAGCGAGCATTTCTGGATGAGTCTTCAGTGACCTCCTTCCTAGGCTTCTCAAGGTCACCTCTTTCTGGACCGTGACAAAGATCCACTTTGGGGCATTGTCCCCTTCCCCCACCAGGCTTAGTCTTCGATGCCAACTCCCTGAAGGGGAGGGGACCTGAGACTGATCAGTCAAAGTGAGCCCTGCACATTTTAAATGGAGAGTGTAAAAGCTGGGCAGCAATCTGGGTACTTGTAAGGCCTGAGATAGGAAGATCAAAAGGTGTTCAAGTGTCTCTCCATAGAGTTCAAGGTCGGCCCGGGCGGCATAAATAAACAGCTGAGCTGGTGGTGAGGACCATAATCCCAGTACTTGGGAGGAAAGAAAACCAGGAGTTTGAGGCTAGCCTGGGCTACATGAAGTCCTGAAGCTAGCCTGGGCTACATGAAGTCCTGAGGCTAGCCTGGGCTACATGAAGTCCTGGCTCAAGAAACAAGAAAGAAAGTAGGGAGGGAGGAGGGAGGGAAGAAATTGGGAGAGAGTGATGTGTAAATTACATCTGAAAGTTCCAACAACAAAAGAAAAGCTGGACTTGACCTTGACCGGCCCCCTCCTGGTGTGTTGGCCTCTTCCCGGCTCCCTCCCCTCCCCATTCCCTTTCAGAGCCAGCAGCTTCCTCTCATTGCTCAGCCTGCTGCACCCCCAGCCCTCAGCATCTCCCCTCTATCTACCCTGCACAGTTCATGGAAGTATTTTCCCCAACAAAGGCAGCTCCCCCTAAGAGGCCTTCTGGCACCAGCTGTCAAGATAAGAATTCTTTCCACCCTGCTACATGACTCTAATCCCAGATAGAAAACGCTAGGAGCCCAAAGGGAGCTGAGGATAACTTGTGGATCCAGACCGGTGGTTCTGGGGAGGTAGACAGCTAGACAGCGTGTCTTGCTTGAATGCCTGTCCATGCTTGGCCTGGGGCAGGTGCTGCCAAGAAGAGATTAGTGCTGTGTTTTAAGACTGGGGTCTATCTGAACAAGTGGAGGTGAGCAGGGAAAACATTTGGAAGCCATCTGAGCCAAAGCCTGCCTCTCCATGCCTTGTATGTCTGGCCACAGTGCCCTGGTCCCCAGGCTTGAGCTGTCTCCTCCTTCTTCCTCATCCTGAAGCTGCTACAGACAGCCATCTCTCTACTCAGCGTCCAGCACTTTCCTTCCCGGATAATTATTCCAAACCTCACCTTTCTCAAGCACCCCCTCTCCACTGGCTGCCTCTGCCCTTTCCTCTCTAGCCAGGCAGGAATCTGTCCTCTCCTGGTGAGCCTCGGGAATCCTTCCTCCCTAGTTGTCATCCAAGGTTCTCTAGTTATACCTCTTCAAGTTCCCTCCATCCCTGACTCAACTGCCACCCCGCATCCTCTGCCTCCGGACAGTGTAGGGCTCCAGTTCTGTGGGGTGCTTGTCATTTTCCAGGCCCTACTTGTACATCAGGGCCTGAGATGCAGCTTGTGTCCTTCAGCTGTCCAGGCCCCTGGCTTCCTCAGGGACATAGAGAAGGAAGCATTGGCCTCTGCTCTACCTCTCTCTCTCTCTCTCTCTCTCTCTCTCTCTCTCTCTCTCTCTCTCTCTCTCTCTCTCTGTTTTTTCTATAGTTAAGTATTGTTTATTAACATACTTAGTTTTGTCTCTCAGTCTTGCTCTGTGCACTTCTGGAGTCCCGTGGGTGTCTGTTTAGTTTCAGGGCTGCTTTGACCTCAGGCAAAGGGTTTGGGGGTCAGGCTCACCTGGGTACCATGGCATGGCACTGTAACCTCAGCACTTGGGAGGTGGAGGCAGAAGGGTGTGGAGTTCAAAGTCATCTCTTTTTTTCTTTTAAGATTTATTTATTTATATAGTGTTCTGTCTGCATGTATATCTGCAGGCCAGAAGAGGGCACCAGATCTCATTATAGATGGTTGGGAGCCACCATAGGGTTGCTGGGAACTGAACTCAGGACCTTTAGAAGATCGGCCATGCTCTTAACCTCTGAGACTTCTCTCCAGCCCCTCAAAGTGATCCTGGCTATGTGAATTGGGGGCCAGCCAAGGCTACATGATACTCCATTAAAAAAACACACAAAATTCTGTGTTTATCACTTGGGCGCTAGCTATGTGATTTTGGATGACCAAGGTAACTTTCTTCAACATGTCTCCTGCACTTGAACTGGAGACTTAAACCCTTGAGGGTCTGTTCTGTGAGACAGGGCATTAGTTCATGCACAAGGAACCTGTCTTAGGCAGCGGTGTGCTCAAAGATAATGTACTGCTACTAGCAGATTCTCTATGTTCAGAAAAAACTCCTAACAGAGGCTGCAGCCTGTAGAGCTTCTAGAAGTCTCTTGTCCCTTGAAAGGCAAAAAGGGAGGCCAGCCCCAGCTGCCAGGACTCTTGTGTCCTGTCAGAACTGGGCTGCAATAGAGAGGCCCTGCCTGTAGAGGTGTTTGGCAATCTGATTGCCACTGTGTGCTTTGGTGCCACTGTGTGCAGAGGAGCTGAGGGATCTTCCTAGAGCTGAGTCAGAAGTCTCTCTTGATGCTCACCCAGGATACTGGTCCTCTGCTTGCCTCAGCTCTGTTTTGTTTTGGTTTTCCCTAGTTGCCACGGGTTCCCGAGACCAGAGTCCAGCAGTAGCTGTCACTGTGGTGACCATCTCAGCCCTCCTGGTCCTAGGCTCTGTGATGTGTGTGCTGGCCATCTGGAGGAGGTAGGTAATTGATTTCATCCTGATAACCTCTGGTGGGTTCTGTCCCCATGGGTATAAAATATGTATGCACAAGTACCTGTAAGTGCACCTGCCACACACACACACACACACACACACACATACACACACAGGCAAGTTTACAGACTCAACCACACTGCTACAGAGATAGATGCCAGTGTGGACAGAGCATGCAAGCACCTGTAATCCCAGCATTTATGAGGTGGAGGCAGGAGGATCATTGGTTCAAGCGTTGCTTCAGCTACATATAGAAATTGAGGCCAGCCTGGGCTACCTGAGACCCTTTTCATACTTCCCTTCCTTCAGAAAAAGATACAAGTGTGGCCAGTACAGCCCCTCCCCCACATGCTGCTCATGCACCAGCTGCAGGCACTGCAGCTAGCTCAGCCGTGCTGGGATGAAGGAGATTTAGCTCCTTAACTCATTAAATGTCAGAAGGCTTCACTGAGGATTGAATCGAGCTCCAGCTGCTCGGGTGTGATTAGGATTCTCCCGAGGCACTTGGAGGCTCCCAGCTCTGCCCCCTAAGGGATCTGGAACCCCTTGAACACAAGCACAGAGAAAAAGTCAGTATATGGGTGGGGGAGAGGAGGGCAGGAGAGGGCAACTCATCAGTTTGAGCCATGTCCCTTCCCCTACAAAGACGCTTACAGGCAGAGAAAGAATGGGGTGGGGGGAGACCGAGCTGGAGCCTGGCGGGGTCTGTCTGAAAGAAAATTCCATTTCCTTTGGACAAAGCAGAGGCGTCAGCCATGTGTATTCCCTACCCCTCCCAGGACTATCCTGTTATGCCCAGAGGCTGCTGGCAGTCCCAGCCTGGGGCTACGGTAGGCAGAGCTAGTGGGCTGGAGTTGTGTACAGAGGGAAAGCGGGTTGGCTGGGGAGTCTCAGCTCGACAGTCTGAGCCACCGGCGATCCAGAGCCACAGTGAGTGGTTTTTGTCTTTTGATGCTGGTTATTTGCACGGCCTTGACTGAAGCCCTGGTAGTGGTGGAGGGGAGGTGACCATCCTGAAGATCTGGGAGCCATTTGTGCCTGGGCAAGGTGGATCAAGGCTGGTCATAATAGTGTAACCTTTAATCCTAGCACTCAAGGGGCAGAGGCAGGTGGATCTCTGTGAGTTCAAGGCCAGTCTGGGTCTACATAGACAGTTCCAGCCATAACCAGGGTACAAGAGAGGGAGAGTGAGAGAGAGAGAGAGACAGGAGAAGAGCAGGAGCCTCCTTCCTCATGGAGTTTGACTTTAGGCCCATGCTCTGGGCCTGTTGGAAATGCAGGGATGGGAAGCTGCAGGGGCATCTCCTCCAGGCTCTGACTGCAGGGCTGTGAAGGCTGGCACAGAAACACCGCACTAGTGCAGACAGGGAGCCAGCTGCAGACTACAAGTCAAACTGCCCTTCAAGGGGTATAACCAGGAAGCAAATTACCATACTGAATAATGGATTTAATTACAAGGTTTTCTTTTTAAAGACTTAATTTTGTTTATGTGTGTGAGAGTGACGGTGCACGCATGCGTGCGGGTGTGCCCATCAGATCCTTTGGAATAGAGTTACCGTGGTTGTGAGCCATCTAATGTGGGTGCCGGGAACTGAACGCTGGTGCTCTGGGGAAGGATTGAGCCACCTAAATTTTCATATAGACTTTGTTTCATAGTTGAAACGATTACTTATATTGTTCTCTTATTAAATAAAACTCAGGAGTCAGATATTGGGCTAAAACCCTGATATATCCAAGGAGCAACGGAGAAATAATGAGCTAACACCACATCTCCACACTTCCAGATCAGAAAGAGCAAGCATCGTTCTAAGCCCCGCCCTACTACTTCCTGTGCCCTCTTATCTGGATTCTCCAAAACCTTTCTGGCTAATTCTGGTTGGCCAAACGTTGACTCCGCCCTCTGATTCAAGGCTTAACTTTCTTGGCAGTCTCAGTCAGCCGAACAAATCTCCAGCAACACAGAGTTTGCTTTGTGTTTTGGTTTTCCCGTCATCCCTTCCCTCATTTCTGTTCCTCTCCTCTGGATGTCCCCTGTCATAGGTAAGAGTCCATCAGTCATCACTCTGGGTGACTTCAGCGGCCGATGGGCGGCCAGCCTAACTCCTAGGTTTCTCAAGGTTTTATTCCTCTCTCCTGTCTCTCATAGCCCTCTGGGAATTTCTACCATTGGGGGCATAACTAAGTCCTACGTGTGACTGCCAAGGCCCTGTCCCTGTCCCTTGCTGTCAGCCATGTCTGCAGCCCTACTGTCCAGCATCATCCATGGCCCCTCAATGGCTCATGATCAAGGCTGGAAGTCCCACCTGCCTCACAAACCTTCTCATTTCTTAGCTCTAAAGAAAGAAAGAGAGACTTCCCATCAGGCAGGAAGAGCCTTCTACGCAGGGTGGAGCCCTATCTCCACTTGCTGCTTTAGAAACACATTCCTATCCATAATGCCCCCACACACACAAGAGCACCGTGTCTTTATTACTTTTCTACTGCTGTGATAAGACACCATAACCAGAGTCTTAGTCAGGGTTCTATTGCTGTGAAGAGTCACCATGACCACCGCAAGTCTTATAAAGGGAAATATTTAATGGAGGCTGGCTTGCCATTCAGACATTTAGTCCATTATCATGGTGGGAAGCATGGCAAGATGCAGGCAAACATGGTGCTTGAGAAGTGGCTGAGAGTTCTACATCTGGGCCCTCAGGCAGCAGGAAGTGACCTTGAGTCACTAGGCAGGCTTGAACTTCTGAGATGCCAAAACCCACCTACTCCTGCAAGGCCACACCCATTTCAGCAAGGCCACACCTATCCCAACAAGGCCACACCTACTCCAGCAAGGCCACAGCAATTCCAGCAAGGACACACCTACCCCTGCAAGGCCACACCTATCCCAGCAAGGCCACACCTACTCCAGCAAGGCCACACCTACTCCAGCAAGGCCAAACCTACCCCAGCAAGGCCACACCTACCCCAGTAAGGCCACACCTACTCCAACAAGGCCACACCCACTCCAGCAAGGCCAAACCTACCCCAGCAAGGCCACACCCACTCCAGCAAGGCCACACCTCCTAATAGTGCCACGCTTTGTGAGCCCATGGGAACCTTTTTCTTTCAAACCACCACATAAGGCAGCTTGGAAGAAAGAGT
Organism: Sigmodon hispidus; assembly: GCA_004025045.1. Taxonomy (NCBI): domain Eukaryota; kingdom Metazoa; phylum Chordata; class Mammalia; order Rodentia; family Cricetidae; genus Sigmodon; species Sigmodon hispidus. Next base: position 196,154 of record PVIH01000183.1, read on the forward strand.
CCATGGCCATCATGGTGAGGAGCATGGTAATAGGTAGGCGTGCCATAGAGCAGAAGCTGGGAGCTACATCGGATCCACAAACACAAGGCAGAGAGAGAGAGAGAGAGAGAGAGAGAGAGAGAGAGAGAGCAAGCAACTGGGAGAGAAAACATTCAAATATATTGAACTATGAGGGTCATTCTTATCCAAACCAAAATACTCTGAGGCTTAGTAAGTGTGTTAGCCATCTGTTGCTGTGATAAAACGTACAAGATAGTCAACTTATAAGTGTTTTGGGGAGGTTCACAATTTCAAGTTTGGTCACAACATTCTCCTAAAGGGCATGCCATCAGTAACCTAACTTCTTTCTCCAAGAGCACACCTCTGAAAGGATCCATCACTTCCTTTTATCACCCCAGGCTGTGAACTAGGTTGTTTCACTTAAGCCTTTGAGAGACATCCAGATCCACAGACATGGTGCACTCACCTTTGAGGTTAGCCTGGACTACATAGTGAGTTGTAAGGCTGCCCGAACTACATAGTGAAACCTTGTCTCAAAACAACAAAATAAAAATAAAAAAACCAGAAACAAAAAATTCATAACAGTAAGCTCTTTATTACCACGATACTGTTAGGCAGGGCTGTCTTTGTCATGATTTATTACAGAGAAGTTTGAGCCACCCCGTCCCACAGCCAGGGTGTGGGGATGCTTGGATGCAACAGCACACAGTCAGACTGCAAAGGGCACGTAGCAGAATCTTTTCATGCCTCTATCTGCTGCGACACACCTTTCATGTGGAAACTATCCCCAACCTTCATCCTGTCTTCATAAAACCCTGTCTCCTTCCTTCCTTCCTTCCTACCTTCCTTCCTTCCTGTGACATCTCATCTGTACCTTGTTTCATGCTTCCTCATCTCCCTGGGAAAATCCACAGTCTGTGTGTTTGTGTTTTCTGAGCAGATCTACCTACCAAGCTCCAGAAACATCCACCAGAACCCCTACTGACCGATTTCCCCCCCCCCATCTTCCACCATCCCAGAGCTCAGATGTCTGAGCCTGAACTGACCTTTGCTCTGCTTGGGGGAAAGAAAGGAGTTTGTCAGATGGCTTAGTGAGCTGGGCATGGTGGTGAACATCTTTAATCCTAGCACTAGGGAGGCAGAGGCGTGTAGATCTCTGTAGGCTAGCCTGGTCTACAGAGCAAGTTCCAGGACAGCAGAAGCTACACAGAGAAAACCTTGTCTTGAAAAAACAAACTAAAATGGTTTAGTGGATAAGAGCGCTTGCCTTGAAGCTGATGGCAAGAAGCCACGGCAGGAAGGAGAGAATCAACGTTTACAACTTGTCCTCTGAGTGACACACACACTATATAAATAAATGAATAAATCTAAAAAGTAATTAAAATTAAAGACAAAAAGGCACCTCCCAGTCAGCAGGACGAGAAAGTCCTTCTGTCCCCAGAAGGGGCACAGAGCTTTTCTTTCTGAAGGGACCAAGAGGTGCTGCCCGGATCGCTGATAAGTGGGAAGGGCTGGGGTCGCCTTACCAAAGGATGCCTCTGTGTGTCTTCCCCACAGGCCCTGCGATGGCAAAGGAAGTGGGGACGCCCATGACGAAGAGGAACTGTATTTTCACTGTGAGTTGTCTGTGCTGCACACAACTTGTCTTCGACCTCCTTCCCAGCAGCCACCTCCTGTTACCCCAGCAATGAAACCCCTTTCCTTAGATCCTGTTTCTCTGTGTTCTCAGTCAAAGTTCCGACACGCCGCACGTTTCTGGATCCCCAGAGCTGCGGGGACCCGCTACAAGCTGTGCATCTGTTCGCCAAGGAGCTAGATGCCAAAAGCGTCACCCTGGAGAAGAGCTTGGGAACAGGCAAGCCCTGGACCCTAGAAGTCTGGATTCATCAGGGAGCTCCGCCCACTGGATAAACCCCACCCACCAGGCAACACCCACTGGGGAAAGCAATCCCCATCTCTTTTCAGCCAGCTCCCGCCTCCCCAGTCCCTACCCTACGGCCGGAAGCCCCCGCCTCTGAGCCAAGGGTATCCAGAAAGTTCGGCGCCACGGGAGGTGTTTGTGGCACTGTCCTCTCTCCTCTGTTCCCTAGGTCACCGTGGGACACCTACATTCAGGACCTTTTCCAGACAGCCTCCCGAGAGGCTCTCAGTTTAATCCCAGGCTTTTATGGGACAGCAGGGAGGGGTCTTCACCGTAAAACACACCTGAGCTCTGTCCGTGGATTAGCTGAGCTGCTAAGTGGCTCATTCTTGGTTGCTCTGGAGCCTCAGGTCTCACCCCCCCAAAAAAGGGCGTGGCATGCGCCACCTAAAGGGCTGGGTGGGAATTCCCAAGACTCAGGGCAGGCAGGACCTTGCTGGTTCTGAGCATCAGTCTCCTTTTGACAGTCCACGACTGTCAAGTTTACTTTTGCACCAGGAAACAGGCCTCGCCCTGGAATCTCACAACAGAAGTCAGGAAGGAGCTGTGGGGCAGAATACATGGCATTGTCACCTGTCCTTAGCTTTGCTGGGTTCGAGGACCTTTGATGGACAGGCATGTGCAAAGTTACCGTCTGTCACAGAGAAGGAAAGTAAGGCCAATAGGAAAGAAAGAGATGAAGCCCAAGGTTATGCTCCTGGTACTTAGGATGCTAGGATTCGAACTCTGGAACTTCCTGCAGCAAGCTGGAAATGACCCATGGTCCAGACCTTCTCCTTGGTTTAGCCCTACCCCACTGGCTAGTGGGAGTCTAAAATAATGTTTCTTTACAGGACGATTTGGGGACCTGTGCTGCGGCTGCCTGCAGCTGCCTGGTCGTCAGGAGCTGTCTGTGGCCATACATACTCTAAGGGATGGCTGCTCCGACTCCCAGAGGCTCAGCTTCCTGGCTGAGGCCCTCACCCTGGGACAGTTTGACCACAGCCATATTGTGCGGCTGGAAGGCGTTGTCACCAGAGGTAGGTAGGCCCGGCACTGCACACCCCTGTACTGGGTCCTGAGTGGGCTCAGACACAACTTAGTCCACTAGTTAACTTTCTCTTATGTGACTCAGGGTGGCCCATCTCTTGGAGTGGCCATGCTGACCCAGAATGACCTTTCCAGTTTGCTGTGACATTTGGGGAATGGATCGCTTTCCCCTTGAATAACCCTCAGCTGATTCCTTGCAGCTCTGACTTGGGCCTCTGTCCCACAATGGACAGTTGACTTTTTTGTACCTTAGAACCAGAGTGGGTGGTAGGTGGGGTGGGTGGAGTTGGACTGAGTGGGTGGGATTAATGGGCTGGCTGTCGGGTGGCAAAATTAGAAAACTTGCTTCTGGTCGTCTTGGCTGGCTGGAGCTGATGTGAGGAAGAGTGTACATAGGAAGAGCCAGCAACTTGGTGTCTCCATCCCTGGCGCAGGAAACCCCTTGATGATTGTAACGGAGTACATGAACCTTGGAGCTCTTGATGACTTCCTCAGGGTGAGTGGCTGGAGCCCTGGGTGGGAGAGCACCGATGTTATATTTTTCTTGTCCCTTCTCTTTTCTCTTGGGGCTTGGGATTGGCATTGTTTCCACTGGGCAGGATGACCTGCTGCTTGTGGTACACTGAATCCCAAAGGGACGTAGAGGCTTCCTGGGTGATCTGAGTGTCCAGCCCTGCCTTCAGTCCTTACCCATTCCATAGCATCACGAGGGGGAGCTGATGCCTACACAGTTGATGGGCCTGCTGCCTGGGCTGGCATCGGCCATGAAGTACCTGTCAGAGATGGGCTATGTGCACCGGGGCCTGGCAGCTCGCCGAGTGCTCGTCAGTAGTGGCCTCATCTGTAAGATCTCTGGCTTTGGGCGGGGTCCCCGGGACCGAGCAGAAGCTGTCTACACCACCATGGTAAGGAGCTTCTTTCTCTGATTTTACCTGCTCACCACACCCAGCAGCTCCCTGGTCTCCATATGTCTGTTCTGCATCTCTTCCCTGCATCCTTCCCTGCTGCTGATGGTCCTTCCCTGCTTGGTCCCTCCTATGTGATGGTGTCATCCCCATGTCAGCTGGGTTGCTTCCTCAGATGTGAAGGGGGTGGGTGAGGACATGCGAGACTGGGTGTGGCCTGCTGGTGACTCAGATCTTTCCTGTCCTGCCTTGCTTACCCACCCATAGAGTGGCCGAAGCCCAGCACTCTGGGCAGCTCCTGAGACATTTCAGTTTGGCCACTTCAGTTCTGCTAGTGACGTATGGAGCTTTGGCGTTGTCATGTGGGAGGTGATGGCCTTTGGGGAGCGGCCCTACTGGGACATGTCTGGACAAGATGTAAGTGACTGATGGCTCCAGCTACCTGACATCTGCCTACTAATCTTTGACCTCTTATCACCAGACCTTTTTTCTACTCCCATCCTGCCTACAGTCCTCTTTAGAATGATGGTGATGGTGGTGGTGGTGGTGTGTGTGTTGTGTGTGTGGGAGTACAATCTGAAATATCCTGCCTGCTCCCCGTCTCTGGAGCCCAGGTGATCAAGGCTGTGGAGGATGGCTTCCGGCTGCCACCCCCTAGGAACTGTCCCTCTCCACTGCACCGACTGATGCTTGACTGCTGGCAGAAAGACCCAGGTGAGAGGCCCAGGTTCTCCCAGATCCACAGCATCCTGAGCAAGATGGGGCAGGAGCCAGAACCCTCCAAGTGTGCTGCAAACACCTGTCTCAGGTACATCCTCACCAACCCCCAAGCCAGATCAATCGCCAAACTCACTTATCTGTAAATATTCTCCCAGTGCTCCAAGTGCAGCCAGCTTCCCCATCCCACCTGTTCTGTAAGCAAGTGTTACAATTCTGGGGAGGGCGTGAGAGGTATCTTGACTGTTAGGGAAGTCAGGCTATCCCTGGAGCTGATTGGACAGCTCTGACGGCTGGCGCTGCAATGGGACAGCTCTGCTCTGGAGGGAAAGATGTTATAGCTGTGCTTTGCTCTGACCCTCACTCTTAGGGCTTCCCAGCAGATTACTTTGCGGCTTCTTCTCTCTCCCCAAGATGTTACTTCCTTTGCCTCACTCTGTTAAAGGGGAAACCCTTGTAGAAATGTAACAATCTCCTCCAGCTGAGAGAAAAGGTACTTTTTCTACTCTGCCTTGCTCAGTCCCCCATGGGACGTCTCAGCAAAGTTCTTCTGCTCTGCTATACCTTGTTCAGTCTCCCTGAAGGACATCTCTGCAAGGATTTTCTGCTCAGTCTCTTAAGGGACGTCTCAGCAAGTCCTTCTCTGCTTCAAATGAAGATCTTCACCCAAGACTATTTTGAGGAAGAGATTTATTTGGGAAGGAGGAGTGTAGGAGAGTGGCTGCCCCTACCAGGGTGCGAAAGAACAGCCAACACCTGAACAGGCAGAGGGGTTTATATAGAGGCTCTTAGGGGCGGAGTTTCTCCAGGGATACTCAAGGACTGGTTAGTTATTCCTGCTCAGGGATTGGTTAGTTTTGTTGATCAGGGGCAGAGATGGCTCTGATTTCAGGACCAAGGTGTGGTTTCTTTCACTGGCCCTTTTTAGCTTTTGGACTCTAATTCTAAGGCCAGGGCATGTTTCTTTCACTGACTCTGATTCTATGGACTATAGAATCCATCAGTTTGTTTCTTTGGTACAGGTTTCAGAATCAGAACATGTTTCTTTGGTTCTGGGTTAAGGGATAAAGTGTTTCTTTCACTGGCTTAGGCCTCAGATCCAGGCTCAGGGTGGATTTCTTCTGCTAACCCCCCTTCTCTACATGTTCAAGTGTGAAGCTCAACCCATTGTCCACACAGATCTGATGTCCCCACCTGCTTCAGGTTCATCTCCCATCCAGCAGTATGTCCTGGATTTTGCCCTTTAGCTAGTCAGCTCTCCACTTGCTTATATGTCCTGACCCACTTCTTCAGGGCCTTTTGTATGCTCATCTGAGGCACATTAAGCCCTGGGTGTGGTCACCTCACTCTCTGTTTGTCCTTTCTTGCTTCTCAATGAGTGACTGGGTCTGGTGCCACGCCCTGGTTGACTATGGTTTCTCTGCTCCCCAGGCCTCCTACCCCCCTGGCTGACCGTGCCTTCTCCACCTTCCCCTCCTTTGACTCTGTGGGTGCCTGGCTAGAGGCCCTGGACCTGTGTCGCTACAAGGACAACTTCTCTGCAGCTGGCTATGGGAGCCTGGAGGCTGTGGCTCAGATGACTGCCCAGTGAGTCTAAGGAGCCAAGGTCAAGGCCATGGCTTAGGGAACCCAAGAGAACCCCCACCTAGATGGGAAGGCCCTACCTGTCCTGGTTCTAGGTCTTTCCCTGTCCAGAGAAGGGGAATGGGAGGGTTGGCTCCCATGGGAGGAGAGGGATTGGCTCAGCTGGATATGACTGTCCCTCATTGCAGCGACCTGGGAAGCCTGGGTATCTCTTCTGCCGAGCATCGAGAAGCCCTCCTGAGTGGGATCAGCGCCCTGCAGACTTGTGTGCTGCAGCTACAGGGTCAGGGGGTGCAGGTGTGAGCAGTTCAGTCCTGCCTGAGGACCTGCAAGCTGCACTCCCCTTGTGTGTGGGGAGTTCGTCTCTCTTACTCTTGGTGGGCCCTGAGCTGGTTGGTACCATGTTATCCCCCCATTTCATATTTCCTCTCAACACCTTGCTGACCTAATGGTCCAAAAAAAGAGGTTCAGATCCCTGGAGAGGATCCCAGACATAACAGTAGGAAGAAGTTTAGGGTGTCAAGGGCAAAGCTGGTTGGGGAAGACAAATCATTTTAGTTGTCCTGCCTCTGGCCCCTCCGTCTTTCACACTCACTGGGGGTTGAGCCTAATCAGCGGGCATCCCATTTCCCCAGAGAGCTTTTGGCCTGCCAGGCAGTAAGGATCCCTGAGAGACCCTGGTTGTGGCAGAGGCCACAGCTGCCTGGGCACCTGAGTATGAGACCCTGGGCCAGTGGGTGGTGTCTCTTAACTCCTCCTCTGTCTTGGCTAGGAAACCTGAACCCTGGTGCCAAGGCCCTAGCAGGAAAGTGGTGCTGAGCTCAGGGACTAGACCCCCATGCAGAGACTCCAGAGCTGATGGCTTCCTGCCTTGGGTTGGCAGGTCAGGATGAGGGCCAAGCTCCTGGTAGGCTCACATAAGGTACTGGTGCATCTCCTCGGCCTGTCTGTCTCATTTGGTTTTTTTTGTTTTTTTTTTTTTTTAAACTTTTATTTATTTATTATTTATTTATTTGCCTTGGTGTTTGCCTGGAACCTGAACTACAGACAGTTGTTAGCTGCCATGTGGGTGCTGGGAATCGAACCCGGGTCCTCTGGAAGAGCAGACGGTGCTCTTAACCGCTGAGCCATCTCTCCAGCCCCCTGTCTGTCTCATTTGTTTTGGTACTGATTCAGAAGAGCACGGGACTGGTGATGGTTGCTCTGCATTCTGGAGGAATGAGAGGAGGAGCAAGAGACTGAGTGGTTTGACAGGCTGGTCCAACCTCACTGAGTAGATGAGGAAGTCAGAGCCTATAATCTCAGAGGCAGGGTTGATGGCAGACCAAAATCCAGGGAGAAGGCAGTCTCTGGAGAGAGCTTGCCCTTCCCCATGGCACCAGCACTCTTCCCAGTGGATGCTTGCAGGGTGAGCCCCTTCAGGATGCTCTGCCCCTGCATGCCAGGCTTCCTCTGTAGTGTGCCTTCTTGAGTTCTGCACAGAGCCCTTGAAGGAATGTGGTGCTGAGCTGACCTATCTGCAAGGGCCCTGGCAGCCCTGAGAAGTTGAGACCAAGGTCATCCTGGGAGGGCAGGAAGGGTGCTGGATATGGACAGGATCACTGGGGCCAAATTTGTTTACATCACTCCTGACGGATCCCTGCTGTTTTTGCCATGGGCTGGGATAGCAGGTAGGGGTGGAGAGAGACAGGCAGAATACAGAGTGTACCTTTTGAGGGATCACACTAGGAGAGGATTCCCGCCCCCAGAGGACAGGGAGAACAGGCAGGTGGACTGTTGGCATGTGTGTGTCCAGAAGGCTTCTTAGCTGAAGTAAGAATTGAATAAGGCCTTGAGGGGTAGAGATTTCTCTCCATAGGGTGGGTTGAGTTATTGGCAGAATCATAATCCAAGCAAGGATCTCTAACAGAGAGTCTGGGGGCTGGATGCCACAGCATCTTTGGGGAGTACCCCATAGTGGGAGGCAGTGATTCTCTGCAGTGCCTTTGGCCTTGACCTGCCAGCATCAGCTCTTCCTTTGTCAGAGACTGACCCATTTCCAGTTCTCTGCTCCCTGGGCACCTGCCTGAGTTCAGTGACTGCAGGAATACTGTGGTAGGCTGGGATACTGTGCCCACCTTTGACAGAACTGGGGGAGCTGATATGCTCCCACAGGTTCTTCCTTTGTTCTCCCTCCAGGGAAAACTGATCCAACATCCAAGACTCATGGGGACCAGTGCCCTGTCTAGAACCTCATCCCCATCTCCAGTCATCAGTCATTCTCAAGGTCAAACCCCTCCTCTCCCCAGTTATCTGCAGAGGGGTCTCTGGTTGTGTTGGCAGGACTTCGGTGTCCAGGGTAGACCTCCCTCTGATGGGGAATGAGGTCCTAGAATCCTGAGGGGGTCCCAGGCCTCAGCCCTGCACTGGCACCAGCATGATCCATGGTGCTGGGTCATTGGGGACCCTCCATAGATCTATTTTTATATATGGAACTTGTTTGCTGGACAGAGAGGTGGCCTGGAACCCATATTGCCCTGTCTGCACCTACCCAGGGAGGGAGGGGCTGGTTGTGGGTGGAGGCTCCTTTGAGGAGCTTTGGAGAATTTTTTCTTATATTTCCTGGATTCTATATGCAGTACAAAGTAATAAAAACTTGTCTGTGTTATGGTCCTTCTGTCCTGAGCAGTGGTGGGTGGAGATTCTGCACACAGACCACGGGTATGCATGCATTTGAGAGCCTTCTACTCCAAAGAATGCCGCAGTTCAGTGGAAACACAGGAAATAGAACTGGACAAGAGCCAGGCGCACATGGGACACACTGGAGTTATGAGGCTGATTCACAAAATCAGACAAGCATGGAAGTTATGTATGCTGGAGGAAATGGTACTTGTACAGATGTGGAGTTGGGGACAAGAAATGGCCATTTGGATTTGGGATGTGCCTGTGAGATGTTTGAAGACTGTTTAGGACACGGGTGGATATCTAGGTTTGGACCCTGGAGCATACATGTGAGCTAGAGACTGACGTCTGGGGTTATCGTTACACTGAGGAAGATTGAAGCCACCATGGGAGGGAGACCACCCAGGGCAGACAGAGTGTAAGTCCTGTGGATGCTCCAGCATTAGGGCAGCTTGGATGGAGAGGCAGAGGGGCTACACTGAAGGAAACAATTGAAAGGAGAGGCCAGGGGGTAGTGCCTGCTCTTCCAGATGTCCCAGTTCAATTCCCAGCATCCACATGGCAGTTCCTAACTCCAGTTACAGAGGATCTGGCACTCCCACACAGACAAAACAACAGTGCACATAAAAAACAAGTATTTCATAAAGAAAATATCATAAGAAGGAGAGGCCAAAGCATGTGTCATCACAGGAAGTATGAGTTTCAGATCCAGAGTGGTGGGGGTAGGTGTAGGGGAAAGGACATTGGCAACTAGACTACATGCTTATTCCAGGTCACTATAGTAAAGTACTACACACTGGGTGTTATACATAACATGTGCCTATTATCATACAGCTTGGAGTGGAAGGCCAAGATGAAGGTATTGCTTTCTTGTGTAGACTGAGGGGTGTGGTGGGATTATGATGTTGCATTGTAAATAATTTTCCTGCCTACTGGCTTAATAAAAATGCTGATTGGATGAAGGCAGACAGGAAGTGTGGGCGGGGCTATCAGACTAAGAAAACTCTGGGAGCAAGAAAAACAGCAAAGATGCCAGAGAGAGCTGGATGAGTTGCCAGCAGAAGCAGAGGAAAGAAGCTGAAATGCTGCTCAGAGAAAAGGACCAAGCCACATGGCTGAACAGGATAAGAATCATGGGCTAGGGGCTGGAGAGATGGCTCAGCAGTTAAGAGCACTGGCTGCTCTTCCAGAGGTTCAATTCTCAGCACCCACACGGCAGCTTACAACTGTCTGTAGTTCCAGTCCCAGGCAAACACCAAGGTAAATAAATAAGTTTTCTAAAAAAATCATGGGCTAGTTTAAGAATTAAGAGTTAGCAAGTTATATGCCTGGACCATAGGCTGATCAGCATAAAATTAATGTAAGTGTGTGTTTCTGTGAGACTGTGGGTCAGAACCTTAGAGCTAGACCCAAAAGTCTGGGCCAGGAACCTCAAACAACAGAGGGGAACATCCCTGAGTTTGACTATGGCTATCTTCTGTTTCTCTGCACCTGGTTCATACCAGCCCCAGCTTCATTTAAACTTAATTATTTCTTCAAAGATGCTATCTGCAAATACAGTTATGTTCAGTTATTGGGGTGAGGATTTCCACACAGGAGTCTCAGGGCGATTATACAACTTCCAATGGTGACTTTAATTTTAGGGGTGCAGAAGTCACAAGAGGATGGGGTGTGGAGCTGAAGAATTGCAGATTATAAAGTGCTCCCACAGTGTAGGGTATTACTAGCATGGTTAGGCCCCAGGTAGATACAGCATACGGCTGGGAGTTGAAATGGAGTTGAATCAGGTTTTATGAAGTAGCCTCTTGCTCAGCCAGTGTGTTCCAGACGGCAGACACCTAGTGGCCAGCACTGGAAGCTGAGATCTTATTGCTGACTGCACAGCCAGTTATAAAAAGAATGAAGTATAAATCTAGGCTGTGCCTTGCCTAGTCTCTGCCCCTCTTGGGGGATGTTCCCAGAGGAAACGGAGTAGTGAGGTCACTGCCTTGTTAAGCAGGGCTGTGACCTTTGCACTTCTGCAGACTGCCTCTTACCCCCATTGCATGGCCTACCAGTGTGTGCCCCTTTGCTGGTTAAATTGAAGTACATGAGGCAAAGAAGAGAAATCAGAAACCATTTGGGGTCATGAATGACCTCAAGATGCCTATAGCATGTAAAGTGTGGGCAGGGGAAATAGTTTGATTAAGAGCAAAAACCCAGACTCCAGAGCAAGCTTGTTTCTGAAGTGACTATCCATCCTCCTGACCCCCGGATGGTTCCTTTGTACTCCTTTACACTTTGAATTCTCTGCAGAATCAGGATGAGGTTTTCCCAAGCTCCCTTTGCAGTGCATCTGAGGTGTGTCCATAGTGAGTCTGTGCCTCTACTGAGGTCACATGAGTGACTGTAGGCAGTTGAGTGTGGGCTGCAGCGTTTGCTAGGTTAGGTGATGCAGGGAGGACGGCAGCAGGGGATGGTGGTGGCCCCAATTCTCACTGAACCCCAGTCTCAGTCCTTTCCCTCTAAAGCCGCACAGAAATTGTTTTGAGACAGGGCATCATACAACCCAGGCTGGTCTCGTATTCACCATGTCTCTGAGGATGGGTGACCTTGAACTCCTGATCTCCCTGCCTTCAACCCTCACATTCTGGTACCATCACACCAAGCAAATTGTTTTACTTATAATCTTTGAGTATATGTTACACTGAATTTTAGGTGTAGGCCAACTACCATCACATTGTGTAAAAAGATAGGCAGATTTGCTCTGCTTTTCAGGGGTCCTGGGAACACCCTGAAGCCCCATGTTGGCACAGGATTTGCCTATTATTGGAGACCAGCCTTTAATTCCCATGAGAGAACGGTTGCATCAATCTCACAGATGAGCTACTTCATGGGATGACCCAGTCTCAAGGCAAGATATGTAGAATTTGTCCAACAATGGGCTCCTTAAAGTCCCAGGGCCCCTAGAGGACTGGAGGAACCTTGTCTTTATTGGCACTCTTCAGGGAGGACATGACGATCCATCTGTCCTTCCACCCTGTGCAGCTCTGGTATAAACTGTCCAGAGAAGAGTAGTTTAGGAGAAGATGTCACTTCTGGCTGACTGGTGTAGGCTGCCATGCCTTATTTCTGGAGGCTAGCAGTCTTTGTGGTATCTTCCTGTTTTTAAAATAGGTCATTCAGGAGACCAGAGACATTCAGCAATTAAGAGCACTGGCTGTTCTCCCAAAGGATCAGGGTTAAATTTCTAGCACCTACATGGCAGCTCACAGCTGTCTGTAACTCTTGATCTCAGCAGATCTGAGGACACCACACGTGGTACAGACATATACACAAGCAAAACACTCATATACATAAAAATAAAAGGCAGAAAAGCAAAAATTACTGCTAAACAAACCCAAACACCAGGGGTACAATTCATTTGACATTATCCAGCTCATTCTTCAAAACACTGGGGGGGGGAACTCAACCTCCTAAGCCAGTCTCTTCCTTTGGAGGAAGGGCTAGTGTACCCGAAACACCTACTGTGTACCGTGCCTTTTCTTCCATTGAATTTCTTCTGCCACTGTTGGGACTGGACAGCAGCACAACTGATCTGGCTTTGGGGAGGGCGGAATCCCAATCGATCCCCGAGGGCAGGCTCAACATTGAGAGATGGAAGGGACTCGGGTGTGGTTAATAGTAAGCTGTTGCTTCTCTCTTCCAAATTCCACCACTGACCAGAGGCAGCTTCTCTATGCATTCCCAGCAAGCCCAGCGGTGACTCCAGTCCTTTCCCAGAGTCCTCTGCCACCATCATTCCATGCTGCCCATCAGTGGGAGGGTTCTGAAGGGAGGCAGAGCCCTGCCTGAGCCCCAGAACTGTGAAGTGAGCAGGAAGCACGATGGTGGGCACCTGACCCTGTTGGGCAAGCCCCATCCTGCTTTACTTTGAAGTCATCTGGATCATTCGCCTCAGCTCCTGGGACAGTGTGGGAACACAGCTGGCCTGAGTCACCTCAGCCCTGGATCTTGGGGTCCCTTTTGGAGGTTAGTGGTTTTGCCCATAGGAACGGTTTCTACACTCCTGAGAAGTCAGCTGTCCAGGATGCTCACTCCCGGAGCTGCAGCTCCCAAACCATCCCAGAGAATGCAGCACAGCTGGGGACCAACAGGCAGGCTGAGTACTGATTTAAAAACCAAAGCAAACCAAAATTTATTGGAAGCAGCAATCTTTCAGTAGGACAAATCAGCTGAAATGCTGCTGCTCCGAAAACAATATATATGAAAGTCTCAGCAGTAGAAAAAACAACTTGAAACACTTCTGCCCAGAGGACTGAATAACAACAGGCTGTAATGGGGAGGGCTGTGCACCCACACCTGCAGAAAGAACAGGAGCCCATTGCTCTCTGTATAGCCCGTCTGTGCCCTGGGACAAGTCACACATGCCCTTCTGGTAAGCCCTCTGGGACAATGCTCCAAGCAGTCTACAGACAGCTCAGTCACTCTGTACCAGGCATACAAAGCCTTGATTAGGCCTGTGTTCCTATTCAAATAACTAGAGGCGTGTAGCCTGACACTGAGGCTGTCAAGCCATCATGGTCTTTGATAGGCAGAGACAGAAAGCACCATTCCATGTCAGAAGGTGACACTATGTCCCGCCCCCACAGAACAAGGGGAAGGGGACAGGTAAGTCTGTTCTGCCACCTGTGCTGCTCGGCCATCTTCTCATTTGCCAGTCCGTATGGTGCTGCAGATCTGGGCAAGGCGACTCTGAAGAGGAGAGAGGTCATTTTAAGATGTGCCTGGCATGCCAGTCCAGCCAGCTCTTTGCTTACCCAAGCACAGAATTCCTTTCAAAGACTGGTTCATTTTTATGTGTGTGAATGTGTCTAATGCCTATGGAGGCCAGAACAGGGCACTGGATCCCCAGGAGCTGGATTTACAGGTGGCTGAACTGCCATGTTTGCTGGGAGCCAAGAACAAGTGCTCCTAATCACTGGACAGGTTTTCCAGCTTCCCAAGCCCAGACCAGCTCTCTATTTGTATTGTAAACTGATCAGAGACTATGAAGACTCATTTCTTAAGACAGACAGTGGAGGGGCTGGAGAAATGCCTCAGCAGTTAAGAACACTGACTGCTCTTCCAGAGGACCAGGGTTCAATTCCCAGCACCCACATGGCAGCTCACAACTGTCTGTAGGTAGTTCCAGGCAAACACCAAGGCGAAAAAATAAAGTTGTCCCATTCCTGATGTACACAAGAGTGTACCCCAAGTTCCCACATACACCCAAGCAGGGCTGACTGGGGTATAGGTGGGCTCTTCCTCTTGAGAATTTAAAAGAAACAGTGTTGCAGTGGAGCAGTAAAGCAAGAGCTGGGCTGTGCTCTGCAAAGCCTGACAAGGCCAGGGTCAAGGGCAAGCTCCTCCGTGTGGAGTGAAGCCAGGACTTACCGAGAGCTTCTTAATGTTTCCTATGGCCTCTGGATTCAGCTGAGCAATATCGACCTTCTGCAAGTCACTGGCCAGTAACCGCAAACTCTGTTCGGAAGAGGAAGGATAAAATGGCATTTCCTTCCAGACTAAAAACCCACTGTACCCACTAGGCTGCTTCTCAAGGGCAGCAGAAGACAGCTGAGGGAGAGAGATGGAACACAGGGATGGGCAGGGGTCCTCCCAGCTGGACCTCAACCCTGGGAGAGAACCCCAGGTTCTGAGTACTGAGGCAATGTAGTGACTCTGAAGCAGGTGTGGGAAGACAGCCCGGGGAAGAGAGGCTTCCTTGTGCAGCATTCTGAGGCCTGACTTCCGGGGAGCCACTTACTGCACCACCACCCACAGGCACGGTGAGGGAGATCTCTTTGCTGTCAGCCAGAGGGCTGCCGTTCATGGAGATGTTGTAAATCTGCTCTCTGGCTGCTGGCGTGCGTAGGCCTGGGGTCTTGAAAACCCTAAAAGTTGGAGAACTCTATGAAGATGGTTTGGCAGACCAAATAATGACGCCCTCACAACAAGCCCTTCCAACCCCATCTGGTCTCAAGCTATAGTTTTCAAATCACACGGTTCTAAGAAGGCAAATTCTAAATTTAGGGAAAACATTCTTCAAACTGTAATGACTAAACACAGCTGGAGAAAGGAGACTGCAATTATCAAACATACATCCAGTAAAGTCAACTCGTACCCACGCAAACTGAAGGCTCCATGTGGGTGCCCATCACCCACCCATCCACAGAACCAGAAGCATTGATTCCTAGGTTTCCAAGGGAAGCTAAGTGCTTCCATCCCAAGGAACTCTCCAGAGTCAGAGAAGTCCAAGACAACATCACACTAATCCCTGAGGCCATCCTTCTCTACACAGAACTCTGTAATATATTTCTTCTAAAATGGCAGTAAGTAGATGTCACTGGAAACAGTGGAATAGGAAATAAAATAGAAAGTCACCAGGTGGTGGCAGTGCACGCCTCTGACCTAGCACTTGGGAGACAGAGACAGGGGAATCTCTGTGAGTCAGAGGTCAGTCAGGTCTACAGAGTGAGTTCTAGGTCAGCCAGAGCTACACAGAGACCCTGCCTTGAAAAGTAAAAAAGTGGGAAGTCTTCCTCATCCACAACAGCAATGTCCTATTCTGCTCCCCAGAAGTTACTGATCTTTCAAAGATTTATTCATTATGTATACAACATACAGAAGAGGCTACTAGATGCCATTATAGATGGCCGTGAGCCACCATGTGGTTGCTGGGAACCAAACCTCTGGAAGAACAGTCCGAGCCATCTCTCCAGCCCCGAAGTTACTGATTGTAATTCCTACTTTTCTCTATGTACAAGAGCAACAGGAGTCTGCAGTGCACCTGGGGAGGGCCTGGGAGCACTGCTGACTAGGAGGCTCCTCCCTGGAGCACACACCATTCTCATTTCTTTTGAGAAGGGCCTCACGTAGCCCAGCTCAGCTTCAAACTGGCTATATGGCCAAGGGTGACCTTGAACTGATCTTCCTACCTTTAGCTCCTGAGTACTGGGATTACCAGTGTCTGCCACCATTACTCTGCCTTAAGGTGACAAAGGCTTTCTGCCAGATCAGCTAGCCCCCAGGGAAGGCATTAACGTCTGCTGTAAACAGTCTTGTTATGTTGGCTTCAGGAAAGGTGCAATTAATTTTCTTCTTTCCAAAGGTATATGAATAAGCAACTACTCAGCTTCCAATACCATCTAACCAGAATCAGAGAAGGCTGAGAGCCCAGGCCTAGTCAGTACAGGCCAATGCTCTCTCTGTCAGGTAGGAACTGAAAGGGCTGTCAGGGGAGGGGCCGACGGTGGACCGCTCAGCTGCTCTCTGAACTGTGTCATCAAAGATTCGGGGGCATCACCTAAACTGAGTGCTGTTCATGGCTAGGCTCCACCCAATGCAAGGGCTGCTCTTGGTACTCACCTGGAATCAAACCTAGGTGTCATGCCTGGAGTCGGTTTCACCAGAGACGGCTCCAGCCTGCTTATAGCTGGTGTCACAAAATCACTGCTTAACCTGCAGGTAAGAAGCAGCCATGAGGGGGGGTGTCAAGTCTCAGGTTTAGGAAAATGGCAGTAACCACAGAGGTTAATGGTCATGTCAGAGCTGCCCTGCTCCCATCACGTTATGGACCCTCTGAGTTTCCTGGGAAGTGAGCACTATTTGTATCCACAGCCACAGACAGTCATCACAGTAAAGAACTTCTCGAGATCACACAGTAGTGAGGAGCAGACAGACTGAACCTGGCAGCCTATGGCCGCATGGGACTTCCCAGCCAGGTGGAAGAACCTGTGGACCATGAAAGCAGCTGGCTAATACCTTTGTCAGGACATGGCTGCCCTGCAGACAGTCAGTCCAGGGCTGACTCCTTGTTTCTCCTTCCCCTCCCCACAAAGGGTCACCGTGGAGATTCTTAACTAAGGAGCTGAAGAGGTGCTTCTGTGGTTAAGAGCTCTTCCTGCTGTTCCAGAGGACCCACATCCCCAGTGCCCACATCAGGTGGCTCTAGCTCTACGCCCCCCTTCCCCAGAGCTCTCTAACAAAACAAAGCAGCACATCTCTCTGAGGAAACCATCACCTCTTGCTTCTGCCTCTTCCTTGTATGGACTGGGTTTTCTTCCTGGAGGGAGGGCATCTTTTGACCTAAAGATGGGTACAATCAAACAAACCCAAAGTCACATAGAGCCTAGTAAGGAAGAAAAAAACATAAAATAAATAAAAACAGAGGGGAAGAAAAACCGGCTTCAGAAAGGAAAAGTCGACATGGGAAGGTTCACTGCAGCTGCACAGCGAGCGGCACACGCTGGTAAGCCCGGCACCTGGAGGGCTGAAGCAGGAGGACAGCAGAGTTCAAGGCCAGACTGGCTACACAGTGACACTGTCTCCAAAACCAGACCAGACCCAGGGCTACTGTAGAGAATTCAGTGATTAGAATATACAAAACTTGAGAACTCTGAGACAGAAGATGTGGGCCAAGATTAAAGGGAAATCTTGTGTGTACATACATGCGTGTGTGCACTCAGACACGAGTGTACATGTAGAGGCCAGATGGATGCTGGGTGTTTTTCCCTCCCCTTAGGGTCTGAGACGGGCTCCCTCGCTGAACTTGGAGTTCACCCACTGACTAGCCAGGCTGACTTGTTCCGGCTACTTTCCTTAAAGTACCAAAGTCCCAGGGTACTCTGCAGTCGTCACCTCACGTCCTGGGAGCGCCTGACAACAGTCCCATTCTCTCCTTGGCCCCTCACACCTGACTCCACTGTCTCTCTTCCTGGCCATCCAGGGGACTTTTCCTCAGGAACTCATTTCTACCTTCCATCTAGTGCACATCAGCAGCTCCCCCCTGACTGCTCTCCAGCATGGTCTTCCCTCCTGGGATGAACATATAAAGACCCAGGGGTCAGAGTGTCTCTCCTCTCTCCACCCTGCCTAGCCCAGACAACCTGAAAAGTCCTTGACTCAGCAAGGTAGGCAATTGGCAGGTAGGCGTTCCCCAGAACCCTGCCCGGTGGCTCTGCCTCTTCCGGAGTCCTATGGTCACTAGATGGCGGCAGCGGTCTAGCCTAGACAGCACTTACCATCTCTGCTTTCTCCTTTCTTAGGCCAACCAAGCTCACTTTTTCTTGATAGCACTCACTCACCCCAGAACCATCCCTACTTTTTATTAATAGACACCACACTTCCGGTTATCCTATGTCCCTTGCCTTCCTTCTCCCTCTTCATTTATCCTGAATGGTTCTGGTACTGACAGCTCTTCCTAGGGCCTCGCTGACAGAAAGACAAGCCAGCTTGGTAGATTGGGCCACCCACTGTCTGCTCTCTACTTTCCTCATTGCTCTCAAGCTTCTACCTCAGCCATGGCAACACCCCCTGCCCCTCACAAAGATTTTCCTTGCCTGTCCACAGCTCTCGTCCCTTTCTTCTTCAGCTAGTGAACCTGCTCCGGAAGAACTGGTTGGGTTTGTCCTGAAGCTTCCTCCTGACCCATCAACTCACACCTGGACCTACAGTGATTTGTGCTATTTCACATATAAAGTGCAACCTTTCTAGTCTGTGAACTCTGCCAGAGAAACACTGCATTTGTACCAGGTATTTTGCCTGCATGTGTGTATGTGTGTGTGTGCACAGGTGTGCCTGGGGTCTGTGGAGGCAGAAGATGGTGTCAGATCCCTTGAAACTGGAGTTACACATAGCAGTGCCCCACCACAGGCACTGGATGGAACCCGGTCCTCTGTGGGAGCAGCCAGTACTCACTGCCAAACCACCTCCCCAGCCTTACCCCACACCTTCCAGGATTCATGTAGCTCCCGTCAGCATTTACCCTTAACCTGGGTTCCTACTCACTCTTGTAGACTGTGCAGACCGAAGATTCTTATGGCTCTTCTCTTCTTCTTCCTCCTCCTCCTCCGCTATCACTTCGTCCAGCTGGATTGCCTTCCTCTCTGTAACAAAGTGTTAAGAGTTACTTCTGTCAAAGCCTGTTGGGCTCAGGGGAGTCCACAGCGCTGCTTTCCATATAAGAGCCCCTTAAAGGTGAGAATGTGTGATTTCTGCTGAAATCACTCATCTTCAGATCCCTCATTCTCCTTCCTCCCAAGATAACTGTAATAATGCTATTTACAAATGGCAATGTAATAACTTGTAGTTTTTTGGGGTGGTGGGGTATATTCAAGACAAGGTTTCTTTGTGTAGCTCTGGCTGGCCTGGAACTCAGAGATCTTCCAGCCTCTACCTCCCAAGTACTGGGATTAAAGGTGTGCACCGCCACCGCCTGGCTATAACTAGTAGTTTGTAAAACTTGTGTTTCATACGGTCCAATCAGACTTATGTTCATTCATTCCACAAACAACAACTACAGGCACATTCTAGGGTCTAAGGATACAGAAGCAACAATCGTCCACACCCATTCTTACAGACTATATGCTTCAAGTCTTATAACTGTGTTGGGGGACACCCTATTATAGACAAGGCAACTGCTGAGTTAAAGCCATCTGGACTAGTAAGTGGCAGCACCAGGTCTCACATTCATGTTTTGTTCGTTTTGTTGCTATTGTTGGCTTTTTGGTAGTTTTTCATTTTGTTTTTTGAGATAAAGTCTTGCTACATTATCCTAGGCAGGCTTCAAACTCACTATATAACCCAAGCTAGCTTCAAATTTAGGATTCTCATCCTTTAACTGCCCAGGAGATGGGATTACAGGTGTGGACCATCACTCTCAGCTCACACCTGTCTCAATCAGATGGGATTACAGGTGTGGACATCACTCTCAGCTCACACTTGTCTCAATCAGATGGAATTACAGGTGTGGACCATCACTCTTAGCTCACACCTGTCTCAATCAGATGGGATTACAGGTGTGGACATCACTCTCAGCTCACACTTGTCTCAATCAGATGGAATTACAGGTGTGGACCATCACTCTCAGCTCACACCTGTCTCAATCAGATGGGATTACAGGTGTGGACCATCACTCTCAGCTCACAATGTCTCAATCAGACTGCTGGGCTGACCCTACAGTAGCACTACATAGTGGTTTTTACATGTTTTTTCTTTTAACCACTCTAATTATTTTCCTTTATTTAAAACCTGTTTTTAAGAAAGATTTCCTGGAGGGCTGGAGAGACATCTCAATGCTTAAGAGCACTTGTTTTTTTTTTTTTTTGCACAGGACTCAAGTGTTGCCAGCACTGCAGTGGAGGCTCACAGCCACCTGTAATTCCAGTTCGGGAGCATCTGAGACCCTCCTCTGACTTCCTCAGGCACCATGTATGCATGTGCATCATGCATACACGCAGACAAAACACTCAAAACCACAAAATAACCCCCCTCAAAAAGAACAAATTATCACCAACAAAAATTTTGCTAAATAAAGATAAGCTATGAACTAGAAAATCCTGAGCAAGGGTTACATAGAGAAAATTCAGGTATTTAGTCTTGGTGGTGAGGGAGTTCGGACTAAATCTCTATAGCCTCCCCTTGCCCCCAGCTGTGAGCTTGACACATAAAATATTTGTGTGTGTGTTTTCTGAGACAGAGTCTCAGGTAGCCCAGGCTGACCTCATACTCATACCCCTGCCTCTACCTTCCAAGTTCTGGGATGACAGGTATGTGTCACCATGGGTATGGGGGTGTGTGTGTGTGTGTGTGTGTGTGTGTGTGTGTTTCTCAAAACAAGGTTTCTCTGTGTACTCTTGGCTGTCCTGAAACTCACTCTGTAGCCCAGGCTGGCATCAAACTCAGAGATCCACCTGCCTCTAGCTCTTGAATGCTGGAATTAAAGGTGTGGTCACCTCCCACCTTGATTTTTGTTTTTTAATGGCTTCCCTTTAGCTGAATCTGAGGTCAAAGGGTCATAGAAACACTTGTTGACTGCTGACTGAGCTGGGCCTGGTGTGTTCAGTTCCATTTTCTAGCCATCAGATAAACAGAGTAGGGGACTCCAAGAAAAAGTGAAGTTATCTAAACATGTAAAGACAGTGGCACTTGGGCATGGCAGTGCTCACCTTTAACCCTAGCACTCAGGAGGCAGAGGCAGGCGGACCTCTGAAAGTTCAAGCGTTCAAGCGCAGCCTGGTTTACACAGAGTTCCAGGACAGTTGGGGCTGTGTAGACAAATGCTGTCTTCAAAACAAAACAAAACAAAACACCCCAAACAACCAACAAACAAAAAGATATGAAGGGACCTGGCAGACTGAACATGGGGCCAGGAACTCTAACCCAGTTCCATCCTGTATGTAGAAGGTACACACCTCTTGTTTTCTTCACTCTGCAGGGCAGGTGTGATGGAAGCTCTATCAGAATCAGCAATGGTTCTGGTTCTGAGTGATACACACCTCTGGAGAGCAGCCTGCACAGCCAGCCCATACTCAGGTCTGCCTCTCAGATTGGGTACATCAGCTGTCACTGAGCAGCAAAAGTGGCATGTGGTCCAATTCTTCTTCTTTTTTTTTAAAGGTTTATGTTTTAATTTACCCAACCTGATTCTGTGCTCATTAGTTACAGTCTGGCTTCCCAAAGAACTGCTTCTGAGCTGGCATGATGATTCACTGGGTGCTTGCTACCAAGCCTCAGGAACCTGAGTTCAGTCCCTTGGATCCATACCTCTAATAGAAGAAAACCAACTTTGGTTTTCTTTGGTAAGAAAATCAACTTTGGTAAGTTGTCCGACAAGCACACACCACCCCATTCCCAAATAAATAAATGTAACAACAGTCCTATAGTATGGGATACACATGGGAGATGATTTTGCTCAGGCAGATCACTGAGTGGAACCACAAGAACTTAAATGCTGAGAAAAGCCTTTCTTTGCAATTTTCTTCAATCAGCTGATGATGCTAAGAAGAAATACATGGAGAAAGGGAGCAGGAACTGAGGCCTGGTTTCCAGCACATTGGGCCTCTTCCCCCTTTTCTTTCTATTTGTTTGTTTGTTTTTGCTGTTGTTTTGTTTTGTTTTTCTGTGTAGTCCTGGCTGTCCTGTACTCTCTATGCAGAACAGGCTGGTCTCAAACTCAAGAGATCCATCTATCTCTGTCTCTGAGTGCTGGGATTAAAAGAGTATACAACCACCTTCCAGCTACCTTCTTTCACAAATCAAGTTTTTTTTTTTTTTAAGTTTATTTTATTTATTTATTTATTTATTTGTCTTGGTGCTTGCCTGGAACTGGAACTACAGACAGTTGTTAGCTGCCATGTGGGTGCTGGGAATCGAACCCAGGTCCTCTGGAAGAGCAGATGGTGCTCTTAACCGCTGAGCCATCTCTCCAGCCCACAAATCAAGTTTTTATACTTACAAAACCAAGGGCCAGATAGTCTTAGCAGAGTGAGGCACACTGGTGAGGCCTGGTCTGGACCTCAGCTCTCTGTTCCACAAGGGGCTTTGAATGCACTCACATCAGGCCTGCTAGCACATGCCTCTAATCCCAGCACTGAAGTAGGAGAGCCAGTTCCAGGCTCTCTTGCATCACACACAGACTCTTACTCAAACTACCACTAAAAGTCTTGGGAGATGGCTCAGTGGATAACAGGCTTGCCATGCAACCAAGTTCAAGGAAATCAGACCCCCAGAACACAAGGAAGAGCTCAGCTGGAATCCCAGCCCTCCCAGTGGAAACAGGGCATGAGGAAGACTGGCTAGCTAGACTGGCTGAAAGGCAAGCTCTGCGTTCAGAAAGAAATGCTGTGTCAATAAAGTGAAATAAACAGCCAGTGTCAGCCTCTGCCTCCACACACTTACACATACATCTGCACTCACACACATACCATAAACATACACATATACAAACAAATTTATACAAAAGAAAAGGAAAAGTACTCACTTTTGACAGATTTCAAAGGTGTCTGAATAGCTTCCGCTGTTAACTTATTTATTTCTGTGATGTCTACATCAGCCTGTAACAAACAGCCAGAAAGCAGCAGGATTAGAGCAGCATGTATAGAAACAGTAAAGGTGCGGACTAACTGTAAACCCACCCACAACTTAAGACCTATGACCGTACTTCTGTATGCATTCTTTCCTTGTTCGCTTTCCTTGTCATTCCTCAGAGGCAAGTCAGTGATTTCACTTTTTATGGATTTGGTTCTGTCCATGTATGTATGTATGTATGCATGCATGTATGTATGCACGCATGCCTTTCAGAATGTTAAAACACTTTTTCAGTTTTACCTGCATGTTGGTGGTGTGGGTTTGTTTGTGACAGGGTCTTCCTACAAAACCAAGGAGACTGGGTTTGTAATCAGTCCTTTTCGTGGGACCCTGAAGTCCCATGAAGCATGTCTGACAACACAGGACTGATGGGTGGATTAGTAGGGAGTACAGAAAGTGACCAGGAGAATTTTGAGGCTGTCTATGCTCAGCAAGAAACAGTTCTCTAACAGATTAGTGATGTCTAGCATGCTAACTTTCTACCATCTCTAGTAATGGCTGGCAGTCTTTGAACCCACTACTAGTGGCAGGCCATGGACACTGCAATAGTTAACACTACAGGCCTGACTATAAGGTTGGACCGTGGCTGGCTTCTGAGAACAAGGATTTCAGGATTCCTCATTTCTGCTTCCTGCTACCAATAGCTCTCAGTGCTTAAACTTAGTGCAAATTATATAGTTAACATGTTATCAACACCTGCTTTTCTCTGCTAGGCAGAGGATGCCCAAGTGACTGGCCCTCATACAAATCTATATGGAGTCTTGAGTAAGCTTTTCCGCTAAGAAAACAGTTCACATACATTGGATTAAGCTTGTCCCGGGACTCTACTGGAAGGAGACTCCTGGAAGCTCATTCCTGGCTTCCTCTGGTTTGGTTTTATCAGACAGGGTCATTCTATGTAGCCCCAACTGTCCTAGAATTCACTATGAGACCAGGCTGACCCCAATCTCCAGAGAGCCACCACCTCTGCCTCCTGAATGCTTGGGTTAAAAAGTGTGCATCACCATGCTGGCCACTTGGCTCCCTCTGAACTTTGAGGCAGGCACTATTTTACCCTGCTTTATATATTCTTGTGATAAGTCATTGCCACCTGTATAACTATATGCCGAGTCCTGGGTATCTTCTTAGGGAAACACCAAACCTGTAACTGCAGAGTCTGAGAGGCTGATGCAGGAGGATCAACATGTTCAAGCTAAGATTTGCTACACAATAGTCTGGTGAATTTGGGGCCAAAGCATCATTTCTTCCTTGGATTTCAAATCAAAGCTAAAGTGGAATTCTTTTAATTTGGTGTGGTAATGTTGGATCTCCTACATTACATCAGAAAGTTTATTTGCAGTTCTGAATATCTGACTAATTTCAAACAAGAGAGACATAAAAGCTAATGAGCGTGATTCAGCTCGAGTGTTCTGTAACCTTAAATCTGGGTCTCTGCAGGAGACAAGCGAAATGAATCATGGAAACTTATTATAACAAAGAGCTAGACTAAGCTTGCTGTAGTGGTTTCTGGTTTGCTTTGGATTCACCCTGCTATAGCACGTATCCCTCCACACTTTAACAGCTGGCTCCTAATTAGCTTTAGCTTTGAGGCTGATGGACACCAGCTACTCAGTGAGATTGAACCCTTAAGTCACTGTATCCTTTCAATCCAAGACTCCAATCTTGATGAACTCATATAAACTATGATAAACTTTCTCCCCAGGAAAATAGGTGAGTGTGTACCCACACTGTGTATATATGATTTTATCATGCCCAGGGACTCTGTGAAGGCCAATGCTGGCCAAAGTCCCAATAGAACTTTCTGAAAGGACAGACACACTCTGTCCTACACAGTGGCTACTACTAACATGGCTGCAGACCATCACAGATGTGGCTGGTGTCTGAAGAAATAAATCCTTCATTTTTGCCTCCCACCTTGCTGCCTTCAGTTTTGGGAATGATGCTAGGAGAAGATATGGATAGGGGTATGGTGTACTGAGTCTCTGAGTCTCCAACAGTGTGGCATGGGAAGAACAATCTCTATTTCTCAGTCTTCTAGGTTAGGTCACAGCCTAATATAATTTTTGTTTTGTTTTTCTGAGACAGGGTTTTTCTGTATAGCCCTGGCTGTCCTGGAACCCATTCTGTAGACCAGGCTGGTCTTGAACTTCTGCCTCTGCCTCCCAAATGCTGGACTGAGGGTGTGTGCCACCATGCTCTGCTGAGCCTTAAGCTCTAAGGCCTCTGCTTCCCCTGCAAACTTCAGGGTAAAGGACCACAAGGAAGCTGTCAAAATGGACCAGATTCCCTCTGATGATTTAGGATGGACAAATCCATCCTCTGCTATGGATACTCTGTACAATATGGAACATGTCTGTGATCAACTGTGTAGGCTTTCCCCCAAACCAAGCCAGGATGCTAGATGAATACTACTATTCAACTCTGATACTATCTATCTGAGGATACCATCAGATCCTGGGAAACCCCTCCTACTCCCCACCTAACAGCCCTATGATCTGATCTATTAACTACAAACAGGGGTCCCTACAACTATGTATGCTTAGAGGTGCTCCCTCAACCCAGAGAACCATTTTACTTTCTGCACTTATGGGATGTACATGTGTCTAAGGCCCCAATGCCATCAGAGGACAAATGTGATCAATTCTCTCCTTCCACCTCGTGGGTTCCAGGTACTCACTCAAGCTGCCAGTTGCGTCATTTTTACCACTTAACCATTTGCTGGCCCTGCATTGGCAGTGTGTGATAAAAACTGTTACGAAGGGCACAGAGGAGCAGACTGTCAGGGAGTAAAATGCCCCCTCTCCAATATACTTCTCTGGTTACTCAGAACTTCGGACCTCTGTGGGTGGACAGGCTGCCTCTGAGAGGTCCGTCTTTGTGACAGCTCTACCCTCTGCATTAGCAAACAGCAGAGGAGGCAGAGCCTTTCCACCAGAGGTCCCCAGCTGCCCAAAAAAACCTTTGCACGGGCAGATTGCACGGCTATAATGCCTGGCAGGGCCAGAGGTTAGATCCATGGGCTCCTAGGATCTGACCGCTTGTGTAACAATCTTTGGGGTGTTTTCCTCTACCTCTCCTAGTTTGTTCGTCACTGTTCTCTGCTTGCTGTTTTTAAGCCTTATTTAAAGCCTCCTCCCACACCGCCCACCAACTCCCATGGTGATCTACGTTGATAGGTTTATAAACTAATCCGACCATTACCAGTTTATTTCATACACTAACATTATTCACCTTTCAGAGGGAAAGGAAAACACAAACTTCCCAACTAGATGTCACAGCAAGGTCTTGCAGGGAACCCCCACTCGCTTCTGCTGTGACACCCCGTTTGTTTGCAGGTGTATGGAGATGTCTAGGCATGACTGACAGACTGCTGTCGTTGGAGACCAGCTTACTTCTAGTCCTTTTCCCTCCACAGGAGGAGGTGCTCTGAGCTCCAATCCTCTGGGACTATAGTTGAGTCCCCTGGCAAACAAAACCCCACCCAGTGTTGTCTGAGGACTTTCCATTCATCACTCCATTAACGCAAACTCAGGCAAGGTTGAAAGGTGCTTGTTATGACTAGCAAGGAATTCTCACCACTGTAACTGCACAGGTTAAAAGGCCAGATATTCTGATATAAGATGGCCTTATATCTGTAGTCTCAGAAAGTTCTAAGGGGGCAAGGAAGCGACTGGAGAGGTCAGCAGGAAGACCACAAGTTCTAGGCCACTCTGTGTGAGACTGTCTCGGGAAATCAAAAAGTAAGTAACATGAAATAGTATTTGCATATACCATAAACATGTGCTATATTTTAAACTCCCTCTAAACAAGTCAAAACACTTAACACCAGGTAAATACTACAGCTGCTATGCTGTGGCACTTGGAGAATAACTATGTACATATTCAGTGTAGACACAACCTTTTTTTTTTCTGAATGTTTCTGACCCATGGTTGGTTGTATGGAGGAACTCAGGGGAGGGGCACCACACAGCACACTGTTTTAAGGACTGAGATCTATTTGGACTTTACGTATGCAGTATCTTGACACAACTATATTTTTTCAGTTGACACAGAAAATGTCCCCTGAGGAATTTCTTCTACAGTATGCACTGTATACTGTAATAGATTTTATGACACTGCTAATCTTCCCTACTAAGGAGCACAAAACAAGATGATTCACTTACCGCCGCTGCCTCTTCCAGAGCCTGTTTGTTTCCTCCCAGGGCTTTAAAAAGAACATCCGATTTAGTTACTAAGGTTTGAATGATGAATTGCCTTTCCCAGTACCATCAATTATCTTTCTCAGACTGGACCAAGGAAGCCTTTGGCCTAGCTCTACCTTTCACAATCTTTCTCTCAGTTTGACCCCTCCCTGTTGTAACTAGTTAGTCTATCTTCTATGTTCTCAAAGTTCCCATTGCTTCCCAGCTGTCTCCATGACTCAGTGCTTTGCTACTAAGTATTTCTTCTGCTCACTACACTTCTCTGTACCCTACAAACTCCTATTCATTCTTTAACATTCAGTTCAAATGCCACACTCAAACCATGTTTCTATTATAATAGACTACTTCAAACTGTATATACACGCATACATAGCACAGCAAATTACTCAAATGCTACTAATGCTATTTAGATGTCCACTCCTGCCTGAACTGAATTCCAGAGATAATATCCCTTGGTCCTGGTAAAAACCTGGCATAGTAAATGTGTAGACTAAAAAGGTCTTTGTTAGATTTAGATGTAGAATGAAAACTTAGGTTAGCTCTTCTTGTTACAAATCCTCAAGGAATCCTATGTATACACTTAACGTCTTGGGCCTTATAACCAGAATGCCTGGGGCTCAAACAGACTCTGGCTGCAACTATGAGTGCCTGAGTAAAGTATCTCTCTGTATCCTAATCTTAACACTCTAGAAGTGGTCTACTGTCCAGCATGGTGGTACATGCCTTTAGTCCTAGGAGGTAGAAGCAGGTGGGTCTCAAATGTGTTCAAGGCCATTTTGATCTACTTAAGAGAGGTCCAGGATAGCCAGCGCTGCAAAGGGACCCTGTCTCAAAATCAAAGGCATACGCAACCATCACCAGGTTACTATATAAATTTTTAAATAATTCTTCTCCACTAACCTATAAGCTTCTAGTGTAGGGACAATCTGTTTTATCTCTCACTACATTTATAGTACTCGGCATAGGAACTGTCACTCAGCTCTGCAGAAATGAATGAACACAATGATTAATAAGGCATGTCAGAAAAATCATGCCGCTTGTAAGCAAAACGTGCACTTCAACCCAGGAAGAAACACATTGATAGTTAGTAGTGATAAGGAAAATGGAGGAATGGATGGTCATCTAATGGATGGGAGAGAAAGGAACCTCCATGTTGTACTGGAAATTGGGCTGGGATTTTCCTCTGGTCAGAAAAATACTCCTGTCTTTGCAGTTCACAAGTGATTTACACGTTTTTAAATTGTCAATTTCTATAAGAAAGAGCTGTTTGAGGATACTGTTCTAACTGAACTCTGACAAAGCCAAATCATTTCATTTTTTCTTAATTCATTCATTCTTTTCTTTTTAAAGTCTGAGTATACACAGTATTTCCTGATGTGTGAAAATTATGAAATTGACATTTCAGTGCACCCAGAAACAAAATTCTTCATGGCTCTTTTGGAACTTAATAGAAATCCAGTTCCAGAAATCTAAAATATGTGTTACCTAGTCTATTAAGAGAAAAAGTTTGCCTGTCCACAGGCTGGACGACAGTGTCTGGTAAGACTGAGCACTAGGTGGGTTTAGATCACAAACCTTCTTCTCCCTTCCCTAAATATGGGCGTGCCTCCCCAGCTCTCTCCTCGGACAGACAGAGATGACAAGAAAGTGTGCTGTGGCCTTGGCATTCTTCCTCCTCTGTAAAGCTGCAGGACTAGTCTAGTGCCTGTGTCCATGTCTATTGGCAGAAAGGCTAGCGGATCAGAAGCTTACTTTGTCCTCCGGACTTGAAGGCTTTCTCTCTCTCTTTCTCCCTTAAAGGCCCCATCATGCTACCTACCCCTGGAATATGCCTGCTAATGCTCTCTAACTCAGCTGTGAATGCTATCCTAATAATGCTCATCTAAGGGGTAATTCATTTCAGTTCCCCTTCTATGGGCCTGTCATTTTATAAGTTATGACAGGAGGCAGTTTCCCACGGGTGGCTATGTTAGATCTCATTTAAGAACGAGTCCCTACTGAAAGCCTTCAAGTAAGCACTAGTCGGCGACCGGGAAAACGCTAGCAGCTCCTACCAAAGTAGTCGAGCCAGTTCATCTCGCGTAGCGCTTTGGGGAGCCGAAGGATCTCGATGTTGAATAGATTTTCCACCTCTTTGAGGAGGTTCTGTCTGTCGGATTCGATCTGCTTGGTTCGAACTTGAACTGCGAAAAGGTCCAAGCCGACGTGTCAACAAGAGTACAAAGCTGACGTTCCCACGCCCCAACCCGCCCGAAATTACAAATCCGCCGCTTACCCTCGCGGTCGAAGTCCTTCAGGAAGGAGGCGAGCTTGCGGCTCCGCAGCGCGTTGGCCTTGGAGCTGCGGTTGCATCCCTTCCTGGGAGCCATGGCGCTGCGGTGCGGGCTCCGGCGAGCGGAAGACCGAGCAGCCGGGTCAGCGGCTGAGCCGGGGAGAGAGGGCGGGAGCGAGCGCGGAGCAGCGTGAGTTGGGTCGTTGCAATCGAGGCACCCAGAAAGAAATCTGCAGACTTTTACCCGTAGGCCCCGAAACACAGAAGCAGGAAACCTCCCAGCTCCAGGTGATGAAGGAAGGTTCCGCCTCCGCGAACCGCCACACAATTCAAACTCAACGGACACAGGATGGCCAATAGCAAGCCGCCGTCTTAGGACGGTTTTCACCACACCCAATCACAACAAAGCTTCTTCTCCCTCTCGCAGCCATTCCTCATAGAGGACTTCAATGCCCAGAAGTCATTGCAGCTACGTCATCAGCTCGCGACTTGGGATTGGCCCAAGTAGAACTAGAAAGTAGTTTGCTTTTAAGCATGTGGTAATCGTGGCAAGCAGAGTGTGGTTATTGGTGTCCACTTAGCTTTAACTATCCAGGATTTAAGTTTTGCTGCTGGTTAGGTGACTCGGTTGGCAATCTTAAAGAAAGGAGACAAGATTCTGGCTCAAGAAACACGGGTTCGAGAAGAGACTGGCCCCAGGGAGTCGCAGTCTAAAGCTGGAGATTACTCTGTCCTGAAGGAACCTCTTCTGAAGACTTCCAGGACCCCCTGCAAGGATCCTTCTGCAGAAAGAGCTGGTAAGAGGATGCCAGAACCTCTACTCTTGAGTGTCAGCAGTGACAAACAGCTTCACTGTGCCACTCTCAGCAGCGGTGAGGAGTTATTCTAAACACTTAGGAACTGCAGCTCGGCTGGTGGCTTTGACACTGAAAAGAACCCAATACTAGCTAGTTTAAGAGCAGACTTACACACGCGCGCGCCTTGCAACACTGGCTGGCTTGGAATTCTCTATGTAGATTAGGTTGCTTTGAACTCAGAGATCTGCCTGTCTCTGGTCTTCTCAGTGCTAGAACTAAAGGTGCATGCCACAATGCCCGGCCTAAAGCTATTTTTAATACAGGCTTAAGCACAAAGATTAAGGGAGAGGCACCTAGGCAGAAAATATAAGGCACTTGCAGGCTACTCAGAGAATCTCAGAAAGTAAGATATAGCAAAATGAGTGTGGACTTCTCAAAGGAAAGTCAGCAATTGATTGTCTTAACATTAGCCATGTGTACTATTTTGGTGGCTTTCAAGATACATCTCAAGAGGGTTTCTTTAAAAAACAAAAAAAACCCCTTGTTATTCCCTTCTCTTCTTTTTAATAAGAGAAGTGAGTGAGGTGGCATCTGAGATTCCTCGGGTGGTTTATAGTCTAATGAAGTGAAACCAGGAGCTACTATGGTTGTACAGTGGTAGAACACACCCTTTCCCTGTAAGTGGGATTTCTGGTGAGATTTCTAGAAGATTGAAGGTTTGGAGCTGGGAAGGGAGCAAGGCCTTAAGCAGTTGGTAATTTTCCCGCTGGAATTCTCACGTCATTGTTGGCCAAAGTCATCAATCAACCTGTTTCCAGAGAGGAGCACCTCTTCCTCACATCCCCCAAGGTCTCCCTAGCTTTCTATATTGCATTTAGGACTATTTGAAGACCAAAAGCTGACCTTCTCATGAGGTCAGGAATGACATATCCTTGACACAGGCCCTTCCCTTCTGGTACCCTGACTCTTGGTTTTGTCTTTCTAGAAGATGGCTCAAGATCAGCCTTTGCTGGCTGTGCAGGAGGTCCTGAGGAAGTGCTTCCCTGTGGTGGAGCAGCAGCAAGATGTGTGGCAGAGCACTCTGCAGGACTGCTCGCCCCTCCTCTCCTCCCTCAGCAACCTGGCTGAGCAGCTGCAGGCTGCACAGAATTTGCGGTTCGAGGAAGTGCTAGCCCTTCGTCCTTTCCCAGACTTACAGGAGCGGCTGAGGCGCAAGCAGCTGGAGGCTGGTGACATTGTCCTGGACAAGCTAGCTGAGCGGCTGTAAGAGGCTCTGTGGCCCCCTTTCTTGGCAGATAGATCTTAAAGCTTTGTGACATCCCAGCCCCAGTTAGAACAGGAGTACAAAGTTACAAAAGCAAGCGGGAAGTGGTCGTTCAGGTGACTAAGGTAGAGGGACTGTGAGTTGGAGGCCAGCCTGGGCTACATTATAAGAACCTGTCTCAAAAAAACAATAGCTGGATGGTGGTGGCGGCATGAGCCTTTAATCTCAGCACTCAGAAGGCAGAGGCAGGCAGATCTCTGAATTTGAGGCCAGCCTCAGTGTAAGTTCCAGGGCAGGCTCCAAAGCTACACAGAGAAACCTTGTCTTAAAAAAAAAAAAAACAAGAAAAACGACAACAAAACAGGTTGAATGTGGGTGGCTCCTGTCTTTAATCTGAGCAATCGGAGCAGAGGCAGGCAGATCTCTGAGTTCAAGGCCAGAGCTCACAGAGAAACCTTCTCTCAAAAATAATAAAAAAAATTATAAATAACCCCAAACCAACTAAACAACAACAACAACAAAAAAGCCTAAATTACAAAAGCAGAAAAGAAGGGGACTGGAAAGCATGTAGCCTTTTTTTGTGGTTGTCTTTGGTATACTTTAGGGTTAGTAAGTGCCAGAACTATGCTTTATGTACATTACATTCTACAGCTCTGGCTTAACCCTTTTCATCTAGAAGCAAGAAAACAAAGTCAAACTGATTGCCTTAATGACATAGCTTGTGGGAAATAGAGGTGGGATTCTGAAGTGTTCCTGTCAGTTAAGCTGGGATCTTTATCACACTGTCCATACACAGGTGGATACATGTGTAACTCAGATAGCCCATAAAACAATCCCACAGGTGTTACACTGTTACTTTGTACAAGCTAGACTCAAACTAGGGTTTTGGATTGTTTCCTGTTTTTATACTGTAAGTAACTGTCTGGCCTTTTAGAGCCAGAGTTCTGAGCTAAGGGATCCTTTATCCTTTGGGAAGTTATAGCCTTTGTCTTGGTAATGGTTTTCTTAGAGTCAGAATTAGAATAATACCTAGGCATCCTATGGTGCATATATCTTTAGTGCCAACACCCTGACTGGGAAACCAGAAGAAAGAAAAAGAAAAAAAGAAAACCTAAGTACTACCCCCTCGTCACTTCTTTTTTCTTCCCCCAAGACAGGGTTTTCTCTGTGTGTAGCCTCAGCTGCCCTAGAACTCACCCTGTAGACCAGGCTAGCCTCAAACTCACAGATCTTCTTGGCTCTGCCTCTGAAGTGTTGAGGCTAAAGCAGTTTCTACACATGGTCATATTTCTCTCTAATGACCATCCATTCACTGATACCCTGAATGTGTGTTTGCTGTGTATGCAGTCCTGTTCTTGGGAGACACAGTGAGCAAAGGAGCCTTTATGCAGGGAAGTAGTAGTCTGCACCGCACTGTCACTCAAGAATGGGCCAAACAAGGGCAATCACGGAGGCTCATGGGTGAAGGTACTTGCTATGGGATCCTGATGACCTGCTTTCAGTCCCCACAAGCCACAGAGAGGTGGAAGGACAGAATGGACAGCACAGAGTAGTTTCCTGACCTCCAGACATGTGCTGTGGCATGTGTGTCCCACAAATAAAAAGGATTTGCAAAGTGGGACTGGGATGTAGCCGTGTGGTAGACTGCTTCCCTAGTGGTCTGTCTGAGGGTTTGAGTGCCCTCTAAAAACCTCCAGATGCATTATGGTTAGAGAAGCCTTACCTCCTCCCTATTGTGATACTACCTAACATCCCACTTTTCCCACAGAGCCATCCTCCTCAAGGTTCGAGACACCATCAGCAGCCATGTGGAGCGGGTGTTTCAGACCTACGAGCAGCACTCAGCTGCACTTGACATGGATGCTGTCCTGCGGCCCTCAGCTGTGAGTCCCTCTGTGGCTGACATGTTGGAGTGGCTGCAAGACATCGACAGACATTATCGGAGTTCATATCCTTGAGTGCATCCAGTCCACCCAGAGCTGCTCCTAGAAGCCTGTGCTGATTCAGATTTCACACGCTCAGCTGGCTGTATAGTTTGCTGCAGTTCTCTTTAGACCTCAAACCTGGATTCTTCTGCATTTGTTTTTTATAGTCATTCCTTAGAGTTTAGCTGCTGGGCATTGCTTGTCAGTGCCTCTGCCTCCCCAGTGCCAGGATTAATGGTGTGTGCCATACTACCCAGCTTGGAGTTGTGATTTTAATAGTGCCAAGGCAGGTACCCAGGAGGCAGTGATGGTTATAACATTTGAGTGAAGATTTGAAAGAGTGAAGGAATGGGCCCTGTGGAGATTTTCGAGAAGAATGGTTCAGGCAGAGGGTACATCCAGTGAAAAGGCCTGCGTGGGCGCATGCCTGGTATATCTAGGAGTGTGGTGAGGGCAGGGATGAGCAGAGTGACAGGAAGCTCTGGTTTTTGAGAGGGATCTGGAAGATTTTGGCTGTTATTCTGAGGTGAAAGCTCTTAGAAGGCTTTAAGCAGAGCCGTGTGGCCGAGGCCTATGTTAACAGCATTCACGTAGAGGTCAGAGGATAAGCTGACAGAATGAGTTCTCTCCTTCCAGCATGCAGCTCCCAGGATGAAGTTCAGGTCAGCAGATTTGGAAACAGACACCTTGGCCCAGTGAGCTGTCTTGCCCACCCTAACGTGGGTTGTTTAGTTCTGTGTCCCCTCCTGACAGGCTTTCCTCTTTCTCTGGATTTTCGTAAGCGTCTGGCTGTGGTTAAGGACCACAGACCTTCATCTTCGGGAGATCTGGCTGTGTTCATGCAGGGCTTGTCAGCTCTTGTGTTGCTGGTGGGCCAAGGCTCAGAGCCCACGCCTTTACTCTGGTTCAAGTAACTTAAATATCCTACTTCAACCATACCAGCATACCCGGAGGCCTGCAGTGCCAAGTCCACTCCCTGCTCCCTCTGCCCTGGGCCTCTGTTTCCCTGTTTCTGTCAGTGTTGTGTTCACCTGAACTGCCACTGAGAGCATTTTGTTTTGATTTTTATTTTAGCTATATTTTGGTTTCTTTACATAGCTCAGATTGTCCTAGAGCTCGCTATGTAGACCAGGCTGGCCTCGAACTCATGGAGTTCCACCTGCCTCTGCCTCCGGAGTGCTGAGTAGAACAGGCACTGAGTTTTATCTTTCCAGTCACTTTGCTTTTCTGTGGACTCTTCTCTGGCAGCTTCAGGTTGTGCTCCTGTAGGGGCACAACCTGGGAAGGTATACCAATGGCAGTCCTTTTAGCACAGGAGAGCCCGCCTATACCAATGGCTGTGCTGCCACTTTTTAGCATCCTACACTTCTCCCCAGCGGATTTCCTTTCCCTTTTCTTTTTTTTTCTTTTTTTTTTTTTTTAAGATTTATTTATTTATTATGCATACAGTTTTACAGAAGAGGGCACCAGACCTCATCATAGATGGTTGTGAGCCACCATGTCGTTTTGCTGGGAATTGAACTCAGGTCCTCTGGAAGAACAGTCAGTGCTCTTAACCTCTGAGCCATCTCTCCAGCCCCTCCCTTTTCTTTTTTTAAGCAGTCCTTAACATCTGGAAAGATACCTGAAGAGAAAATACCTCCTCTCCTCCATCCACTGGGGAGACTTGGCCAGCATCCAAACACTGCCTAAGGCTTGGGACCAAATTTCAGAAGATGAATGCCAAACCCTTGTGCCAGGTACTGGTGTTCATTAGTCCCCTGCTGCCTTCCTTTTCCTGCGACTTGCCTCTTTAGGGGTTTAGTGACATCACTGCTATGCTTCTGGGCCTTACATCTCATGTCTTGTACCCTGCTTCCCTTTTCTAGATATTCTGGTGAGTGTCTCCTTCTTCCTAGAGGAGGCAGGAAGCTGCACAGTGTCTGGACATCTGGAGTCCCACAGTTGAGGGCTGCTGGTGCTGCCCTTGGATATTTCTAAGTGAGCATCAGCACTACAGCCCGATGCACCAAAAAAACCAATGCCCATGATAGAGGTCTCTAGGGCATCTCCATGCTAGGCCATGGCCAACGGTCCATGGTCACTATTCCTGCAGCTCTGGGAAGTGGATAGGGAAAGAGGAAATAGGAAAGGCAGCGCTAATAAGCGTGTCCTTCTCCATCCTTGGGTTTGAAGTGGCAAGGAAGGAAAGGATGGGAGGTAAAGGTCCACTCTGTATCAGCTGAAGTACTTTGTAGGGTTGGCTCAGGTCCTGGTTATATGTGTGTCAATATCTGAGTCCTTAATGGTTTAAAGATATAAGTGGGTCTGAGAGTGCAGGGCAGTAGCGTCAGTGTGTGTGTGTGTGACACATGAAGCCCTGGATTTAATCCCTTGCACACTCAAAAGGAGGGACTGAAGGAAAGGGAGCACTTCAAATGTTTACCCCTTCACAGCAGCTTGGCATGCTAATTTCCATTTCCAAAACTAACCACCAGGGGGAGGTAGTGCAGCGTGAGCGGTTCTGAATGTTTTGTCCTTGAGACAAAACTGCTGCTTTTAAAAGTAACTGAGGGCTCAGAATATCCTACCTGTCACTGAAGGGGCAAAGACAGGTGATCTCTAATTTTGAGATCATCCTGATTTACATAGCTCCAGAACAATTAAGGCTACATACTGAAACTCTGTCAAAATAAAAAGAAAAGAAAAGAAATAAGTTAACTGAGAATAGTTGAGACTCAGGTGACTTCTTATTGACTACATTCTTCTGAGTTTGGAGTGATTGGTCAGGTAGGATAATATGCCAGCTAAGATTGTTCATTTGTCACATGTAAAGTCACCTGGGAAAGGATTCTCAATAAGGAATGATCTAGATTTGGTTGGCCTGCAGTCATGCCTGCAAGATTTTCTTGAGGTGAGAAGCACCATCCTGAATGTGGGTGGCGTTACTTCATGAGCTGGGCCCTAGACTGAGTGAGAGAGAGCAGACTGAGCAGCAGCCAGTACGCACTAATCCATCGCTCTTGACGGTGGGTGTCCTGACCAGCTGCTTCAGGTGCTTGCCCCTTGACTTCCCTGTGGTGATGGACTGTACCCTCAAGTTATGAGCCTAATAAACCCTGTCTCCCTTCGGTTGTATGTGTCATAGTGTTTTAGACTTCTCTAAAGGAACAGAGCTGACAGAATGAATATATAGAAAGAAGGATGGGGCAACAGGGCAGGAAGCCTAAAGCAAAAGCTTTCTCCTCCATGTGCTTTTATGTGGACTGCCACTAGGAAGGGTGGTTTCATCTTGGGATGGGTCTTCCCACCTGCTTGGGTTTTAGTTGATTCTGTCACGACCGCCTCGTCCGCAAGGAAGATGAGATACCAGGCTCTTCTTTCAGCAGTTTTATTCAGGAACCTTGATTTCTGACTTCTGATTTACTTACGACAAGGACTGACTGACTTACTACATCTTCTCCTTTGGGGGAAACCAGCCCACGGCCTAAATAGCCTCTGGGCAGCCAACCCCAGTACGCCACGTGGGCACTACCTATAGGTCCAGGTACACGGAAGCAAGCCAGATCCTCAGCCTAGCCATTTATGGAAATGTTTTGTCACTGAGAGCACTCACCATGTGGAAGGTGGAGGGCGGAAGCCAGCGCCATCTTTAAGGCGCATCTGCGGGCAACTCTCTACGGATTCTAGCTGTGGTCAGGTTGACAGCCAAGATTAACCTTTTCACACAGTAACAAGATAAGCTGAGAGGCAGCCTTGAGTCATTGATCAGAGCCTCATTCACCTGCTGTGGCTTAGCCACTTGCCTTGGGGTCTCAGCTTCCCACATGCTTGGAGAAGTCAAGGCTAGCAGGTACAGGACTTAACACAGGATGGATACATTTAAAAGAAAGTGGCTTTGTTTTCCTTACTACATTTTTTGTTTTTAGTTAAAGGGAAACCAGAAACAAATTTAAACAGAAGAGTATAATGCAAAACCCACCCTAGATATTTTAGTCTGTATCTCTTTACTATTATACACAAATTTAAAAGCAAAAACATTGGTACAAACTCTTTTTACCTTTGTGGAGAGTTGGGATATCTGCAAATAAGGCAGCAAGACTGTACCGTATAGACTTAGCTGACGTTTTGTGAATATATTACTATCCTTTTTTGTGCATGTTTTTGTCTATTCATGCATGTGTGTAAATGGGGTGAGCGTGTGTGTGTGTGTGTGTGTGTGTGTGTGTGTGTGTGTGTGTGTGTGTGTGTGTGTGTGTGTAAACAAGAGACTAGGTGTCATCCCCAGGAACACACCAACCTCCCCCTTTGAGACAGTCTCCCATTGGCTTTAAGCTAGCCAGCTAAACTGTGGGCTGCCCAGTGAGCCTGGGATCCTCCTCTCTGTCTGTCTTCCCAGGCCTGGGATTGCAAGCTTGCCACAATGTCCAGTGACCTTCCTTAGCCTCTCAAATGCCAGGCCTATAGTTGTGTGCCTCCATACCCACCATGAGTATTGAGTCTTCTGCTGGCCTCTGTGTAGTATTATCTTTCTGGCCTAGCCCCAAGATGCTGACCCGCTCGCAGTTTGTCCGTCACCATGTGAAGTGAATGTGAATCTGTAAGAGCTGCCAGTGCTGTCAACCACTGATCTCTGTAGCCTCAGGCCAGACAGTTCTGAATCAGTGTTTCTCAAGATGTGCATATAAATGACAAATATCTTGTTAAAATTAGACTCTCAGTCTTTAGGTATTGTAAGAGCCCAGGAATCTGTTTCTGATGAGGCCTCAGGTGATGTTAATACTTAAGAGTTTGTATTTGGGGGCTAAAGAGAGAGATGGTTTTCAGTATGTGCTGGCTGAACAAGCAGAGACCTGAGTGTTCTCAGCACTCATATTAAAGCCAGATGCACAAAGATGTACTTGTAATCTCAGTCCTAGAGAGACAAGACAGAACCTCTGGGGCATGCTAGATGTGAGTTAGCCTCAGGTTTATCCAGAGATTCTGTCTCAAGAGAAAAAGGTGGTGTAGAACAATGTAAGTAGATCCTTGATGTCTCTCTGGCCTCCATGCACATTGCATACACATACATGCACACGAGCTTCTATTTTGTGCCATAGATGGGAACTGGTGTGTGTGTGTGTGTGTGTGTGTGTGTGTGTGTGTGTGTGTGTGTAGCTGTGTGCTATATAACACTTCAGTCTTGGAAGGACCCCTTTCTATCTGTGAGAGTGGCCCCAAACATAGGATTGCTAGTGACTTCCTAGGCATCTTTGCTGAAGTACACAGCAAAGTCACTAAGATGTGCCTCTCAAAGTGTACCTGAATTATTAAGTAGTATAAATGTTTTATATTCACATAATAAAGCTATTTTTCTTTGAAATAGATATTTATGATGTTTGATAATAAATTATTTAAATAGAATTGTTTTTGTTTTCTTCACTCTAAGCTTTTCTATTAAAAATGCCATCCTCAGGCTGGAGAGTTGGCTAAGAGGTTAAGAGCACTGACTGTTCTTCCAGGGGTCCTGAGTTCAATTCCCAGCATCCACATGGTGGCTCACAACCATCTATGATGACATCTGGTACCCTCTTCTATATACTGTATACATATATACTGTATACATACATACATAATAAATAAATAAAGCTTTTTTAAAAATCTCTCTCTCTCTCTCTCTCTCTCTCTCTCTCTCTCTCTCTCTCTCTCTGCTAAGAATGATGCTTGTGGAGGCAAGAGGCTTTGGCTGTCCTAGAACTAGGGTTATGGATGGTTCTAAGCGGCCCTGTGGGTACTGAGAACTGAACTTGGGTCCTCTGCTGGAACAGCAAGTGCTCTAAACCACTGAGACAGCTCTCCAGCTCCTAAAATGCCAACCTCTCCCTTATTACTTTAATTTTAAATCTAAGATAAATGTGATTTACTTGTTGAATAAGATACCCATCACCTGAAGTGTAAAACTTACATGGATATACCCAGTGAAAAATTCCCCCTCATCTGCCTGCTTCTCTTCCTTGCAGACAGCCAATGCTAAGTGCTTCTGGTATGTGGTATGGTGGGTACTCACTGAGGTGGTCCCTGGTGTGTGGGTGGGTACTCACTGAGGTGGTCCCTGGTGACCCCACCTCTAATATTTATGCCCCGTGTACTCCTTGCTCATTGACGTGAGTTAGCCTCAGGTTTATCCAGATACCCTGTAGCTCAGCTTCTGATGAGTGGAATAGTGACAGTCTCTTCTGGGAGTAGGTCATGAAGAGTACTGCTTCTGTTTTGGCTGCTACCCCTTGCTTTGTCTTGTATCTTCCACCTTTGGGGAGGTCAGCTGGGACGCCATGAGGCCACCCTGTAGAGAGACACAGGAAAATCTGGCTGGACAACACTATGTGAGGGAGGAACTTGGTTGAACCTTCAGATGGGTCAGCAGCCCCAGATGAGAGCCTGACCACATAAGGACCTGAGTTAAAGATGTCAGTAAAGTTGAGCTTGGATTCCTGGCACATGGCAAACAGAAAAATTATTTAAACCACTTACGCCTCAAGGGGAACTTTCCTCCCACAGCAGCAGGTAGCTGACATAGGAAACAACGGATTTGAGTTTCTTTTTTTTTCATTGTTTAGTTGACTATAGTGACATATTACATACCCACTTTTATATCTTTTTTTTTTTTTTTTTTTTTTACTGTACCTTGGAACTTGTTCTATGTAAATATATAACTTCCTTTAAAATTTCAAAACAGGGCTGGAAAGATGCCTTAGTGGTTAAGAGCACTGGCTGCTCTTCCAGAGGACCTGGATTAGATTCCCAGCACCCACATGGTGGCTCACAACCACCCGTAGTGAGATCTAGTGCCCTCTTCTGGTGTGCAGCATATGGCAGGCAGAACACTATACATAATAAACATCTTTTAAAAAAAATTCCAAACAGTTGCAGCCTGGAAGATGGCTCAGCAGTGAATCGCCCCACATGAACAGAAGGGCCTGAGATTGGATCTCTGGCACCCACATAAGAGCTAGGCGTGGTGGCACACATCAGTTTAGTGGATTGGCAAGCTCCTGGGTCACAGTGACACCCTGTCTCGAAAAACAAGGTGGAGGGCAATAGAGGACATCATCTGAGCTAGATCTCTGGCCTCCTCAGACACCTGCACAGGCAAACATCCATGCATGGAATGCAATTACACAGGTTGGTGTTTTGTTGACACAATTTATTGCTTGCCTCTTT
Organism: Sigmodon hispidus; assembly: GCA_004025045.1. Taxonomy (NCBI): domain Eukaryota; kingdom Metazoa; phylum Chordata; class Mammalia; order Rodentia; family Cricetidae; genus Sigmodon; species Sigmodon hispidus. The sequence goes on from PVIH01000183.1 coordinate 236,497, forward strand.
CTGATGGACATTCAGACTGTTCCCAAAGCCAGCTCTCCCTGAGCTCCCATATTTATCCATTATGCTACTTGTTCCCCATACTTTGGATGGGAAGCAGTTGGAAATTAAAGCCATGACCTGGTACATGCTGGGCAGGCACCCTGCCACCAAGCTACATCCCCAGTCCGTGGTTTTTTATTTATTCTTATGCCTTACAACAGCAACAAAAACCTGTTAATATTTTTACTGGGATTATCAAATTTAAAGTAATTTAGGGGAAATCACTATGTGGGAGTCCCAGTAAAGCTCTTTGTTAGGGGCACTGCTGGGTGATGGACTGAGTTCTTTCCCGTGTCTCTCAATTGGTCACACCCTTCTCTGCAACTGTGAGCCGCAGTCTGTTCCAGTAAAATAAAGTTGGCTTTCCCATCCCCACTCGAACATATTCAGAAATTGGCCTGAAAAATCAGGGCTGGAAAGCCAGCTCTATGAGTAAAGTGCTTGCTGAACAAGACTGAGGACCTGTCAGATGGGCAGGCACATCTATAACCCCGTCACTGGGACGTGGAAATAGAAGGACACTGGAGTCATAGTGGCCAGGCAAATCTAGAGCCAATCACTGAACTCAGTCTCAAAACTTTAAATAGAATGCCGGGAGGTGGCACACTCTTTTTATCCCAGCACTTGGGAAGCAGAGGCAGGAGGATCTCTGAGTTTAAGGACAGCCTGGTTTATAGATCTAATTCTAGTTCAGTCAAGGCTTCACAGACAAACCCTGTCAAGAAAAACAAAACCAATTTAAAGTGGAGCTGTGTTTGGTGGTATATGCCTTTGTTTTTAATCCCAGCACTCAGGAGGCAGAGGCAGGAAGATCCGAGTTCGAGGCCAGTCTTCTCTACAAATCAAGTTCCCACGCTACATAAAGAGACCCTGTCAAACAAAACAAAACAAAATCTTAGAGTGGAGAATGGCCTCTGGTCTTCACATGTGCATCATGCACCATGTACACATATACCTCCTGATACCTTACTTCACACACAAAGGTTTTTTCATGGCTCAGTGGTAAAGAGCGCGCTAGCTTGCATGAGACTCATCCCTAACACTGAAAAACAAGGAAAATGATTCTGTTCTCAAAGTGTCCCACACCTGTGTTCTCAGGAGAAGTTTTGCCTGCCTGGAGGGACTACTGTGTCTGACATTCATGGGGAGAAAGGAGGCCAGGTACTTTCCCAACCAGCCCAAGCACTGGATCTTTTCGAGTTCCTTTTCCCTGTGAGGAGTGGGATTGCCACACATTCATAAGAGCAGCTTTGTGTAGGAAGGTCACAGTGTACCGCACAGCCTGTCACCTATTTTTGGTCTATTTTTGGCACAACCTCTAACTAGCCGTGAGGTCTTGTCCAGTGATTTCCCCTGGCTAATTATCAGTTGCCTCATCTGCATAATAGAGAGAATGCTATGTCTTTGGAGTCATAAGATTCTAGAGAGATGGCTCAGCAGTGAAGGACACTGGCTACTCTTTCAGAGGACCCAGGTTCAATTCCCAGCACCCTCATGGCAGCTCACAAATGTCTGTAACTCCAGTTCTATGGGATTTGATGCAAATTCACATAAAAAGAAGTTAAATAGTTTTTCCCGCCCTAAATAATTTAAAATAAATAAATGAATAAAAGATATTAGTCGGGCAGGAGTGCATGACTTTAATCCTAGCACTTGGGAGGCAGAGGAAAGTGGATCTCTGAGTTAGGGCCTGATCCATAAATCCTCTTGCTGGGATTTATAGATTGCACTGCCATGGGTGGCTTATTTGACATTTTAAAATACCTTCTGAGCTATTTCAAGCATTGGTGAAGGTCTGCTTGTCTCCATTGGACAGACAAAGAGACTGAGCTGTGGAGACAATTTCCTAAGTCCCTGATGGTGGCCAAGGACACCGCAGCATTTACCCAGGATCTTGGCTCTAGTGAAAGGGTCTTTCCTACAGTTCATTGTCCCTTTCCTGTCACAGAACGAGCATAGCTAACACCTGTTCTCTGAGTGCCCTGCCCTGTGAAGAGCCAACAGAACGGACCTGGCAGCAGCAGCAGCAATGGAGTGTCCTGGCCCATTCCAGGACCATGCCAGCCCTTGTCCCTTCTGATTCCATTGCCAAGGGAGTTGGAGTGGGTCCCAAAGCGCTGCTGGAACCTTATTTTGCCCTTTAGGCCAGAGTCTGGGAAGAGAATGCCAGTTCTTCTTAAAGAATGACAGGGTGACCCTTCCAGACACTCCCCCTCCTCTTCATCATTCCCGGAAGGCTCCTTCTGAGTTTCTGCAAAGGACAGAGGAATGTTTTCCTGAGTCTGGTAGAGTAAACTAGAGCCACCCCGTAGGCCTGGATCCACATAGTGGGGAGGGGCTTGCTCTGTGCATTCCCAACAGTAACCCTCCTTCTGCTGTATAGCCACCACCACCCCATCTGAGACATCACTATGTAGTTCTGGCTGGCCTGGACTGCAATATGTAGAACCTATTGGTCTCAAACTCACAGAGATCTGCCTGCCTCTGCCTCCCAGGTGCCGGGATTAAAATAATGTGCTTCTGGGCCCAGATCTTTTTCTCTCTGATCGATGTAGGAAAAGCAGCAATGTAGACAGGAATGGCAGAATAGAGCTTTCTAACATCCACACTGCTCTTCTCTCTGTGAGGTTTCCAGGCCCCAACTAGTCCTCAATTCCAACAGACAGCTCTCAGAGCTCCTGAACGCATGCTGTCAGAAGTGCGACAGTATTAACAACAGGTCAGTCACATCCACGTGCGCCCACTCTAAGACTTCTCCATGGGCCCAGCCCTGCGTGGATCACCACAGTACACAGGTAAACAAGAGAAATCCATGCAAGTCTGGTGTGAGCAGGGCCGTCATAAAGAATGTTCAGGAGTACAAGAGGTGGAGATAGTGACTGATTCTTTTTGTGGGAGGTGAGCATGGGAAATGCAAAATTAGATCCTGAGAGAGTGTTACCCTCTGGTCTGCAGTGGAGTGAGTCCTGGGGGCCACAGAGAGTATGGTCCATGTGCCGTGTTGTGTGCACAGCCAGTGACTCTCTGAGATCCATCTCTCCTGATTCAAGCAGGCAGAGTAGCTCTTCATTTTCAGAGAGCCCAGACTAATAAATTCACTACTCAATTGCAATCCCCACTGCGAGTTTATAGGCAGCAGCTGACTTTTATCAGCTAGTTTGTTCTTTCATATAAGCAGAGTTTTATGAGGGTCTCCTGAGCTGGCTTGTAATGTGATGAAATGTCTTCAAAACTCAACCATAAATCCCCGGCACCTGCCAAGCAGGGGATGCCGTTTCCCAGGCACATTTTGTCCAGCTGGAGGCTCTGTCCTCTTGCCCAGTTTGCATGTTTTGCACTTGTCTCTTTAAACTCGGATTTGTTTTTCAGCTCTCTGCGGCCTCTTTAAAAGCAACTGAGAAATTAGAGGCAGGAAAAGAAGAAACTAGAATGTTACATCTGTGCTAAAAATTTTCTCTGGCTTGTGCCACTTTAGAGCTAGTTTGGATCTCACTTCTGAAAAAGAGACATCAGGCTTCCCAGCTACACAAAGCCAGGGCGGGGCTGAAAAAGCCCTTCAAGATGACTTGGATACTTTCCTGGGCCATCACCCTGTGTACTTGCCAGAGGCCCCTACCCTTGCCTGTCATTTCTGTGAAAGAGAGGAACAGGTCCAAAGGCCTCTTCTCCAGATGGTTTCCAAGTGTGACACCCTTTCCCAGCAGTCAGAGTTCCTTCAGTGCAGAGTTAAGATCCACATGCCCTTTCCCAAACCAGGTAAGAACTAGACTCTCAGAGGACACCATGCAAGGGACCAGCACCCCTGTGGAACACACACTTCCATCTAGAAAATGTGGACTGGGGCCCTAGCCTCTACCTCAGAATAGCTGATCTTCCTGTCTGTGGCTTCTCCTCCTCTTAGTTTAAAGACTCCTAGGCCAGAGGCTGCTACTTCACTCTCTAAGTTCCCCTGTTAGCCACTTCTCTGGTCACAGAAATCTCTACACCCAAGCATACCCCCAAAACTCGATAGTCACTAAAGAGATGCTTGCCAGTCCCAACTCACTAATCCATCAACTTCTCCTTCTTACCACCTTCTAGAAAAGTCTTCCAGTCAACGAACTTTATTTGGAGGAAGCTTTCTATTCTTATGAGGGAGCTAGAGTCTCTGCTACAGAAAATAGCCCAAACCTGCTACTTTACAATACTGTTTTCTGTAAGCCCAGCTCAGATACCACCTGATCCACGATGACCTTATTCTCCTGGTCAAAGTAACTTCCAGTTCTAGGTAACTTTATTTTTCTCTTACATTGCCTTATTTCCTGACCAGCTTACTGAAGGGCTCAACCCATCTCTGAATTGGACCAAGTAGTAAAATGGCACAGAGACCCTTGTATGGCCTGGTGTTGGGGAGACCCTGCTCTACTTGGTAGGGATGGTGGTGGGCCTTGGCAAAGCTGGCTAGCTACTGTGGCCTCCAGGCATGCAATAATGTCCTGGAAGGATCATGAACTTCCATATTGTCTCAGCTCTTCCACCCATGACTGTGGCCTTGAGGTTTGCCTCTCTAAGCCAGGGACAGCATCACCTGACTCATTAGGCTGCTATGACAATGAAATGAGCCAATGCATTCAAAGCAGGGGCATGAGGCCCAGCACCCAATAGGTCCTTAACTAATTAGATATTTCATTTTTTCCTAGAGGAGGACTTTAGATTGAGACCTGCTGCATCCTATCAGGGACCTGCTGAGCTTTGGACATAGTCCCTGGCTACCCATGACTTAGAGGTTGGATGGGCAACACTTGAAACAGATGGGAGGGGAGGACCACCCTATTCATCTTGGCCAATAGCCTCTGGGCAGGCTTTACAGAACATCCTTTTTACACCAACCCCATGCACCGACAGACCAGATCCACCCAGAGCTGCCACAGGAAGTGGTGGCTGCTGTCCCAACCAAACCCCAGCACTGTGGCGACAGCCCTAACTGGACCCAACTACCACATCAAGGACTAACCCCACCCTCCTCTCAGCACCCTCCTATCTCAGGCTCCCTGGCTCTCTTCTTCCCAGAGAAATGCAGTGGCGCTTCCCTTGAGGCTGGCTAGACCATAGCCCTCTGTGGTTGCTGCTGTGTGGGAGAGAAAGTCCTGGGATCCTGACCCAGTTCTGCAGTCGGCCTTGTGAGAGCTTGAGCTGGGGTCTTGACCTTCCCAGACCTAGGTTCTTCATCAAAATTCAAGCAAACCCAAAGGGGCTGCTGGTAGTCAAAAGGACTGACATTATGGGCTACTACAAAAGAGGAAATGAGCCAACACACTGAAGAACTTCTATCCTCCTTCTGAGGAACAGCAGGGTATGCTGGAAGAAAATTCTGGGAGCTTTGAAGAAGACCACATCTGCCATTTACCATGTTTTCTCTGCTTCATGGTTCATGTCTAATAAAGCGACTTTGTGAGCACTATGACTTCCCCCGACTTATAGACATGGATGCTGATGTGGAGGGTCAGCCATGCTTTAGTTGTTTCCTCAATGGGGGAACTGCTCTGAGAACCTCAGGGATGAAGGAAGTGCTCAGTACATCCTTTTGCTCAGAGCCATCAGCCTCTTGTAGGTGGTACCCAGCCTCAGAAGCAGCTCTGAGCTAGACAGTGACCTTCTCATTTCCCAACCCTGACCAGAGGAGTCCTGAAGCAGGCCAAAGCTCTTGGGAACTGCTCATTTAGGAAGTAGAGCCCAAGCAAGATCATCACAGGGGAGTCATTTTCTGGCCCCATGTCAGAGGCTGGTAGTATGAGCTGCCCCTCTGTACAGGACCACCCAGAGATGGTCTAGAGTGTCATTCTTCAGTAGTTGTTGCCAAGGCCCTGAAATAGGCAGGACAACACAGAGAAGTGTCTCCAGGGCATCAAGCCCTGCAGGCAAGTCTGTGATAGTAACTATCACCACTCATGCCAGCTGCCAGCCCTGACCTCTGACCTGTTCCTGGGAGGGGCTCAGGAGGGATGTTCCCACCCAGGCCAGCCTGACAGCTTCCTTTGTCCAGCTGCCCTCCAGCCTTGCTGTCCTGTCCAGAAGGAGGCAGGCAAAACTCGGCAAAGATGCCATCTGTATCCCGTGGAACTCTGACCCAGCAAGACACAGTCTCTCCCTTAGGTCAAGTGGAGCAACTCTGACCAGTGGGTTTGGTTTTTGACTGTACACTGGACTCATCTGGGAGGCTTTATAAAACTGACACTGAGTAGACCCATGTCCATCTTAAAGATTCTGGTGTAGTAGGCTGGGGTGCAGGGATTTAACCTGCCCCCAAGTGACTTGAGATGCAGCCTTGGCTGGGAACAGCTGCCTTAATGGGATACTATTACAGGATACACTCACTAGTCATTCTTTCTGAGTGTCTCCTGGGTCACAGGGAGTACTTGCTGGGCTCTGAGTCTGCGTTCTTGCCTTTAGGAAGTTTGTGTTGTAGTGGAGAAAAATCAAATCAAATCAAAAAAGAACCAATTACACTAGAGGGTAGTAAGTGAGATAAAACACATGGAAGGAGCTGGGTGTGGCGGCACACACCAAGAATCCCAACACTCAAAAAGTGAAACAGGAGGACCAGAAGTTCAAGGTCATCATCCCCTACATAGCAAGTTTGAGGACAGTTTGAGCTAAACAAACAAACAAACAGAACTTAAGTAGGGGCTGGAAAGAGATGGCTCAGCAGTTAAGAGCACTTGACTGCTCTTTCAGAGGATCTGGGTTCAAATCCCAGCAACCACATGGCAGCTCACAACTGTCTGTAACTACAAGATCTGACACCCTCACACAAACATACATACAGGCAAACAAACACCAATGCAATAAAATAAAAATAAATTTATATATATGTATACACACACACACATATATCCCTGTTGAGAAAGGAAGGAGAGAAAGAAAAGAACATAAACACAGTAATGGGGTAGAGTGACTGGGGAGGGCATAAGAAGAAAGAAGAAGGGGCTGGAGAGATGGCTCAGCAGGTAAGAGCGCCGTCTGCTCTTCCAGAGGACCCAGGTTCGATTCCCAGCACCCACATGGCAGCTAACAACTGTCTGTAGTTCCAGTTCCAGGCAAACACCAAGACAAATAAATAAATAATAAATAAATAAAGTTTAAAAAAAAAAGAAGAAGAAAGAAGAAGCTTTCCAAGGGAATGCCATTTTTACCGAGATCTGAATGAGACACATTAATAGGCTGTGCAGCTGTCTGGAGCAGAGGTGTCCAAGTGTTGCTCGGTCTTTCCAAGATGCTGTCAGGGGACCTGGAAGGGAAAACTTCTGGTAACACAGAGGCCATGCTTGCCCTTTCCACTCTTTGTCTCACGAGTATACAAGAGTTTTCCGATGTCTCGTGGTACGTGATGACATCATTGTGGGATATGCCCTTGTGTATTTTACAAAACTTTGGTAAACAGGAATGGAGATTTCCACAGGAACACACACAAACTCTTCGGAGCGTTCATCTTTTAAGAGTGCAATGGAGTCGATGTTGAAAAGAGCTTCTCGGGGCTGGAGAGATGGCTCAGCGGTTAAGAGCACCGTCTGCTCTTCCAGAGGACCTGGGTTCGATTCCCAGCACCCACATGGCAGCTAACAACTGTCTATAGTCCCAGTTCCAGGCAAACACCAAGGCAAATAAATAATAAATAAAGTTTAAAAAAAAAAGAAAAGAAAAGAAAAGAGCTTCTCTGAGAGGAGAGCCTTCTAGAAGGTTCTCTTATCAGTTTGGTGGGTTCATCGGAGTAGAAAGGAACAGATCCAGAGTGAAGACAGAAGATCCCAGAGGTGATGAGTCTGGTGAGGCAGAGAGCAGGCACACAGGAGCATGACACAGGACTTGTGTCCAGCTTGTGTTCTAGTGAGGAGAGAAAATAAGGGGTGGTAGTGAGTGGGAGCTAACTTCAGAGGGTAATACGTTTGATAAAGAACACAGAAGTGGAGGCTGGAGAAATGACTCAGTGGTTAAAAAAATTGTTATTCTTGCTGAGGAGAAGCAGTATTCCCAGCACCCACATAGTTATTTACATCCATCCTTAGCTCCAGTTCCAGGGGATCTGACACCTTCTTCCGACCTCCATGAGCACGAGGCACAAAGGTGGCACACACACATACAGGTAGGCAAAATATTGATGGGCATAAAATAAAGTTTCAAAAGAGAACACAGAAGTAGGCTAGAGAGACAGCTTAGCTTATAAATGTGATGGTCGTGCCAGCTTGATAAACTGAGTTCAGTTCTCTGGAAACCACAAAAATCTGGATGCAGTGGACCACATCTGTAATCCCAGTGTGGCTGCGGCAGGGTAGGAGGCAGAGACAAAGAAATTGCCTGGGAGCTTTTGAGCCTACCAGGCAGGAGTAAGAAGATAAGAGCCCTTGTCTCAAAGAGATGGAGAGCAAGAACCAACTCCAGTGAGCATGCACACTACCCACTACCCACTACACACACACACACACACACACACACACACACACACACACACACACACACGAAAACAACAAAAACAAAAAGCCTCAAATAAACCAAACCAAACAACAGCTGTAATTGGGTGGTACACACATTAATCATAGCACTAGAGAGGCTGAGACGGCAGCAGTATCCACAGTTCCAGGTTAACCTGAGCTACAGAGGAAGACTATCTCAAACAATAACAAAAGTATATATGACTAGTAATGAGGTAAAATCACTTAGGTAGGGTATAAGAGGGAAGAAGAGACTCATTTTATAGCCAGACAGGACAGAAGAGTTAGTGCAGCTGACTCTGTAAAAGTCACAGGACCCAGTGATGCAGTAGATAAAGGGTGTGTAGGAAAAAATGGCTCTGGATCTAAGGTCAAGGACAGAAGCACAGGAGATAATGAACTTTAGGGTAGGGAGGAAGAGGTAGAGTAAGAGTCATGGCCATGTCCCAGGTGGAGGACATTCAGCTGGCTTCTGAATGCATGGGTTTGGAGGTCTCAAGAGAAGTCAGGGCTAGGGTGCGAATGAACTTGGAGAGAGATAGAAAAGACAACCATGGAGCTTGATGAGATGCCTGAGCTTTCAGATTCGGTCCAAAGTCACGGAAAGGGTCCTGGGGAAGCAGAAGGCAGTGGGGATCCTGGGAAAGAGAACAGTTCAGGAAGTAGGGGTGGGTTTGGAGTTCAGGCATGGTTTCCACGGGGAAGTGCAAGCTGCTTTGGAGTGGGCTGAGATGAAGAAGTAAAAGTAATGGGGGTGGAAAGTTGGTGACAGATAAAGCAGGTAGCATTTCAGGATAGGTCAGGAGCCTGTTCTGGAGGCAGGGGCAGCGGAGATTTCTGATGGGAGAAATGGCGGTTGGTGGCACAGATACACGGAAGGCAGGTGGCAAGGTTGGTTCAGAAGATGGGAAGGTGGGACAGACAGCTTCAGCAAGTTCAGGGAAGACAGGGTGGAGCCAAGGCCATTTGCTCAGAGAGACGAGGCCAGCATGGAGGCTTGAAGAATAACTACAAGGAGCAAAAAGGCCAGCAGGATGACAGCAGCCGTCAGGAAGCCTTGGCTTGGGGCTTTTCTATCCTCTCTTTATTGCAAATTCAAGAAACACCAGACACACCAACCTCAATGTTTCCTCTCAAGAACCCTTCTCCTAGCCCCAGTGTTCTTGGCTGTTTCCCTCATAGTGGGGGGACACCCATGGAAGAGTGGGCTGGGATGAGCATCTCATCATCATATGGGAAAACAGATACTGAGAGAAGACTCTGGAAATTTCTTAAGGCAGCCAGAACTAAGCCTAGGCTGACTGCTGGATGGCCATTCCTCCACAGGCTAACCCCTTCCTTGCTCACACAGGCTGCCGCACTGTTCCCTAGAGGGCAGAACTTCCAAGTCTCTCCAGTGTGTCCTTTATTGCACACTTGCTATCTGGCAATGGCTGGTCTTTGTCTTTTCAGCTCACCCTTGACCAAGAAGATGGCTCTACTCCAAGAGTCCCACAGTGCTCTTATCTGTGAAGTCTCCCAAAGGTCCCAGGGACTGAAAAAAAAAGTCCTTGGCATGGTAGTCCAGACCCCTCCTAGGCCACTGATTCCACGTCATCTGACATGTCTCAGGTCCTCTCTGGAGAGGCACAGATATCCCTCTCCTTTGACTCAGAGACCATCTGCCAAGATGTTCATGCCTGTGAAAGTAAGAGGCTCATTTTGGGTTTTGTTTCTTGAAATGCCCTCCACCTTGGGGTGTGTGTATGTGTGTGTGTGTGTGTGTGTGTGTGTGTGTGTGTGTGTGTGTGTGTTTGATAGGGATCTGGTCTCACTGGTCCAGATCCACCAAATGTTTAGGCTGGCCAGCAAGCCCTCAAGGTCTACCTGTGCTGAATGTGTGCCACCAAGCCCCAAGTTATTTTATGTGTGTTTTGGGAATCACATCAAGAGCCTCATGTTTACAAGATAAGCACTTTATAGACTGTGACATTCTCTTGACCCTCTGGCCACCTTTCATGGACCAGTTTTTATATTGCCTTCTCCACGTGGTCCTTCCATGGCCACTCAGGCCTCACCCTCATCTATCTCCCCTTCTACCATATCCTCCACTGTGATAGCCTATCTAACTTGTGGAATCTGGACATCTGTACATCCATTTCCTTTCCCTGGTGTACACTTCTTCAGGAAAAGATACAAGTCTGATTCTCTGTGTTTCTCTGCAGGCATTTGGAGTCTTTTACACACTGGAATGGATTAACTAATGATAGAGAATGGATTAACTAATGATAGAGACTGAATAAATAAATGAATCTGCCCATTGGCCCATCCATCCATCTAACATCCATACCTTAATCACTTATCCACTATCCACAAGAGTCTTTTCTTTTTCCTTTTTATTTTATTTTTTTCTGTACATACATCTGTGTACCTCTTTTGTGCCTGGTGCTTGAAGTGGCCAGAAGAGGTTGTCCAATCCCCCGGAACTGGAGTTATAAGTGACTGTGAGCCATCGTGTGGGTGCTGGGAATCGAACTCAGGTCCTCTGGAAGAGCAGTCAGTGCTCTTAACGACTGAGCCATCTCTCTAACCTGGTCCTTTATTTTCAATGTGTGAACCACTGCTGTAACTGTCTACTTTAAAGATGGTGCTGTCTTGTTTTATACAGCTTACAGTGGGCCCAGAAAAGAAGGTTCTGCAACACTCCTGGGGACTTGGTCCCTGTTTGGCATGTGCCCAGAGGACCACAGACAGCTTGCTTCCTGGGTGCCCCTGCAGAAACCCTTCCTGAGGCCATAAGCCAGAACTCCTGCAGATTCATTCATCAGTTGACTCTCTGGGCAAGCCAGACCCAATCATTCTTTGGCTCAGGCTGGCATAAGTCTGTGTTTTCTGGAGGCTTGTGTGGAGTGCTGTGTGGAATAAAGCCTTCTCTAAGAGGCCCCTGGCTCCCCAGCCTTCGTGACAACCCTGCGAGGCACCGTGGTGATGCCTAGTCACATCTGCAGGTAATTTCTTGCTCCATGTGCACTGGAGTGGATCTTATTCAGATCAGAACAACACCCTCTGTCTCTGTGCCATTTCCGGCGGGAGGGGCCCCTGCGTCCTCCCTCTGTGTCCCCTGCAGAACATGTTGCTCTGGCTCTTTGATGGAACCTTCTGTCTCCTAGCGAGCTCTGATGGCATTTGGAGTAGTCATGAGGTCAGTGGGCATGCTCGCTATGATGCGTGCGCAAAGAGCTCCAGGCTGCGCTGCCTGACATTTGAAGTCATTTACAGAGAATACGTTCCATCCTTGCACCCTGCTCAGCCTTTCATAACAGCAGCCAAACTGTCCGCTCTGGACAGGACATAAATCCTGCTGGCGAGTCACTAGGCCAGCGCCCCTCCTGAAACTACTTCCTTCCCAAAGCTTGCCAGGGGGGCAGTTTTCTGAACCTCAGCCCAGGAAAGGTTCCAGGGAATCACCGGGGTATGGAGAAGAGCGAGCGAGCGTACAATTAGGAGTTAAAGGGTAGGGGGCCAGCTTCTAGGCCAGGCAAGCGCCTTTGCTCTGAGCAGCAGATCTTCTTATTTACGAGAGATCCAGTTCAAGAGATCATGGCACCTGCTTCTGTTTCTGTTGCTTGTACTGAGGGAAGGCTCCAGCTGCACTCGACACCCCACAGGTACTCAGAAGGAGCCTTTTCCTACCACCTGCAGTCAGGCAGTGCACCCTGGGACAAGGAACATAGCTTCTCTCTGCCTCAGTTTCCTGCCAAATGAGATCAGGGTGGATCCATCGCATGTGGCCATGGGGCAGACTAAATGAAGTAGTACACGGTGCCAAAGAACAGGCGGCCCTGAGGTAAACACTTGTGAGTGTGTTCCTTTCCTCTGTCTGCACAAAAAAATGTTGAGGACCTACTGTGTGCTGGGCAATAGGCTAAAGATATAGAGCTGTTAGGGATACCTATTACATTCCTGGTTATTCATGTAACCTGCTGGCTTTACTTTTCTCTTCATTGGCCTATCATTTGTGTATGTGTGGTATGTATGTGTATGTGTGTGTGTGTGTGTGTGTGTGTGTGTGTGTGTGTGCTGGGAATTGAACTAAGGTCATACTAGGCAATTGTTATATCATTAAACTATAAACCCAGTCAATTAAAAAGAACTCCAACAAAAATTTGAGATAAGGTCTAAAGTTGCTCAGGCTAGCCTTGAACTTGTCATCTCCTTTCCGTAGCTTCAGAAGTGGCTGGGATGAGAGGCAGGTACCACCATGCTTAGCTCACCTACCCTTTTTGTTTCAAGAATTTGCCAGTGGCAGGACATGGTGGTGAATACCTTTAATCTAAGCACTGGGAAAGTAGAGGCAGGTGAATCCCCATGATCAAGCCAGTCTGGTCTATATAGCAAATTCCAGGATAGCCAGAGTGACATTGTAGAGACACCCTGTATCAAGAAAGAAAAAAAAAAAAGCCAACAGAAGCTTGCTGAGCCATCTATTTGAACTTCTGGATGTTTACAAATAGACCAAAAATCTGGGGTGATACTTTGTTCTAGAACCTCAGCGTCCAGCTCTTCCTCTGGTCATCATCTTCTTGCTTTTTCCAAGGTCAGCTGACAGGTCTCTTCCCCCAGGAAGTCTTCAATAAGTCCCTTCTGGTCTGGGTCAGGTGGCCTTGATGGCATTCTTCTTATAGCCCTGAAGTATTGGGCTTCCTTTTTGTGACTGAGACTGAATGGGCACTGGGTCTATATGGCTCCCTGGTCTCCCACAGTGCTTACAGGATTCTGGGCACAGAGTAGGCCCTCTGGATATGTCTCAAGTAGATGAACCATAGATTTTGGACTTGTGGCCAGGCTATTAATGGACCTCTAAAAAAAAGTGTCTAACCCCTTCTTGGACCTCACTCATGGGGAGGAACTTTCTGACCAAACGCTCAAACAATGAAACAGAAGGTTTCTGTTTGAGTGGGGAGTAGGGGTAGCTGGCTTTGGAGTCAGTTTATGGAGGTTGGGCACGGGGTAAGATCCAAGTGAGTGAAGACAGGCAGTGTAGAGGCAGACAGACAAATTCCCCAAGGGAAAGACTTGTTCGAGGGACCAGAACAGGGTATCACAGAAGGTGAGGTGGGAACAGGACTAATGAGTGTCAGGCTCATGTTCTTTAGGAAATGAGATGCCATTGTGGTGAGCCCAACTTGGCAAGGCAGACCTGCATCTGACCTGAATCATAGAGTCCTCCTGCCACAGGCAGCCAGGCCTCCCCAGCGTGACAGCTGCCAGGTGTGGGTGCAAGCCATCTAGAATCTTGGTATAGCTGCTAGGCATGGCAGAAGAAGCAATTGGGGGGCTGGGTGTCATGGATTTCAGAGGAGACACTGGTGATTTGATCCTGGGATGTGGGCTAGGACAGGCCCCTCATCCCCGTAGAGAGCAGGGCTGTCACACAGGCAAAGGCAGACCCAAATGCAGACGGGTTACTGCTCTTCACCCCACCCTAATCTAGTGTCATTTACCTCTTCATGTGGATCTCATACTGGTCCCCCCAAGACAAAAGACCTCCGAAGTGACCAGAGGACACCAGTCTAAACTCTTCTTTTCTCCTCTCAGCCCTCAGACAGCCATTGTGGCCTCTCTGCTCACTCTGGAGGTGACAGAAAACTGAAGTCACGCTCTAGTTAGCTCATGTGACTGTGGAAAAGTCCCTTCTGGGGCTGGAGAGATGGCCCAGTGGTTAAGAACACTGGCTGTTCTTCTGGAGTATCTGAGTTCAATTCCCAGCATCCACATGGCAGCTAACAACTGTCTGTAATTCCAGGATCTAACACCTTTATACAGTTATACATACAGGCAAAACACCAATTCACATAAAAAAGGAGTCCTGCCTGAATCCTGCCTTATGTCACCTTCATTGAGGAAGAGAGAGCTGGGAATTTTAATGCCTAGTATTATTATTGTTTGAGGCATGATCTCCCTAGGCTGGCATCCAACCAGCCAAATTATGTAGCCTAGTCTGATCTTGAACTTCAGATCTTTCTTTTATTTATTTATTTATTTATTTTAAACTTCTTTATTTATTTAATTATTTGCCTTGGTGTTTGCCTGGAACTGGAACTACAGACAGTTGTGAGCTGCCATGTGGGTGCTGGGAATCGAACCCGGGTCCTCTGGAAGAGCAGACAGTGCTCTTAACCACTGAGCCATCTCTCCAGCCCCGAACTTCAGATCTTTCTGCCTCCACCTCCTGAGTGCTCTAGCATGCTCACTTTAGGTGGTTCTAGAGAATCGAACCCTGTGCTTCCAGCTAGGCAAGCTCTCTATTGACAGAGCTACCTCCCACCACTCACTAGTTATTATTATCTATTAACTTGTTACTTATTTTATACCTTGTATTTTGGAGGGAAGCCTGAGGTTAAAGGTCAATATGTAAGCCAAAAAGAAAGAGAAAAAAAGAAAAGAAAAAGAAACAAAGAAAAAACCCGAGCTACTGTTTGGAGGAAGGGACCTGGGGTCCTACCTGCTCTGCTTCTCCTATACCTCTGAGCAGCGCCTACACACATACAGAAGGGGGGGGGGAGAGGGCGGGAGGAAGAGAGAGAGAAAGGGATAGAGGGAGAGAGAGCCTGAAAACTAGGTTGCATGGCCTCTAAGGAACTTCTTGATCAACAAGGGCTCCCAAGTGTCCCAAGTGTCCTTAAACTGGGAGATCTAAGGTGATTAAGGTGATTGCTGTCACCTAGATAGAGACATGTTCCATAGCAGAGATCACAGTGAGCAGACCCCAGGACTCCTTGCTCAGGAAGAAGTCACTTCTCATATGAAAACAGTACTCTAGAAACTGGGTCTTGGGAAGCATATATTGTCGTAGGAGGGAGGTTGCCTGGAGGGCATTGACATCTTGGGCTCAGAAAGCCAGAGGCAAAGGTGGAGAGATGCTCCAAGAAGGAAGTCTCCTACCTGGTGGTGACTCAAATCTTCAAGCCCAACCTGGCTTTGTCCATGGGGAGAACAAATGTGGGGTGTGGGGCCAGCCTCTGCTCCGGAAACCCCCTCATTCCACTGCAGTGCCTAATCCCTGCTAACAGCAAGCTGACCTCCAGCCTCCCCCAGATCCTCACAGGCTGCCTTTGAAAAATAAATAAATACTTTCTCCATTATCGCATTAGTAGCTTCACAGGTTTTTCTGCTGTTAGTGCTCAGCGCCAATAAAAGTGGAAACACGTGCCGTCAAGAGCCCCCTCTTGCCACCACAGGGCTGGGCTGCACTCAAAGCAAGAGTGGCCTATCTATTTTCAGCTGCCCACTGGAGGGGGGGGGCTCAGAGCCAGCTCAGATTCCAACATCTGCCAACTGCAGTAGCGTCTGGGGGTCCCCATGTGCTGGACAAGAAGCTGGAAAATGTGGCTTCTTTGTGCTGTTTCCGCCTGACTGTGTGTCTTCAGGCAAAGTCCTCTGCTATGCTGAGCCTCAAGAGCTATAATAATAACTACAACAACAATAATGGACATTAGCATTCTTTTCTTGAAGAGTTTAGAGAATTGAAATAATCTATGGGAACAAGAAAGGCTCTTAAATGGCACGGAGTACCTTGCCAGTGGGGTGAGGATTGGGGACATCATTTTACTGATCTCTGTATCCAGTTGTCCTGCCGATTGAGAAAAGGAAGTAACTAGCTAGGCCTTCCTTCACTGTGTTGTTCTACAGCAAGAAGACAGCCTGCCTCCCCTCTAGGGAACAGGGCCTTCCTCACGGCATAGTCACCGCTGTCTGAGAACATTCTAGAAGTCAGCCCATTACCTCCTATTGTCTGGCTGTGGAGTATGACAGTGCCCAGCATGGGACAGGGTAGGAAGCTGGGAAGGTGTTTGCTTCCCTGTCACATCTTTTGGTTCGTTCTTCTTCTGCCTATAGCTCTAGATGGGGGGGGGGGGAGATCTAGGTGTGCAGAGTGGGGAAGGGCATTTCCAACTTCTCACTGGGCAGCACTGACTTGGGTGGGCAGATAGGCAGGCCTCTGTTAGTGAGCAGAGCCTGGGTGTGCTGGGGTTGGTCAGCCTGCCTGTATGGTCTCTAGCTACCACTTTTTTTTCCTGCTCTTTCTCCAAGACCTCAACCTACCTTCATTTGTCTTGTCTGTGAGCATCTTCCTGAGTCATGGAGTCAGTGACACTCCATCCGATACCACTAATGTTACAGACTGTCTGTGCAACCTCAGACAAGTAGCCTAACTTCTCTGGGCTTCTAAGTTGTATATCTTTTAAAGTGTAGGAAGCATATCTTGTTGTTCCAAGGGCTTAGCGGATAATACATCAACACAGATATTGGCACTTGGTAAGCTCTGCAAACAATAAGGTATTATAATTACTCTTCTTCCATCCCTGGAACTCAGCACCAAGGACCCCAGAGCCTGGATGTGCATGCTTGATGCTGGACCCAACTCCCAGTCTCTTCTTCTCTGCCACAGGTGGGAGAGCTGTGGGCTCTGCCAGAGCAGAACTTCCAGACATCTGGGAGTAATGGATGACTGTCCCCAGGCTGCCTTGGGGCCCACAGCCTCCCTGGGCAGACAGGAACCCAGAGCACATTCCTGGATTGGGAGCCCGTCTTGACTACCTGCATGGTAGGTAGACTTGACCTTGAGATTCTGTCTGATGAGTTGGAGGCATCTTTCCCAGCCTACTGCTTCTGCTTCCGGTTCACATCAGCTGTTCTATAACAGCTAGATGTCCTTGCCCTGACCCTGGGGGAGCCCCCATCTCTCACTGGTGTCTCTCAACTCTTCTTGGTTCCCCCCAAAAGTCACATAAAAGGGTTGCACCAACTCGGTCTCCCACTCTGGCCTACCCCACTCTGAGTGAGCGAGCCTTCTTTGGAAGCTGAAACTGGAGACTATCAAGAGAGGCTGTGTAACCTGGAGTCTCCATCTTGCTATTGCTGGCTTTCAAGGGCCAATGCCAGAAATGATCAAGCTCTGTGTGTGATGTGGGGTTCTCTCTGCTAGGGACCAATGGAACATCTCAGCAACAGGTGTTTTGAAGGCCAGGATGGGGGTGGTTGGGGGCCTAGCCTTCTCTACCAGGGGCCTCCTAAGGGACTGGCTTGGACACAGCTGGGCAGGGGGCAGTACTGGCTGACCTCTTGTGAGTCAGGAAGCTGCAGCCCTGTGATTGATCTTCCCCTCCAGAGTAGCTCTCCTGGGAAAGCCCCAGGTCTGGGTAAGGGGAGGGGTTTGCAGGGCCTATATTCAGGGGCGGATTAGCCAGGGGAATTGCTCCCACCAGCAGGGAGGGGAGAGATAAAGGCTGGAAGCTGGAGAAGGGGGCCCAACAGTGAGACATTCCCTCCCCTGACCTTAGGCCCACACAGAGCCCTGTCTGTGGTGGGGGATGGGGCCGCCCCCTTTCCCAGGGTCCTGGGCGGCCTTGGAGCCCAGCACTTTCTCAGGCCCTTTATTAAATTTCTCAGGAGCTAGAGGGGAGGTTCTCCCTCCCCCTTGTCCCCGAGCTCTCCTTCTTTTGTCTCCCTCTCCAGGAGGGTCTGGAAGGAGCTTTTCTCATTATTGTGGTTATTAAAAATAAATGAGAGAGACCGAGGGAGAGAGAGAAGCAAGGATACAAAGACAGACACAGAGAGAGAGAGAGCTGGGAAGAAGGGGCCAAGGAGGCAGATATGGAAACAGGGCATCATCGGGTAGGACCGGGGATGCAGATATGGAACCAGGGCATCATCGGGTAGGACTGGGGCTTTGAAACTTGTCTTGAAAGCCATACCTGGTAAGGAATATGGCCTTGGGAATCCCATATCATCAATATGAGCATCAGTTACCTACAATTGCCTGGAATCCTTTTAAAGTACCACTGTGGGGCTGGAGGGATAGCTCAGCCCTTAAGGGCTTGGCTCACAACCATAAACATAAAGTACCACTATGAAGGACAGTGGGTAGTAACATTGGACTGATGTTGGGTGGAAGGTTCAAACAGAATGGATGCTGTAGGCTTGGCTCTGTTCGCATTACATGCAAACACCACCATAGTATACATACACACGAGAGTCAGGCAGGTACAGAAAAAGACAGGAAACATGATGGGCAAGAGAACTTGGGGTCTCTGGTGATGCCCACTTACCTGTGAGCAGGGCCAGGACAAAGTATTAGGGCCCTGTCTTGTGGGATAACTATTTCTAAGGTCTGGCTCCCCACTTTCTTGCTCATCACCTCACTTTTGTGGACCAGTTTTTGACAATCAAGTAGGAAAAAGCAAACAACAAAACCCAACAAGTCACAGAGAGACCACCTCTGCGGATGTCTCTGCACTGGAGTCTCTTATCTCTGAAGTCTGAGTAGGCTGGGCATGATGAGGGCTTCTGCCTGTAACCTCAGCACTTGAGATGCTGAGGCAAGAGGACCACCTTGAGTTCCAGGCTTGGGTTGCAGAGTGAGATTCTGTCTGGAAAAACAGAGAGAGAGAGAGAGAGAGAGAGCAGGGAGGTAAAGAAAATGAGCTACCCTCAAATTGTCTTGTCTTTATTTGTTTGTTTGTTTGTTTTTCTGAGACAAGGTTTCTCTGTGTAACAATCCTGGCTGTCCTGAAACTTCCTCTGTAGGCCAGGCTGGCCTTGAACTCACAGAGATCCCCCTGCCTCTGCCTCCCAAGAGCTGGGATTAAAGGCATATGTCATCACCACCACTACCTGGCTGGGTAATACACATCTTGACATGGTATTACCACCCAGATCTTACCTGTTGCAGCTCCAGGTCACCTGAATTCCAACAATTTAATTCTTTATTTTTGAGACAGGATCTCTCTATTATGTAGGTCTGGCTGTCCTGCAACTCACTATGTAGACCAGGCTGCCCTCATTTATTTTGAGATACAGTCTTACTATGTAACCCTGGAATTTACTATGTCTCCATCAACCTATTTTCTAATTTAATTTTATTTGTTTGTTTGTTTTTGAGTCAGGGTTTCTCTGTCCTAAAACTCACTCTATAGACCAGGCTGGCCTCAAACTAAGAGATCTGCCTACCTTAACCTCTCAAACTCTGGGATTAAAGGTGTGACTACCACTACCTGGCCTTCCATGGACCTATTTTTATATTTCACCTTAAAGAACTTGAGCATGAACTTCAGAGGCAAACTAACCTGGCACCAAAATTGCTGTAAGATTTTCATGGCAAAGGGATGTTTGTTTGTTTGTTGTTATCTTTTTTTTTTTTTTTTAAAACTTTATTTATTTATTTATTTGCCTGGAACTAGAACTACAGACAGTTGTTAGCTGCCATGTGGGTGCTGGGAATCGAACCCTGGTCCTCTGGAAGAGCAGACGGTGCTCTTAACCGCTGAGCCATCTCTCCAGTCCCCGTTTGTTGTTATCTTAAATAGCTTTTAAAAATATTTATTTTTATTTTATGTGTCTGAGTGTTTGGCCTGCTTGTATGTCTTATGTACCACATGTGTACCTGGTGCTCATTGAGGCCAAAAACGAGCATCAGGTCATCTAGAGTTGGAGTTATGGATGGTTGTGAGCCACCATGTGGATGATGAGAACCAAACCCAAGTCTTCAGAAAAAGCAACAAGTAATAATATGTGGACCAGGCTGGTATCAAATTTACTGAGATCCACCTGCCTCTACCCTCCTAGTGCTGAGATTAAAGGTGTGTACCATCATGCCTGGCTTGAATGGCCTTTTTTAAGAAATAAAATTCACTCATGAAACCTTTCAATGTGTATGAGTCAGTGCTTTTGAGTAAATTCACAGAGGTATGCAACCATTATCATGGTATGATTTGAAACATTCCTGTCAATGCCAAAATATGTCCTTCATCCATTGGCAATCAGTCCCTATTCCAACCGTGATCCCAGGTATCGGTCACTCATTCCAAGTGTCTGGAAAGTCAGCAAACCTCAACCTTTGGCACCTTAGTCTTACTTGATAGATGCACCATGTGATACTCTTCACCAACCAGTGGGTCTTTGGGTTGTTCTCAGGGTCCTTAAAGGTTTAAATAAAGGGATGGGTGTGTGGCTCAGTGGTGGAGCTCTTGCCTAGCATGCACAAGGCCCTGAGTCCCGTTCCTCGAATCGAGAAAGACAATAAAAGGTTAAATATGATACAAAGCGAAAGTGATAAGACTAGGGGAGTATCGGATCATCTTCAGTAGATTTAGAAAAGAAAATTTCTTTGTGGGCATGCACGTGCCCGGCATAGTTGGAAGTGTTTTGCAGTCATAGGCTGCTTACACCACAACCCTGAGGTGGGAGGCACCGGTATCTCCTCTGAGGATCCTGTCAAGGTGAGAAGGGCAGATAAGAGGAGGCTGGTGGTGCTCAGGGAGCATAAATGAGGAGGGAGGCCCAGAACTTGACCTCAGCCCTGCAGCCTCCTCACAGTTCCTCACTCAGAGGAGGAGAGGTTTTTCAGTGACCGGCCCTGGGTTTTAGGGACATGAGGGGAAAACTGAGGGTCTCATGGACTTCCTTCTCCAGGGCCAGCTCTGACTATTGGACACTGCTGCCTCTGCTGCCTCTCCTTGCCATCAGGTCAGAACTCCACAGAACCTCCTCATCCTGACATCCCACAGAACCTCCTCATGTGAAGTACTTACTATATACGGGGCTGGCATGCCTGCCCTACTATACTTCTCTGGAAACCCTAGGGTGTGTGGAAGATGCCATGAAGGCCCAGAAAGGTTAGGAACTTGCCCAAGATCACAATGTTTGTGTGCAAATGGCAGAGCCCACATTCCTATGTCTCGGTCTGTTGAATTCCAAAGGCCATTCTTCCTCTCTTTCCCTCAGCTACCCTCCCTTCCAGAGGCTGGAGTTCCACATCTGGCTCCCAAATGACCCACCCCCCAGGAGGGAAGGCAAAGCCTGGGGACCCTGTTGTAGGGAAGGGAGCAGGAGGCTGGGCGTGGGGGAGGGCAGAGGAGCTGCTGGCCTTCTTCCCCAAGCTCCAATGGGCTCAGAGGCCCTCCCTAGGGAGGCGTGGTGCCCTCTGCACCCCCTCCGGCTTCTCCTGGGAGACAATATGCTTCTCATTAAGCTGGCGTTGGATTTTGCAAACCACAAAGTCTAATGTGAAGTTGGGATGGGGGGTGTGAGTAACTGCGCATCTCACGCTGGGGGGAAATCAGCCAGCCCCTCCCCAGGGTGGCTCTTGGCACACTGCAGGCAATGGTGCCCTCAGCCCTCACCCATTGCCAGCCTGGAGTGGAACTTTAAGGAACAGACTTCCTGAGACAGTTCAGTAGAGGAAAGGGCAGGCAGGGTGGTGCGTCACAGCCCTGCTGTCTTTACCTGCTTCCTGGGACAGACAAACTTACCTATGCTTAGATTCCCTTAGGTGCCTCTGTCTGATCCCTGAAGACAGGGTGAGTCTTTGCTCACACTTGAGGCTTCTGAGGATTGGAGAGCCTTGGGATGGGACACACCCAATAGGAGAAAACCACAAGCACTGAGGGCCTGGGATTGAGGGGCACATGCTGTACCCCGCCCAACCCAACAGCCACAGGCTCACAGCAGAGAAGCTCCATAATGAGCGTGTAACTGAGTTAGGTCCACAGGAGCCTCCGAAAGCTCCAGTTTCCTCCCCACCCAGTGGGTCTGTCTGAGTGACTGTGAGGGGCCGGGATGCCGCCTTTTCAGATCCTCTCTGGGAGTTTCAGCCAGACCCCCATGAGGCAGAGGCAGCCCAAGCTGGTCAGGGTGTGAATGTCAGGTCTGGAGAGCTTCCTATCACTTCCCATTACCCACAAGTATGTCTGCCACAGCCATGTGAGACACAGAGACCCACGTGAGCCTCTTGCATCAGTTACTCTCTCTCTCTCTCTCTCTCTCTCTCTCTCTCTCTCTCTCTCTCTCTCTCACACACACACACACACACACACACACACACACACACACACACACACAAATGTAGTCTCCCAAGCTGGGTGCAGTGGTCCAAACCTGCAATCCTTGCACTCAGGATATGGAGTAGAGCTTCAGTAGTGCAAAGCTAGCCTGGGTTACATGATACCTTGTCTCTAAACAAAAACTCCCCAGGTATGCAGATGTCCATATTCCTGATGAGCACACACCTGCACAAACCAGGTACAGCTGCAAGTCAATGTGTGCACTCACATGCACTGATACCTGTCTGTCTGGCCAGCCATGATGCTGCAGACAATCTTTGGTGTGCTCTCATTCCAGAACAGGGTCACATGTGGAGAACCCTGGAATTCACTCCCTAAAAGGGACCTTAAAGGTTCTACCCTGTCATTACCCCCAGCTGCTGTGAACATCACCCATCACCTAGAACAGATGGAGTCTGGACCTGTTCTCTAGTTTATGAATCCTCATGACATATGGCTCCATCAGGTGAATCTGATCTTTGGACGTCACCATGGTGACACTGAACCACAAAGGCTGGAACCTGAAGCTATCGGTGAGATGGCCTGTGGAAAGTGGAGAGAGTCAAGAGACCAACTGCGGGTTCTTGCCAAAGAGACACATTGGTTTGGATTAGGGAGGACACCTCATCCCGTCCAAGCTAGGAACATTTGGTCTATTTGTTTGCTTCAACAAAGGAAGGAGCAACAAAGGACACAAATGCTTTTGTCCCCATAATGCCCTCAGCAGAAAGAGGGGTCCAGAGAAACCCCAGAAAGGCTGATCTGAGCCTCTAGGCTAGAATGGCATCTGGATGGGGCCTCTCCTGGGATTTGAAGGACAGAAGAGAGAGGGATGAAATGACTGGAGGCAGGAGAGAGGCTCAGTCCTGAGGCTCCGATCCAGAACCTGTGGTCCAGAGTAATGAACTGAAAATGAACAGAATAGGCCCGCCTTTCCAGGAGTCTGAGGCCTGGGTTTAGGTTCCCAGGGCCCCATTAACCTGCCTGCCTCTCATTCCCTTCCAAAGCAGAGCTTTCTCCAGGTTCCTGAGGCAGCTGAGGAGCAGCATGCTACTATGTCTCTATAGTAACAAAGACCTGTCATCGCCTTCACTAGGCAGTGAAATTCATTCATCCATCCATGGATTCAGCCATTATTTATCTTTTTTTTTTCAAGTATGGCTGACAGGCTCTTTCTTGGATGGTGGTTAAGGCTGACTGAGTTATGAAGCGTAAAGCTCATGGAACACACCTTGCACAAACAAATGCCACATGTTAGCTTAAGAGAGTAAGAGACTCATACCAGACACAGACAGGTGTGGCAGCCAGAGAAGAGAAAGATGCACCTGCCCTCAACGAGTTCGAAGTCTTAGAAGCCTTCAATACAGTGGGTGTTATCCTCGAACGGGTGGTCACTAAAGCATGCGATGGATGACCTTTATAAGGGGAGAAGGTAGAGCTTGGGGTGTGTAGGGGAACATAAGTAGGGCATCCTAGCCTTGGCAGTGGCTTAGGGCAGGACTTAAGAAGGTGGGAACCTGAGGGTGTGCAGGATGTGCAGGAACAGAAGCGAACATTCCAGACAGGAACAGCAAGTACAGAGGCCTGGGGGCCCCCTTTGATGGACTCAGAGTCGGGTCTGTGGGGAGCTGACTGAGGTCTCTGTTCCATTTGTAGAATCTAGTGTTCCTTACCTGCTAGTCTCTATGGTTCAACTTGAATTCCCTCCCAGGCATGACATGGCTATGTGTGCATATGTATGAATATGTACATGTGCATGTGAATGTGTGTGCATGTAAATGAATGTGTGTGTGAAGGCTGACACTATTTCATCAGTTGCTATCTGTTATTTTTTTTTTGTACCTGGGTCTCCCATTGAACCTGGAGCTAACTGCCATTTCAGCTAGACTCCCTGGCCATCAATTTCCAAGAATCCCCTGTCTCCACCCTCCCAGCACTGGGGTTATAGATCTGTGTTAGTGACCCTCGATTCTGTGTGGGTTCGGGAAATACTAAGCTAGGTCTTCATTGTTTCCATGGCAGGCACTTTATTGACAACTATTCAAAACACACACACACACACACACACACATCACGCACACAGCATTTTTGTAGCAATGTTGTGAGGTGGGGGTAACCTACACCCATTTCTCAGAGCTGCTGAGACACAGCAGCTTGCTTAGGTGACCTAGGTCACACAGCTATTGGTCAGTGACAAACAGGAATATTTATCCCTTCTCAGGCTTCAGGGGCCAGCAGGGAACTGTGTCTTTGCTGCACCAAAGACCCAGGCAAAGATAGCAGGCTGTAGCAGACCTTGAATGCCAACCTTTTCAGGTACAGTTCATGAGTCTGGGAGATGAAAATCTCTGCACCCAAATTTACAAAAGACCCTTGACCCTGCTAGCCTTGTGGGATCGGAGCTGACTGCCTCTCACACCTAGCCTAGGGAGAGCCTGTCATGGATGACCTAGCTCACGGGCTTCTCTGCTCTACATCCTCTACCTCCTGGGTCTCCTGGGTGCTGTATCAGACTGCTGCCAGTTCTCTGGTCCCCTGCTCCCAGAGAGTTCTTTGGTTTGTGTGTTGGCAGCTGCTGTGGGTCTGGGAGAGACAGTGATGAAGTGTGGGGAGAGAACACCCATGTCCACACTGGGGAACTCCTGTCTCCAGGTCCCTGCCAGCTCCTACCTACCCAGCATCCTAGCTGCAAGGTGTTCAGAAAACATGATGCATGTAAATTCCAGGGCCTAAGACCTCTGGAAACCATACTTGGAGTGCTGAGGCCTGGCGGCGGGCAAGGGCATGGTTTATTTTGAGACTCATGGTCTGGCAAGCTATCAGCCTATGTCAGGTGAAAAACTACCTTGTCCTTGGGTGTTCAGTCCCAGACCTCGGATGAATGCCAAGCCCACTGCACAGACAGGAAAACTGAGGCCTATGTCTGCTGGGAGAAGCCACGAACCACTCTTTTCCTACCTTCCAAGGCCAGGCTGTCTGTCCTTCTACTCAACCATCCTCAGGCCACTATCCCCTGCCAAATGCTTTCAGTGCTCCCCCGAGCCTGTCCCCAGCGACCCCCTTACAGGGAATGTGATGAAAGGCCTATTTATTACACTTCAGCTCGGACAGTTGTTACAGATGTTTCCAATTCGTCAGCCCCCTCACACATCTGTTCCTGGTTGAAGCCAGAAGAGAAAGAAGCAAGGAAAAAGTCTCTGCACTTTATACAGCCTCTCTCCCATGCACCAACTCCCCCTTCCCCTCCCCCTCTTTCTCATGGACTGCAGGAGCCTGTGCCCTCAGGTTCCAGTGCACACACCCACCTTTCCTGTTCTTCCTGAGCCCACCATCCCAGAGCATCTGACTCACATTCAGCTGCCCACACCCGAGGTCCATGCCTCCCTACACCTGTCCCTTCCCTGAGCCTCGTGCACATCCCCACCCCTGCCAGGTCACAGTGTGGGGCTACAGTGCCTGAGGGTGGTTCATGGAGTTCTAGGTCGAGCCTAGACACTACAGCCTGGGTCATCACCTCTCCTGTTGGACCATTTAAGATCTTGTGTGTTGGTGCCTAGCCTGCTAATGGGCTGGTCTCTGGGTAGACTAGCAATGGTTCTTGTGGTTTGTCTATCTTTGCCTTTACACAGATGCACAGCATCACACAAATTTGCTCCTGTGGAGGGGACTGGAATGGCTCCAAGGTCCTTGGAGACATCGATCCCCAGTGATTCTTCACCCTCACACGCACAGCGCATGGACACAGCTGCATGATATCGTGTGCTCCAGAAGCACACACTCACAGGGAGGCAAGCCAATGCAAACGTGCACTCTGGTGCACGCACAACCTCGTGCTCATACCTGCACACATTGCCACAGTGCACACTTGTGCTCACCCCTCTGCTTATACACACCTTTGCACGGAAAGATCTGGCTGAGAGGTGTAGGGCACCTGGAGTGCCAACTCCATAGCCTAAAGGAAAAACCATTGAGCCACAACTTCTACGAAAGCAAGCGCTTTGCCACAGGTGGGAAAGTACCTGGCTGTGTCTATCATTATCATCCTATATCTGAAAGAATTTACAGTGGTTCTAAATAAAGCTCTGGGGAGAAGGGGAGGTTCCCGAGGTAGGGGTAGGGGGAGGGTTAGAAGGTTGACTCCTCTGTTCTGAGAGTTTACTGATTAGCACTCCTGTCTACCAATCCCAGCCTTCAGATCTAGATATGGACTGGAAGGGAGAGCATCAGTTTCATGGCCTCCCACCTCCCTGGCTCCCACCAAGTATACAGATGGTTTCCACAGAGGCTCAGCCAACCCATCTTAGGATTTCTACAGCATGAGATGCTCCAGGTGGGCTTGGCTAACTCCTCCACTAGGTCACCTGGGCCACAAAAGGATGACCATCAAAGGGATGGCTGTGATGCCAGCTTCTGAGAAGTGGAGAGCAAGGAGCGGACTTCCCGTGCCTTTGCGTTTCTCCCCACCTGTCTGGGAGTGCCTGCTTCCCAGCCCAGAACCTAAAGTAGTGCGGAGAGCCAGTGATTTGTTCCCTTGCCAAGGCAGGCTGGACCTGGAGAATCTGCCTGCTCAGCAACTGCCGTCCTTTGGAAGGAGCTTGTGCTTGTGCCACACACCTGCCCGGTGCCTCCCATCTGACTCCCCCAGTTGCAGAGGTGGTGGAAACCTCTCTCTTCTCCGCCCCCTCCCCAAGGCCAGGGATAGCTGTTCCTACTGCTAAGCTTCTCGCTGTTACACTGTTGCAAGTGTTTGCAGCTGGGCACCCATCCCAGAAGGACATATTTGAAAGTTCCGTGAGGTCCTGGGGCTACAGAGGAGAGACAAGGGAGAGTAAGAGAGGGGAGAAGCGTCCTCCTGGCTTCTCACCTGGGAAGTCTATCAGGAAGGAGGGTAGGCAGAAGGCTTTTACTGAGCTCCTCCTGGGTGTGCATATTAGAAGGGCTCAGAGGGATTAATCGATCTGTGTAAGGGCATAAAACCAGAGCTAGGCCCGTCCTCTGGAGAGCTCTTTGTCCACTGTGCTTCTCAGAGGTCTAGGTGACCATACCACGAAGTCTGTTGTGTTCTTGTGCCTCAGAGTCATCCATAGGGGCTCCTGTGTGCACCTTCCATATGAAAATCTGCCTCTCCATCAGACCCAGCATTTGTTTATCCCAACAGTCTCAAAGATGGACTAGACACGCTTATGTGGTCCGGGTCACAGGACAAGCACAGGTGTTTTGGAGTTACACAGAGCCCTAGCTAGATCTTGCTGGATCTCTCTGGCCAGTGCTCAGAAGCATGAGAGAGAGAGAGAGAGAGAGAGAGAGAGAGAGAGAGAGAGAGAGAGAGAGAGAGAGAGAGAGATCTGGTATGCATATGTGTGCACACAGCTAGTGCACATGTTGAGTTCATGTGTGTTTGTGTGTGAACCTCAGCTCTGTCTCTTCCCAAACAAGCCAGGGCTCTGGGAAGGCAGCTGAAGAGGTCAGCTTTCAGTATGGTATAGAGCAGCAGCTGAAGGTGGAGACAAGCTGGGTGAGCCCAGGGCTGGATTGGAGTTAAATGTGTCTTAGAGATCAGTCAAAAATCCTAACCCAAGACGGATATAGCACACTTAGAGTTAAATGAGAAGACAGACTCCTTCAGAAAACATGCATACACACTCACATTGATGAGGCAAACACACACAAGCATACATACCAACGACACAGACTCTCCTATGGATATCAATAAACACAGACACATATATCAGGATGGACTGTTGAGTCTCCTCCTAGGAGCCCCTCCTGACCCCTGCCTCTGCAGTCAACCCTGACCCCCCCCCCCGTCTTTGAACCTGAGCCCCCTTCCTGAACTGCACTATCGAAGACTGACCTCCAGAGCCACAGGGTTTGCTTCACCCGGTGGGGGTGGGGATCATCCTTGCTGCTCCGTTCCCAGGAGTTAAGGGCTAAGAGCACCTGAACCTCATTAACTGTGCAACCAGCCCGGGTGTAGCTCTCATGGGGGGTGGGCAGGCTGGTAGGAGGAGGGGCTGGAACCAAAGTACGGGAACCCTGAATCAGCCACCCCAGGTCAGACCAGCTCTTGGTTGCCATCTCCGGAAGCCTGGGGACCATGCCTCATCTCTCGGCTTTGGGGCATCTTGTCCCCTGACCTGCATGATATCCCATGCCTTCCATAGTAAGGGTGACCTGCCTCTCACAGAGATCCATTCATACAACATTCCTACTGCTGGGCTGGAACTGAGCCCTTAAGGCCACCCCAGGTCCTCGTGATCACCCTGTTTCTCTGGTATCATCTATTGTTGCCTCCCCATACTTCAGAGCATCATCTCCTTCTCTCCTCCGCCTCCTCCTCCTCCTCTTGCTCCTTCACTTTCTCACCCTGCCCCCTCTGCCTTCTTTTTCTCAGAGTCTCCAATGATGACTTTCTGTTGTCCCAGGACTTCCCATTACTCTTGTCCCCTCTCACTTGTGCCGGCCCCTTGTGCTGTCTCCTCCCAAATGACAGTCACTTCCCTGGATGACCTGCCCACCTCAGCTCAGGCTCAACAGATTCCAATTCCTCCCAAAGGGAGCATCCTCTTGCCATAGTTATAGCTGTCAATTGCCTGCCTTTTCCCTGGGGGCCATGAAGGCAGAGGCTAAGATTGCCATTATTTTGGTTATGTGTGTGTGCGTGTGCGTGTGCGTGTGCGTGTGCGTGTGCGTGTGCGTGTGTGTGTGTGTGTGTGTGTGTGTGTGTGTGTGTGCTGCATTGGGTGTATTATAGCTTTCCACCTTATTTGTTAAGATGGCATCTCTCACTGAACCCTATAGGCTTTTGTCTAGGTTGGTTGGCTGGCTAGCTCCTGGCATCTACCCATCTCAATCTGCCACTGCTGGGATTACAGGTCTATGTGCCAGCTTTTATGTGGGTGCTGGGGTTTGAACTCAAGTCCTCTTACCCAGCCATCTCCCCAATCCCTAGTTTTCAATCTGATACAGTTTTGTACCTATGGGGGACTGGCTCCAGCACACCGCACCCTCAGATCTATGGACAGGGCACCCCTTACCAAACAAGACAAAGATTGCATATGTGTGCAACGTGTGTTCTCTCATTTCCTTGACCCCCCTCCACTTCCTCTCTTCTTTCTTCTCACACTCTGCATCTCAGGCTGTCTAGCAGTCTTTCTGTCTCAGCCTCACAAGCACTGGAGTTACCTGTGAGGGCCCGCCACACAGCTCTCCCTCTGCCTTTTTTAAAAAGACAAGGTCGGGGGCTGGAGAGATGGCTCAGCGGTTAAGAGCACCGTCTGCTCTTCCAGAGGACCCGGGTTCGATTCCCAGCACCCACATGGCAGCTAACAACTGTCTGTAGTTCCAGTTCCAGGCAAACACCAAGGCAAATAAATAAATAAATAAATAAAGTTTTTTTTTTGTTTTTTGTTTTTTTTTTTTTTTTTAAAAAGACAAGGTCTCATCTAGCTCTGAACTCAGTATGTAGCTGAGAATGACCTTGGATTTCTGGTCCTCCTGGCTCACCATATCCAGTTTATATGGTGCTGGGGGTGAAGCCAGGGCCTCTTGATGCCTAGGTAGGTACTTGTTCTTCTCTGGCAACAGAACTCCATCCCCAACCCTGTCCTGCCTATTTCAAATCTGTAAATCAAGTATAGTTGCTCAGGCCTTAGAGTACATAAGTAGATTGTCTCAGAAACTAAAATTAATCTCTAGGTTACCAGATAGGCATAGTGGCACATGGGTATCATCCCCGCATTTAGGAAGTGTAGGCAAAAGAGTCAAAAATTCAAGATCATCCTCTAATACACAGCAAGTTTAAGTCAGCCTGGTATACCTAAGGCTTTGTATAAATAATTAAAAATAAAGAAAAAGAGGAGGAAGAAAGGGAGAGGAAGAAACAGCAGCCACCATCCTTCAGATTATTTGTAATGCTTAACATGATGTAAATTATATTTTTTAGGCACTAGAAGAAGAACAAAGGACATACAGAATCAGTACAGATACAAACTTCCAGTATTTGCAATCCATGATTTTTTTTTTTTAATTCACTGATGGACAGAATTCATGACTATGGAGGGCCAACAGGAGTCAGTCACTGAATAAACATGAATTGGACAAAGGACAGAAGTGACAGGGTTGGCCTGGCCTCGTCATAGTCACACTGGACCATGAGGGGATGGGTGCTGCGGCTTGGATTTATATATAAATATATATTTATTATGTATAATGTATTTAGTATATTATATTATTTTATATATTTAATATATAAGTTATATTTGTTTAATGCATTTTAATATAAATTATGTTAAATATTTTATTTTATATAATTATATATGTGTATGTATACACACATATATATATTGAGACAAGGTGTTCCTGTAGCCTAGTCTGGTATCCAGCTTTGCTACATAGTCCAGGATGACCTTGAACTCCTGATCCCTCCTGCCTCTCTCTACCTCTCAAATGCTGGGATCACAGGAGTGCGCCACCATACTCTGCTCAATGCTGGGTTTGAAGCCCTGTGTTGTGTTGTAACCTTGGAGAAGTCAGCTCACCTTATGGCCTAGTTCTCTGAGAGATGAACAAGAGCTGGTCTGGATGCTCTCAGAGGTCCTTGTATCTCGGTCACCTCCTGTGCCCGTAGTCTTGGTGTCCAAGTTGTGAGTCTCACAGATGAAAACAGTTGGTCCTTAGTTCCTAAGAGGAACAAAGATTCAGTGGGGAAGCTAAATGTACTGCAGTTTACAGAATGGAGTCTGACTCTCTGGCTTGGTGTTCAAGGCCTTCTCAATGCAGTCAGTCCCACACCCGCCTCCTTGTTTTATCTTACCACCTCCATGCAATTCTGCAATTTCTCTCTGCCTCTGCCTCTCTCTCTCTCTCTCTCTCTCTCTCTCTCTCTCTCTCTCTCTCTCTCTCTCTTCCTCCCAGACACTAGAGAAAAGAACAATTCAGCCAAGACTGTGAGACTAACCCAGTGAGAAAGTTACTGCCAGAGCTTTCCAGCACTGCTGGACTAAGGAAATACCAGATACAGAAACTGAGTAAGGAGGCTCAGCAGGTAACTTGCTGGGCAAGCCTGGACACTTGAACTTGAAACTCCAAGTCCACAGAAAAGTAGGAGAGAGCCAACTCTACAGAGCTATTTTCTGACTCAGTGGCACCTACATGCAGACACACATATGATAATAATAAATGAAATAAACATATTTTAAGAAGGAAGAAGAGAATGCTCATATGTAGCACATTATCTGTTGGGTAACCTTAAAGAAATGAACTGGAAAGCTATGCATGCTCAGGTCCCTGTCAGGGATCTGAAAGACAGCAACAATCTGATTTGGATGCTGCCTGCTCTGAGACTCATGGTTACCCAGGGCAATGAATGGGCAAATAATGTGGTCTGTGATACACAGAAAAATAACAGGTGGGGGTAGCCAGTAGAAATGAATATCCTCAACAAATAATTAACATTCTTTCCCTGTAACACTGGTACACCACTTAAGTCCGCAGGACCTCACAGAGCCCAGTAGGTTAATTACAAAATCCACAGGAAAGAAAAGAAGACTGGGTAGGATTAGACGTTTGTAAAACCGTGTGTCTGCTCCATAGCCAGAAACATGTAAACGAAAGCCAAGACCACAGCTCTGCCAACCTAGGGAGCAAAGCTTTTTCTTTTCTCTCTTTTTCTAAAGAGGATACCCTGTGTGAGTAATACAGAGAAAAAGGCTATTCTGTCCCTCTTCATCCATCAGCTATCCTGAGCAGGCCACTGTGGCACACCCCTCGAGTATCAAAATCTGAGATAATCCTGGAGCTTTAAAAAAAAATGTAGCCTCAATGGAAGAAGTCCCCACAGCCTGTAACTGGTGACCTACCACCTCGGGGGAGCTGCTGGACTGATCATCTGGGTCTTCTTGTCTGCATAAGGAAAATAATAACCAGGTCACAATGTTCGCATGAACAGAAGGGAAAATACAGATATAAAAGGCCAGGACTGAAGCAGGTGCCTCACAACCTGCTCTGAATAACCATGTTCTCCAGTCATTGTTCTTCCCTGGGGAGGAAGCCACAGGCACCTCTACCAATGGGGATCCTGAAAATAAGTGTCAACACAGTCGATCACCTTGCAGCACCTCACCCAGAAAAGTCAATCAAGAGTCTGAAATGGCATAGCTAAACACTTGTAAAATAGCATTTGAGACAGACTGCACTGAATGTGTGACAGTTATAGTCTGCCTAGGAGGAATGATTCTTCACAGTAAAGAGCTTAAGGGGATTCTAACCCTCCTGCGTGTTCGCTAAAGACTCATAAATTGCTCTTGTAATTGGAAACTAGTTATATATAATTACATAATTGTATAGAATGAAACTAATGTTACAAGATATAATTAACCATTAATTATAATTATGTATTGCCAGAGGGGAGTTACCAGGTAAGAGATTTTTTAAAAAAAGGTATTGAGATCATTACATATTTTATGTACGTATCAAATAACTACATTGGATCCTATAAATGTACAATCACAATATTGTCTTCTAGCTGTTTCCTCGAGATTGCAACATTTGTCATAGATGGGGAGACACAGGAGGCTCATGGAATTCATTAGAAATATATGAGACTCAGAGGCCCAGGATGGCCCCCACCTGGCAAACGCTGTCGTAGGAGAGAAAGCTTCTTTGGTGGATCTGTCTACAAGCCTGCAGAGGGCTCCAGGGATGCAGCCGTCACGAACTGTCACCATGTTGAGGTGAACTTTCTAGAGATGCAGCTGCCTGCCTGAGTCACCATGTTCTCATAAGTGAGGAATTTTCTTTGGTTTGCTGTTGTCTTCTCTACCTGGAGTGGGCAGAAGACTCCTCCAAGCTGGGTGTGATGGTGCACACCTTTAATTCAGTTCTCAGGAGACAGAAGCAGGTACACCTGTGAGTTTGAGACTGGCCTGGTCTATATAGCAAGTTACAGGCCAGCCAAAATTACAGAGTGAAAGCCTGTCTCAGCAAAGAAAAAAAGAGAGAAGTTCTTAAGAAAATCTACTCAACAAATAATAATAATTAATTTTATGTGTGCATATGTGTATATGACATATGTGTATGATGTATGCATGTGTGCATCATATATGCAGATGTGTGTGCAGGTGGCCACACCATGTGCCCATGGCAGACAAAGAGGAATGTCAGTGTCCTGCTCCATCACTGTTTCTGCCTTATTCCCTTGAGATGGAGTTTCTCATGAATCTAGAACTCACCATTATTCAGCAGACTGGTACTGGCAACTCCCCCATCCCCACCTTTACCTTCACAGTGTGAGGGCTACAGGTATCTAGTCATGCCTTTTTATAGGAGTGCTGAGATCCAAAATCAGGTCCCTGGTGCTTGCATGACTATAGTGGGATTATGCTGGTATATTTATGTTGTAAATATTTGTCCCTCCTACTGGTTTAATAAAAAGCTGATTGGCCAGAAGCAGACAGGAAGTATGGGCGGGGCTACCAGACTAAGAAAACTCTGGGAACTGGCAGAGCAGATCAGAGATGCCAGAGACTCACCAGTGAGATGAGATGAGCAGAGACAGATGCCGGGAGACACAGAAGAAAGAAGTTGAAATGCTGCTGTGAGAAAAGGTACCGAACCTCATGGCTGAACAAGAATCATGGGTTGAGTTAAGATGAAGGAGTTAGTAAGTTATATGCCTGGGCCCTAGGTCAACCCATGTAAAATTACTATAAGCATCTGTGTGTTTCTGTGGGACTGCCAGACTGTCAGACTGCTGGTCAAACCTCTGTTCCAGGCCCAAAAGTCCAGGCCAGAAACTTCATACTACATATGACAAGTGTCTTAACCCACCAAATCATCCCTCCAGTCCTAGCCCTTTTACTAATTTATTTGATCATTTGTTATAATGAGTGACTCAGGCCTATCAAGGAAATTTGAGTTCTTAAAACCAGGAGCCATATCTCACTCATCTATATTTTCCTAGCACACTGCTGGAGCCTAATCATCCATAGAGATTGATCATACAGAAAAATATGTCTGTGAGCTTTGTGAGCTCTAAAGCAATGCTCCCCTCACCCCACAGCTGATCCTGCTTTCCCAGGCTGAGGTGTAGACATGGCAGATGCACATTCAGAAATAGATGAATACAACCTGAAGTTCTGACAGTGACTGCAAGAACCACTCTGAAGCTGGGCATGATGGGTGGCACATGCATTGACATATGGAGCAAACCCTGTGCTGGAATCTCAGGTCAATTCCACTATGAAGATGCTCACATTCTTAACAGGAGGCAGACAACTACAAAACACAATGTGATTGCTGGGACTGTCCATTAGTGACTGAGTGCTTTCTGAACACATAGCAAAGCTCTGAAGTCCTCAGAGTTGCCACACTAAACAAAACACAGAGAATGTCAGGTTGAGATGAAATACTCTCAAGAAAAGAACGCAAAAGCCTGGTGGTGGTGGCAGTGCATCCCAGCACTTGGGAGGCAGAGGCAGGTAGATCTCTGTGAGTTCGATGCCAGCCTGGTCTACAGAGTGAGTTCCAGAACAGGCTCTAAAGTTATACAGAAAAACACTATCAAAAAAAAAAGGAAAAAAAAATCTGCCAGAGATGCTATAGATGGCAGGAAGACTCTCTGAGGAGATGGTGGGTATCACAGACCCAAAGGTCAAGGTGTGGGCTGTGTACAAACCTGGGGGAAAAATCAAAGTAAAAGAAAACTGTAATGACTGGAACAGGATTCAGTTTCTAGATCGGTTGCTGAGAACACATGAGCATCCATATTCTCAGCAGCCAGGAGCAGGGAGGGCTCTTGGGAGGTGGAGGCCGGAGGATCAGAAACTGGAGATTATCTTTGACTTCACAGAATTCTAGGCCAACCTGGGCTTCTCATTAAAGGAAGGGGGAAAGGAAGGAGGAGGAAGAGGAAGAGAGAGAAGGGGGAAGGAAGAGGAAGGAGAAGAGGAGGGGGAAAGGCAGAGAAGGAAGAGGAGAATGAGGACTTCTATCAGGCAGCATTGGCTCTGGTGTGGTCAAGGGATAGCCAGGGAGAACAGGGTGGGCAAGCAGGGGCAGGCCCCAAAGGGTTCATGAGTCAGGTGGAAAGTTTGGCTTCAATTCCAAGTGCAGCCAGATCAGCGGGAAGGATCTGAGGATGCCGTGGAGGCAGTGCTACAGACGTCTGGATCCTAATCCCCAAAGTCTGCAAGCATGTTCCTTCACATGGCAAGAAAATCTCACAGCTGGCCTTAAGGATCTTGCTGATGGGAAGTCTGTCTTAGATCATCCAGGTAGGTCCTAAGTCGTCATAGGAGTTCTTCTAAAATCAAGGCTCAAGAGTCCAACTCAGAAAGGGAGTTATAATGACTCGGAGGAAAGGCGTTTATGGAGGTACAAAGCCTAGGAGTGGCCACAGTGGCTTTGGGCAAAGGAGGCAAGGAAGACAGAAATGGGCAAAGGAGGCAAGGAAGACAGAAAAGGGCAGGCAGGGTTGCTGAGCTTCTAAACCATCCTTGCATCAACTCTTTTGACAGGAGAGATAAGAAACCGCTCTATTCCTAAGCCTCCTTGAGTCAATGAAGGTGCTGAGGAAGTCCCTGCTGGGGAAGAAGTGGCATGAAGCATGGGGACGTTTGCTAATACGTAGCAGCTGCACAGATTCTGATGAGAATGACTTGAGCATCCCCTGAGTAAGCCTGCAGAACCATAGAGGCATGGACCATCCTGGCTACCATGACAACCTTGGCCATCAAATAGCCACTGAGTCTGTCCGTGGTGCTGGGGTCTGAAGGATGGGTGTGATACAACTGCCCTGTCCATTTGGAGCTCAGGTACAGCCAAGGGAAGGCCCAGGGGATGATGTGACTCAAAACTGAGAAGTGTAGGGGAACATATGTCTGGAAGAATCCACGCCTGTAAGTGTTGAGGTAGCACAACCTTGTTGGGGAACCGCTAATCCTTTTCTAAGCCGTTGCTTTATAGGCTGTGCATCTCTGGGCAGTTTACCTGATGTCTCAGAGGCTTTGCATTCACAACAATAAGCAAGGGGCAGAAGGAGCTGGCAAGATGGATCAGCAGGTAAAGGGGCTTGCTGCCAAGCTTGACCACCTGAGTTCAAGTCCCATGTCCCACATAAAAACTGACCTCCATGTGCCCGTGTGTACTCCTTCCACACACTAACTAACCAACCAACTAGATAGATAGATAGAGGCATATGGAGATAGATAGATAGATAGATAGATAGATAGATAGATAGATAGATAGATAAATGGAAAGAAGGAGGCAAGGGGAGGGAAAGGAAAGAGAGGAGTCAGGTAGTTGAGAAATTAGGCCGTAGACTGTACATTTGCAAATCAGTGCTTGGAATATATTAAATGCACAGGAAAAGTTCTTTCCTATGCCTCCATTGGATCACACGCTCTAACCCCCTATCTCCACTCAGGGGCCTTCCTCCCTTCTCACCCATTCCTGAGCCACAGAGCTGCTCAACTCCCATAGACTTCCTCAGGCAAGAAACCTGAGTCCATGCCCAGCACTGACAGCTTTGCCTTCTAGGGCTGAATAGTGAATAGTTTCTCTCTCTCTCTCTCTCTCTCTCTGTGCAACAAAATAAAACCAAACAAAAGCCCAACGCCTGGCGTGGCTGGTCAGGGAGTTATGCAAGTGTGTAAAAAAATAAAATAAAATAAACACTGCGTTTTCGGCATTTAGGGCTGTTTGATTAGGTGCAGAGCGTGGCCAAGGGCTGATCGGACCCAGAGGAGGCTGGGGCAGCCAGAGTCGGGAGGGCCTCTGGAGGGGGCTGGAGGGCCCTGGACCAGTTCCTACAGACTCGAGGAGGCTTCTGAGTGTGAGCCCAGACACTGGGCATTGGAGAGTCAGCGGCTGCACTTCCTCTGGCTAGCCAGCTCCCTGGCCATCGGAACACCCCAGGGGCCTTTCCAACCTTGCCACCACCACCTCCCGTCTCTAGCAGCGACCCTGTGCCCTTGGCTTTAAAAGGCTCCCTCCTCCTCTAAGGAGATCCCACAGCCTGTCTTCATTACTCACCCCCTCCTTCCCCCGCCCCCGTCAGCCCATCCTCTGCTGGAACTGAACACACTGCAAATACAGTTTGAGTTCCCCTCCATGCAGTCTGAAGTGAGGGTCGGAGACAGTTGTTTGCCACCCTCAGGCATGAGGCTCCCTCTGCCCTTCAACCTTTTTCTGGGTCATTGCAGGTGTCTGTAACCCTTTCTTCCTCTCTCATCTCACAAACATTTTTCGAGTTCCTGCCCGGAACTGGGCATCGGCATCCTTCATTTCACGGAACCCTCAAAACAGATGAGAACCGAGAGGCTCAGAGAAGTTAAGTAATGTAGTCCTGGCCATACTGATGATGGATGAGGGAGTGGGGGATTGCGATTGAGGCTGTATTGTGGGGTGGCCCAGACTGATGATTCCTGTAAGAAACTTTCCCCACCCCGATCTTCTCAACTGGTTAGATGCACTGAAGGTCTGACCCTAAAGGGAAAGAGGGTGTGGCCGGGCCACCAAGCTCCGCTTGTTCTGTACCTGCGCCCTTTCCAAGATTCTGATGGAGGGCACGGGCCTTGGCAAGAGTCCTAGGTCCCTGCTCCTGGCCCAAGAAGAGCTGGTGCAGGGCGGGGAGAAGCAGTGTGAGCTCGCAGCCTTCGCCACCGTGCAGACGGCGCGTCCCTAGTCTGGGTGTGCGGGAGGGGGCTACGGAGTCCCGGGCCCGGCGCTCCAGTCCGTTTTTTCTTGCGGATCGGGCAGGGGGGCAGGCTGGGGGTGGCGCCGGGGGATTCCCTCCCTCGTGCGAGCCGGGGACCGGCCCCTCTCCGGGCGCGGGGCGCAGAGCCCGGGCGGCGAACTGCGGGGCCCGCGCGGGCCGCCCCAGCACCAATGCACCGGGCGGGGCGCTGGCGACCGAGAGGGCATTGAGCAACTGGGCGGCGGGCGGAGCGCGGGGCCGACGGCAGCGCGGGACCCAGTGGCCGCGCCCTCGCCCCTTCGGGCTGCCCCTCCACGGCCACTGCGCCAGGTGAGTCCCGAGGCCCGCGTCGTCCGCCCCGGGTCCAGTGTCCCCGTCGGGGCGCAGCCGGAGCCGGGGAGGCAGCGCAGAGCCCGATTCCATCCCATTGTACGCTGCACATCAGCTCAGGGCACCTCGGCCCGATTCCCCAACCGCGACCCTCCCGCCCCAGCGGTGCCCCCACGCACCCCAGCTGCAACCCAGCTGTGACCCAACCCTGACCGAAGCGACTCAGCCCCGCCTCGAGTTCCCAGCCCCAACCCACCCAACCCAGCCATGCTCCACGCAACCCAGCTGCGACCCATACCCACCTGGAGTCCCTAGTCTAGACCCACTTGACTTAGCCTCGACCCACGCACCCTAGCTGCGACGCAGCTGCAACTCAGCCCCTACCCACGCGACCCAGCCCGACGTGTTAGAAGGCCCATGCGCTGTGCCAAAGGATT
>PVIH01000183.1:275426-378956 GCA_004025045.1 Sigmodon hispidus
GTGTGTGTGTGTGTGTGTGTGTGTGTGTGTGTGTGTGAGAGAGAGAGAGAGAGAGAGAGAGAGAGAGAGAGAGAGAGAGAGAGAGAGATGAGTGGACGTGAGTGTTGCAGGGAATGGAGCCTCCCTCTGGGCTCTGGATTTGGGGGTGATGGTGTGGGAACAGTCCCCGTGCCTCGCCTAGTGTGCCTCGGTGATGCCCACTGGTCCCATTGGCACGCACTCCGCCCTACCCCCGCCCCGAAATATTTCGGCTTCTTCCTGGTAGCCGGCTGTTCCTCGGCGGGTGGCCGATCTTAGGAATGGGAGTGTTGGCTAATGGGAAGTCATCGACATGGTTTACATTTTTGGGTCTGCATCTGACAGCTGACGGAATACCAATTTTTCCTATCAGTGTTACTGCAGGCAAGGAGGTGAAAGTTATCCCAGCCCCTTACTCAGGCTGAGATTCCGCCCTCAGGTCCACTAGCTGCTGAGTGCCCCTTCGCCAGCGGGAGTCCTCCCTGTAGATCCTCCCCTCCCTGACCCACGTGACCTCACTTTGCGATCTCTCATGCCAGCTCAGCTTCTAGCCCCCAGATGCTTCACCTGCCCTGGTCTATCCCCAAAGCCTTAGTGGCCCACAAGCCTCAATTCTCTTCCCAGGCCAGCCTCGGAACACTCAGTTCCCAGTAGCAAATGAGATTTAAAATCTTCTGTCCCTAACTCCATAAGGACCATCTTTCCCTGTCATCTAACCTTGCTCCTTCATTTGTGATGGAGTAAATGAAGGTCTAGCCCCTGCCACGTGGGAAGAGATGCACAGTTAAGTGGGATTCTGCTCCAGTCAGCAAGGCTGTTCTCACTTCCAGAAATGCTGGGGGCCTTGAACACTATCCATAACTCTTTTCAACAGGGTGTAATGGACCCTCCAGAACCCCAAATAAGTCAGAAACTATGGTAGAAACAAGGGGGAGTACTTGAAAGCTGGTCTCTCTGCTCCTAGCTCCTCTCCCGGCTCTCCTCTACAGTGGCAGTGTTCCCTTGAGTACCCCAGAGTAGCTGGAGGGAAAGGGGAATCTGTGGTCCCCGAGAGCTTGGTACCACAGAGTCTCTGATCTAATTCACTCCTGCAAAATTTCAGATAGCCTAGCGATATTAGGTCATTGTTTCCTGTCTGAGATCAGCTATGGCTTCAGCTACACCTACATAGGGAGGATTGCTCTGCTCTTTACCCATACTGCTTTGCTGCTGTCTGTTAGATATACTCCCCGGTCTGGATGAACTATTAGCTCATTTGCCTGGTTTGAGATAAAAATACACAGTGCTCGAAAGTATTTGAAATTCTTTCACCCCAGGGAGAACCCTGTGTCAATGAAATTCACACACACACACACACACACACACACACACACACACACACACACACACACCAGGAAAGCAAAGACAGGTTTCCAGGAGATCCCATGGGGGTTGGGAAGAAGTTCTCAGTAGCGGGGACTCTAGGGACCTGGTGAGTATGGCAGGCCAGAGAGGACTCTGGAAGAATGGAGTAAGAGTAAGGAGAGCTGGGAAGGAGTTGACATTGGCCAGGCTGCTCAGCCCTTGAAGTACCAGGCACCATTCAGCGGGTACCTAAATTACAGCGACATCCAGGAAATCTTTCCTGACTGGTGAACCCCACACAGTGACACCAAAGTCAAAGACCCAGGCTTGACCCCGGCAGTGTTTGCAGGCACAGGGTTGGTGGGTCAGAGCTGCATGGCCCTAACACCCTTGTCTGACAACAGGCTTTCCCAAGAGGTGACAACTTCAGGACCAGGGCCACCACCCACAGAGACATATGCAAATGTGGCAGTTGCAAGCCAGGGCTCTGTATTTAACTTGGTACCCAGATAGTTCAGGAGATGTTAAATTCCTTTATCCAGGAACACCAGACACACAGTGAAGCTTCATTCACACACAAAAAATATTACTACATTAACTAGGATCCCACAATTGCCCACTCTGTTCTGAGCAAGTTATGGATAAGCTTGCCTAAATCAGACTTTTGCATTTTAGAAAGCAGACTCAGAGCTTCTAGATCAGTAACTCAAAATAATACAGCTAATACACCAACAGGGTTGGCCTTGCAAGCCAGGCAGTCTGACTCTGAAGTCTGTACCAAGGACTATCAGGGTCCACATCTAGCCCCTTGGCTGGATATCCATGGCTGTGGGGGCTGGAGTGTGACATAGGGGCTGGGAAGTTTTGACATGAAGTACTTTTGGGGAGGGTGGGCATAGGCAGTGGCAGCTGACCGACCGGGCACTAGGGGTGGTGGGGGGCATCTCCGCTGGCTCCAGCACCAGGTGGGATCCATCAGGCTCATGTAAACACTTCTTACAGGCAGTTTAACCACTTGAGTGTGTCTGGCCTTCAAAGCCAGCGGGAGAGGCCCAGGAGGGAGGAGGGAGGGACTGAACTCCCTCAGGGGGTAATGATTTATCTCCAGTGCAGGTGGGCTCTTCTGGGGCCTCTCTGGGAGGCCAGGGGGTAGACTGGGCACGGAGGAGCTGAAAGGAGAGGAGAGAAGCCTGGCCTGGCAGCTCCCTGCTAGTATCTCAGATTTCTCATTAGTGAGGAAAACAACTTAGAGCTAGCTATGAACCAATCCCCATTACATAGATGAAGAGCCTGAGGCCCAAGGAGACAAAATGACTGGTCCAAAGACAGCTAGGTCCTGGGCAGAGCCTCCTGGGGGAACAGGTCAAATGCTCACCCTGTGAGCCTAAGTAGGAGTACTGTTGTGGGTGTACTGTAGGCAGTGTGTGGGTGAGTCTCTCTTGTGAGTGTGTATGACCCTATGAGTGGGAACGGAGCTGTTACCCTTGTTCCTTGGTGAACCCTGAAGCTCAGATGCCTCCTCAGGCAGGGATGGGTGCCCCTGCCCCCATCACCCTGGCCACTGGGTCCAGAGCCCTGGCTCTCTCTGACTGGGGGATTATCGCCATTCTCTGTGTTTCTGGCCAGGGCGGGCATTGCCGCTGTTTTTATCCCCTCACAAAGGCCAGGCCCGCCGGGCCTGCTGTGTCAGAGTTTCTGTGGCTGGGGGGGCCAGAGGTGGGGGGGACCCTCACTTCCTTTTCTCCCTCCAACCCCAGAGGGCCATGCAGAGTCTGCCTGCCTGCCAGAGGCTACTGCTCTAACTTCTGGATTGGGACAGGTGAAAGGCACATGGGTGACTCAGCACCAGGAAGAGAAAGCTGGGAGTCATTCATAGCAGGACAAAGAGAGCTCCTTTTCAAATGTCAGAATATTCTTGCAGCATGAGGTCTGTAGGGTAGACTTAAAGAAGGACTTCTACTTAGAACTAGCCAATATTAGTCAGAGCAGAGACCAGTTGGTTTGATGTGGGTATCCCTTGTATTCCAGTAACTAAGGTGGCCCCTGTGTTGGGATACAGGATGCTTGGAAATAGAAGAATGAGATTTCTTCTTCAGGGGTGACTGGTAGGGAATGTGCAGTGTCCAGACCTTCTGAGTTTTATAAAGTCCAGAGCAGAGAAACCCAAAGGAAGGAGGAGATGTAAACTGGGGACTCCAAAGCATGATGGACCTAACCCTTCTCCTTACCTACAGGTCAATCTTGGGAGTAGTTCTCTGCTGAAGTGACAAGACTTCCCATGTGACCCTCTGAGGTGGCTTCAAGCAGGACAAGACCTCCCTTTGGACCGATGGAGAACCCAGCTCCATAACGGCTCAGTTCGCAGCTGGGATGATGGAGGATTTGGGCTGCAGCCCAGGTCTGGGCCTCCTGCCACTGACCCAGCCTCAGAGCCTTTAGCAAGAGACCACCCCTCCCGCCAGGGGCCCGGGGCTGGCCAGTGACTATGAGGCTTGGGCTGTGTGTGGTGGCCCTGGTTCTGAGCTGGACACACCTCACTGTGGGCAGCCGGGGGATCAAGGGCAAGAGGCAGAGACGGAGTGAGTACCTACTGGGCTGAGCCGATGTGGGCCTTGGTGTGGGCGGGAACCCACAGCGCCTTTCTTCTGTGATGGCTGTTTCGATTGTCTCTGCTTTGTGAGGAGTGTGGATTACCCAGTGGGCGGTTTCATTTGTTGAGATGTACTGGTCTGTAAACCTCTCACTATTGACCTCTTCCTTCCTCTTTGAGACTCTGCTTTCTGGCTGGACGCCTCCCTAGGAGGCTCTTTAACACCAGGTTTGTAGGGTATCCATGGTGATGCTTCCTACTGTGGAGAGAGTCTCAGCCTGAGATACCCAATTCCCCCATCCAGGCTCAGGCATTCAGGGCACCTCTCTGTACTGCAAACCTCTGGACAGGGGTGCTGCACATCTGGGCAGCAAGCACCCAGCTTCCCTTGCCAGATGACAGAGAAGGGAGATAAGTTTCTCCAGTAAGTTAAACCTGTAGGATTCACGGAGCCAAAGCTAGCATGCCCTTCAGGGAAGGCAGCTTACAGAGGCAATGATCTTCTAGGTAAGGTGTCCTGTCAGAGTTCTGAGCCTAAGAAAAGCCCATAGTCCCAGTGCTGGAGAGACTGGGACAGGATCGTCATGACTTTGATGCCAGAGTTTGATGAAATACAGTGAGAGATTTTTAAATCTGTTTTAAAAATCAAAACTAAAAAAGAAAGTGAAGAGGACCTGGGTTCAGTTTCCCAGGGCTCATGATGGGCAATCACAACCACCGGTAACTCCAGGGGTATGATACCTCTGAGTTCTGTGGATGCCTGCACTCATGTACATACCCCCCACACACACACACATGCATAAGCTTAATTAAAATTAAA
The DNA here is from genome assembly GCA_004025045.1 of Sigmodon hispidus. Taxonomy (NCBI): domain Eukaryota; kingdom Metazoa; phylum Chordata; class Mammalia; order Rodentia; family Cricetidae; genus Sigmodon; species Sigmodon hispidus. The sequence continues at coordinate 280,199 of PVIH01000183.1, forward strand.
TATTTTATAAAAGAAAAGAAAGGGTAGCAAGTACAGTCTCCTCCCCCATTTGCTTGAGGCATAATCTTGCTATGTAGCCCAGGCTGGCCCAGACTCTTTATGTAGGCCTTTAATTTGCATTCATCCTTCTGCCTCAGTCTCTCTCATGCTAGGTTTGCAGTTATTCATCATGGAGCCCAGTGATTCCAGTGTCTTTTAAAACAGTTTGCTAAAGTTCAAAGTTAATGTGTCAACCTCCTGGCCTGACGCAAGCATCCTTGCCCTCTGCTCAACAGCTGCAGTTATGGAGGCATTGTGTACCGGGAGTGGCCAGTGTAGGCTAGGGTCCCTGCCAGAGAGTTGGGTGGGGGCCTGTCCATCCCAAGGCCTTATCCCTCTTTCGACATCCCCCGTCAAGGACTGTCATGTCATGCAGGCCGGAAGTCTCTCCGAAGTCTCGCCCAGTCCCCCCTTGCTCCACTATTCTCATGAGACCGATGCCTGCAAGCCAGAGAAGGCGAAGGCTGAGGGCCAAGGCTCTCCACAGGAGCAACTCAGCCAGGGAGGGAGGCTCAGGGGATGGGTGAAGCCGAAAACTGCCGGCTTAACAGTTGGGAACTGTGAGGTTCCCACAGAGGCAATCTTTTCACACTCCTGCCCATGCCTCTGTCGTGGCCAGTGTTTTGGACTCCATGGGCCAGATGTGGTTTGGCGTTTTATAATCAGTCTCCTTTATTTCTGATATGGAGGGGGGGCATAGAGATAGTGAGACAAAGATGGGGGGCAGCCTCACTCATGTAACAGGCACAGTGATCCTGCTCACCCACAGGGGGTCGGTCACATGCCCACTGACACAGGTGGCTGTCAGACCTGGGTTCAGGGCAGCAGAACGAGTACACAAACCCTGAATTGGGGTTTAGTGGGAGCAGCTTCTAGCTGTGGCTATCAAACATAGCAATTTCCTTAGGCTTCATTTTGATCCAGCCACATCCGGTGCCTTGGCAGTGTGTGATTAGCTTGTATGCGTGTCAGAGTGTGGCACAGGGTGCTATGAGGGTCATCAGGCATGAGGGTGTATGCTGTCAGTTGGTACTTGTTGCTTGGTGACCCTGAAACACTCTCTGTGAGGCTGTGAGATACGGGTACACTTCCGGCTTGTTTGTGCTGGGGATAGGACTCAGCCTCAAGCATGCACACCTCAGCCTTAGGTATATATGTAAATGTTATATGTATTTATAGATCTAAAAATTGTGTGTGTGTTTGTGTTTTTGTGACACTACGGGAGTGTGGCAGGCAGAGGACAGCCTTCAGGTGTCAATCCTTCCTTGCCCTTCCCCCTCACCTGAGACAGGATCTCTTCACTGCTCTGAGCCAGGCTAGCTGGCCTGTGACCATCAGGAGATTCTTCTCCCATTTTCTACCAGATGTGAGATTGTAGATACTTTTGCCAGCCAGTCACCAGCAGCCGCTTGTGAGACCAGATTGGTCCTCTGGTGGTTTGAACCTGGAAATGTGTGTGATCTTGAGGTCTGAGAGATGATCTACCTGTGTAGAGTAAGAGAAAGAATGGCAAGGGAAGAGAATGCCAGGTCCAGTCCCCCTCCCTTTATCTGAGACATACTCTTGCCGTGTGGCCTGGTTGGCCCAGAACTCTCTGTGTAGGCCTATGTAGGTGGTGAAGCCCGAGGAAACCCCTCCTGCCCACTGAGGAGCCTCTTCCTCCCTGTCCCCTGTCTCAGCCGTCCTGGGACACACACACACACACACACACCCCGCCAATCTCACCAAGCCTTCTTGCCCCCAGCTCTTACAGCCAGCACACCCACACTTAGTTCCTCTTCCTATCTGATCCCAGGACCCCCTTCTCAGCTGAAGCCTTCCTACCCCTTCTCAGGTCTTGCTCCCCGCCACACTCCTTGCCCCCCCACTCCCTGCTCCCTCCTCCCTGTCCCCTCTCCCTCCTCCCCCCACTCCCTCCTCCCCCCAGTCCCTGCTCCCCCACACTGCCCATGCTCTAGTGCTGCTCCCTTCATTCAGTCCTTCCTTATTCTTTGGAAACTATACTGAAAACCAGTGGATACAGTCATGATGGTGAAAATCTCAGCTCTCGGGAGGTGGAGGCAGGACGATTGTTGATTATTATGAGTTAAAGGCTAGCCCGGGCTACATGTCGAGCCTAACCTGGACTACAGAGTGACATTCTATCTAAAAAGAAAGGAGAGAGCTCCCACCTGTGGCAGATGGAGCTTGAAAAGGACCTGGAATGTGGAGAATGTGGAAGGCACCAGTCAGCCTTCCCAGTGTTGTAGAACTAGGGAGCATCGCAGCTGAGAGGGTCCTGGGAGGACCTGAGTGTCTGCTCTGGAAGTGGATGCAGCCAGGAGCTGGGAACAGGTTAACCACACTTCAGGGAGTTCAGGGCACTTATCTCCCCCATCCCCCACAGTGGGCTCTGTCTCATAGGAGGCCAGCACCCATCAGAATGGAACCCCTACCACTGGCATCAAGTCCCAGCACCTGGTTGCCTAGCGCTGCATCCGGGCTGGGGAGTCACTGCTGCAGGCAGGAACAGATGCCAGCTGGGATGCTCTTTCTCTCAGCCAGGATAAGAAGTCTGAACTTGCCCTCTCTTGAGCTGCAGCTGGGGAGAGGCCACCAAGAGGCTTCCAAGGGAGACCTGGCCAGCCTCGGGCAGGCAGGGAGAAGCACACTGAAGGGCAACTGGCTTTGAGCTAGACTCCCAACCCCTGTGGGCTCTATAAATGGACATCAGATAGCCTCTGGTCCAGGGACCCCCGGATTAGATCTCACTCCAAGAAGGGCTCCTGCTATCTTTTCCTGTTCTTCTTCCCAAGGCTTTCTTCCCCATCCTCTACCTACCAACATGCCTCAGGCTTCGATTACTGAACCCAGCTGTTCCAAGGCTGGGGTTCACCTCACAAACACCATCACCATTTCCATGGACTCCCTAGCCCACTGAGTTCCCACCTGTGCCCAACGCCACTCCCTACTCTCCAGTGGATGCTCGATACCATCTCCGTCCACATCACACCCTCCTTGAGACCCTACACAACACACTACCCTCTGCCCAACACTAGTTAGCTCCATCCCTGTGAATCTCAACCCTTCCCTTTCGGAAACAAGATAGATTCTGCCCTCTCAAGCCCTTTCTAGTGAGAGAAGGGAGACATCTCAGCAAAAAGAACATCAAGAGGTGATGTCTACCATGATGGATTCAAATGCTGGAGAAAGGTGACCAGAGGAAAAGATTCCATCCAGACTTGCAGGGAGGTGATCAGGGAGGACTTCCTGGAGTGCAGAACTAGTTCTGAGGCTTTGGAGACTGCACAGTGTTCTGGGTTAAAAGACGATCAAAAGAGTGGTATGCTTGTGGAAATGGTTACTTGAGGTCAGGTTGAGGACAGAGTTGAGTGGGATTACCTCCGGAAACTTTTTAGTCCCTTGGAAAGTAAGTCTTACTTTTAGAAGTGATACAATGTTTCAGATAGAGGTGGGAGGTCACACATGGTTGGTTGTTAAGGGATGCTGGGCCCTGAGAAGTGCTGGGGAGGAGGGACCGGGAGCAGGAAGCTGTGTGTCACGGAGGGGCTGGCTGAGTCGCCAGGCATGGCCATCATAGCAACAGCAGTCCTCTTCATCTCTGTCCTGAGGATTGAACCTAGGCAGTTCTCTGCCACTGAGCCACATCCCCAGCCTGCAACTAGAGCTTGAGCGGGTAGACCGAGCTGACTGAGGCCAGAGGCAGGAACAGCACCGGGGAGGCACAGCCTTGCTTGTCTGACCAGAAAAGGAGGCTTAAGGATCTGGAGAAATGGCTTAGTGGTTAAAAGCACTGGCTGCCCTTGGGTTCAATTCCTAGGACTCATATGTCAGTTCACAACCATCTATAATTCAAGTTCCAGGAGACCCAACAGCCTCTTCTGGCTTCCAGCACCAGCACACACATGACACACAGATGGCACATGCAGGCAAAACATCCATATACTTAATTTTGTTTTTAAATATGCCTGAGAAGCAAAGGGTTCCAGAGCAGAGGCAGCAGAGTCGAATAGGAAAGGCTAATGTCCTGTCTAAGTGCCTTCCTCTCCCTGAGCCTGAGAAGCCACCCCAGCTAGGCTGGCAGCCCAGGGCCCGGACATCACAGGATGCAGCAGGAGCAAGTTCTAGCTGGTCCCTTTCCTCACCAGTGGAACGAAGCCTTGTCTTCCCTCTGGGGGCACTCCGGGACAGTCAGCACTTCAGGGCCTTTGCACAGGCTGTTTCTCCTGGGAGGTCCATGCCCTTCCCCTAGCTAGGTGACTCAGAGAAGGGGTGCCCACTACTCATCTGCAGCTATCTGTCACCATGCCAATCCTGCTTCCCTCGTGCTGTCTAGACCTTTATCACCATACCCTAGCATTCAGCTCCCCGCAGTCCTGGGACCCCGTTAGCTGTGCAGTGAATGATGGGAATGAAGGAGCCTCTGTTTCCCCTTTGCAGTTGAGTTGCTTTGTCTGTTTTTTTTTTTTTTTTTTTTTAAACTTTATTTATTTATTTGCCTTGGTGTTTGCCTGGAACTGGAACTACAGACAGTTGTTAGCTGCCATGTGGGTGCTGGTAATTGAACCCGGGTCCTTTGGAAGAGCAGATGGTGCTCTTAACCACTGAGCCATCTCTCCAGCCCCGCTTTGTCTGTTTTTGAGACAAAGTCTCAAATAGTCCAGGCTACTCAAAAAGATCTCAAACTTCCGATCCTCCTGCCTCCGCCTCCTGATAGTTGGGGTTACAGACTTGCACTACCACACCTGATTGATGTAGCGCTGGGGTTGGAGTCCAGGCTTCGTGCAGCCTAGGCAAGCACTCTAGACACCCAAGTACAGCCCAATCCCGCTCCTTTTGTATCCTCTATGTTTCCCCAAACACACACCATCTTCCTTGGGTCCTCCATTCAAGATTACCCCCTCCATGTGAGCACCATCCTGCCTCCATGGAGCCCCCTCCGTCAGCTGTCCCTTTTCCTCCTGCTGCTCCCGAGACTCCATAACCTGAATGTTATGGGGCTCCTGTTCCACCCTGGTAAACATTCCTTGGCTCACCGAGCTGACCCCTGCCCATCACTGAGTCCCTATATTTGAGCTTCCAAACCCTCATGCCAGCCTCTCCTCCTCCTCCAACCCAGCCAGTCCCGCCACTTCATCTCTGTATCTTGAAGCTCCCATCTCTTCAGGTCTCCATCCGTTTCTCCGCCTCTGAGTCCTGGCATCCTAACCCCCCTCCGTCCCCTTTCCCTTCTTCTTTGATTTTCCTCCTCCTTCTCTTCCTCTTATTCCCCTCACCCCCTTTCTTCCAGACAAGGTCTCATTCTGTACCTCATGGTCTGAGGCTCAGGGCAATCCTCCTGCCTCCGGCTCCAGAGTGCTAGCGTTGCTCCCTCCCTTTCATGTTGCCCTACTTTCTACTGGAAACCTTCGCCTCTGCTCACGCCCAGATCACTGCAGTGTGGCTGTTTCTCTTCTCAAAGTTGCACTGTCAGTGACCACTAACAGTCCAGCCTTGTAGGCTGTTTCAAAGCTACATGTGTTGGCCCCTCTGAGCTCTGCCCCCTGCTTCCACCCTGGCTCCTCTTCCACCCTGCCAGCTCCCACCTCCCCGAGATTCCCTCCTCTAGCTGATTCCAAGCCTTTCTCCCTGTGCTTCTCTGTGGAGCACGAAGAAGCTACCGGGGCATGGCCTGAGAGCTTCATCCCTCTACCCTTACACTCCTGAGGATTTTACCAGCCCTGACCCACCTCGCTGCTCCCCTCCACAGTCACTCCCATGAAAGTGTACTTCCTCTTTAGATTCCTCCATTCCTCTTATGTCCCACTCCCTGCCCTCTGCACCTCCGGTATGGATTTCTAGTGTGGGTATCAATAATCCTTACTTGACTGAGGCATTCAGCTTGTTGGTGCCTCCCTCCTCTCCAGGGATGCGCACCCTCTTCCTGTGGCTCCTGCGATGCAGGATGCTTCTCGGGATCCCTCCCAGTCTCTCAGTTGGGTTCATCAAGGCTATAACCTCTTCCTTCCCTGTCTTTCTCTTCGGGCCCTACTCTCTGGACCGGTTTGCCATGACACCGCCCTGCTTGTCTTTTTGTTTGTCCGTGGAGGGCCTTGTTTTGTTTGGGGTTTTGGTTTTATTAATGCAGGGTCTCAGCCTAGCTGAGAGCAGCTGTATAGCCAGCCAACACTGGCTTTGAACTCCAATCCTCCTGCCCCTCCCTCCCCAGTGCTGAGATTATAGTCCTGCAGCAGCATGCCTGCTGTTACACGTGCCTTGGATGCTGTTTCCACTGTCAGTCTATCGACCAACTTCATCTCTTGAGTTCCAGACCCAGAGGCCTCACTGCCTGATTGGCCACCTTTTCTGAGTGTCCCACAGAACATGCCTAAGCTCCTTCTCATTTCCTCACCCAAGTCTGTTCTTCTGGGATTTCTGACCCACTGGAGGGTCCATGGTTAGCTGCTTACACAAGTTCAGTGTCTCCAAGTCCCCTTAACTTGTGTTTTGTCCTTCCTTCAGACCGCATGCATCCCAGGGCCTGGTCTATCATCTGCCACCTACAGGTCTCAGGTCTGTTTGCCCCTTTGCAGGCTCCTGGTCCTGCCCCAGCTCACCGCTTTGTTAAACTGGTTCTCACTAAGTATTCTAGGCCAGCCTCACATTGGAAATTCTCCTGCCTCAGCTTCCAGAGAGGACTGCAGGTGAACGATGCTGCTCGCCTTTCCTGCTTGAGAATTTTAACCTGGGCATCTTCCTGTTTCCTGCTTTGTCTCTTCTGCCCATCGTCCACCATAATGAGGGGGCTTTCTACAGTGAAGTCCTGGACATGGCCCCTGCCAGAGCTAGCCTCTTTGTTCCTTTTATAGGTTTGAGATTCTTCCCAGTTTGGCCTTCTTCTCTGTCAGTGCTCACCACATGTTCCTCCCATGCTGACCCTGGGTGCTGACCCTGGGTGCTGACCCTGGGTGTAGCACACTTTCTTAGCCAATACCAATGTCAACTGAGAAAACCAGTGTGCCGGTTGAGTGGACAGTGAACACTCGGGCAATGAGGAGGCCTATGCAAACTTGATCTTTTGTTTGTTTTTGTAGACAGGGTTTTTCTGTGTGCCCCTGGCTATTCTGGAACGCAATCTGTTGTCCAGATTGGCCTCAGACTCACAGAGTTCTGCCTGCCTCTGTGTCTTGAGTGCTTAGATTAAAAGTGTGTGCCATCACCACCTGGTACAAATGCGTTCTTAATAGAAAGACCAAAAAGAGGGAATAAATATTGAAATCGCGCTATCACAAGCTGAGGGCCATTGTGCAGGCCCAGTGTCCCAGTACTTGACAGGTTGAGGCAGGGGGCTTGAAAGTTCAAGGCTAACCTGGGCAACTTGGTGAACCCCTGTCTCAAAGTAAGAAGTAAAAAGAGGACCGGGGATGTGGCTCAGTGGGCCATGCATCATTCTCCAGTGCTAAACACAAGAACAAAGGGATAAAACCCTCCTGTAGGGCTGGAGAGATGGCTCAGCAGTTAAGAGCACTGACTGTTCCGGAGGACCTGAGTTTGATTCCCAGCATCCACATGGAAACTAACAACTGTCTGTAATTCCAAGATCTGATGCCCTTACACAGTTATACATGCAGGCAAAACACCAATTCAAATAAAATAAAAATAAATATAAAAAAAATTAACCCCTTCCCCATAAAGACTGCCAGGGGGACACCTGGGTATAGTCAGAAGTTTCTGTGTCCCACCCAGCCAGTCCTGCAGCGGACCAGTCTCAAATAAACATACAGAGGCTTATTTTAATTACAAGCTGTTTGGTTTATGGCTCAGGTTTATGGTTTATTACTGGCTAACTCTTATACTTTAAGTTAACCCATTTCTTATTTACATTTAGCCGCGTGGGCGGGCACCTTTTTGCTCAGTGCAGCATCTCATCCTGCTTCCTCTGTGTCTTGCTGTTGTCTCTTCTTCTGCTTTCCAGGATTCTCCTGGTCTGCTTGCCCCACCTCTACTTTCTGTCTAGTTACTTGGTCAATCAGCATTTTATTAAACCAATAGGAGTGGCAAATATTTACAATGTACAAGAGCATATAGTCTCACAGCACCTGGGTTATCTCACTTATTGACAAAAAAAAAAAAAAAAAAAAAAAAAAAAAAAAAAAAAAAAAAAAAAAAAAAAAAAAAAAAAAAAAAAAAAAAAGCAAGAAACCAGAGTGAACATTCATTTCCCCAACTAACAAGGCAGTGACTCAAGGGATCTTCCATGAAATGGAAGCAGTCCCTAAACTCTACAGTGACCCACACACTTAGTGCACAGCTGAGCAAAGGCTCTGCACAGCTGTAGTGCAGCATTGAGGCATATCTGCCCCTTCACCTGAACACACCAGGCAAAGACAAAGCACTGTTGAATTTTACCAACTCAGTACCACTGACTCCATGCAAGCAAGTTTCGTATTAAAGTTGTTGAGCTACGCTTTCTCGGTTTCCACGATTTCTCCAACAGCCTCCATCTGCCTTTGTATGCTGTGTCTCTGGTGCCTGGAACATACACACTGGCTGATGCAGCGTGGCTCAGTAATTTAACCTCTTCATCTCCTCATCTGTAAGAAAGGAGGACTGATAATAATGTGATGAGCATGATGGCTGACACCTGTCAGCCCAGCACTTGGGAGGCAGCACTGGGCAAATTGTTTCAAGTTCAAGGAAGCCTAGGCTACAGTGTGCGACCCTATCTTGAAAGCCAAAGAAGGAAGCTGGGAAAGTGGTGTGATTGGTAGAGGACTTGCCTAGCATGAGGCACTGTGTTTAATCCCTAGTGCGTCACAAAACTGGATGTGGTGGCACAGACTTCTCATCCTAGCACCCAGGAAAGTAGAAGCAGAAGGAGCTTGAGTTCAAGGCTAGCCTTGGCTACATAGGGAGTTTGAGGACAGCCTGGGCTTTACATGAGTAAAAGTTTCAAAAGTTGACAGACAAAACCAAGTGGTCTACAGCCACAATGTCTCGGAAGTGCATCTTTCTTTTCTCTGTCCGCTCCCAGAGTGTCACTGCACATAGGTCTATCATCAGGGTTGCAAAAAGCCGTTCAGGTTCTGTTGGGATGGTGATGTCTGTCATCCCAGTCTGCTGGAGCCAGGGGACAGAAGACCATGAGTTTGGGGCCAGCCTGTGCTACATAGTGAATGTTTTCTCAAAATACAAACAAAATGCTGGGCCTGGTGATGCACACCTTTAATTTCAGCACTTGGGAAGCATAGATGGATCTCTATGAGTTCAAGGCCAGCCTATTCTACATGGTGAGTCACAGGACAGTCAGATTTTGTAGTATAGACCCTGTCTCAAAAATAAAAACAAAAGTAAGATTGGGGTTAATCCCAGCACTCAGGAGGCAAAGGCAGGTGGATGGATCTCTGAGTTCAAGACCAGCCTGGTCTACGGAGCAAATTCCAGGACAGCCAGGGCTACACAGAGAAACCCCATCTCAAAAACAAACAAAAACTGAAAACTAAAAAAGAAAGAGTTGAAAAAAATAAAAATTTAAATTTAAAAGCAGAGTCAGCAAGATGATACCACCTGACCTGGGACCCAAATAGCAGAGAGAGAACTGAAAGTTGCCTTCTGACTTCCTCACAAGCACAATCACACACACAACAAACAAAAAGCAATCAAATAAAGGTTAAAACGGAAAATAAACAGCAAGATGGCCAAGAAGGTAAAGGCACTTGCACCATAAGCCTTATGGCTGAATTTGGTCCCCAGATTTCACTTAAAGGTGGAAGGCTGTCCTCTGACCATCACACAAGTGCAGCCGCGCACACACGCACACCTACCCCACACTACTCTGCCTGCCCACAACAACAACTACTAATAGTAATAAAGCCCAAAGTCCAAATGGACTAGGGAGGATGGCTCAGTAGTAGGAGCTTGTGCTTTATAAGCAATAGGACCTGAGTTTGAATCCACAGCTCCCACATTACAGAAAAACAAAAAACCCAGGCTTGGCTGTGCACGACTGTAACCCCAGCATTGTGGGGCACAGACAGGCAGATCAGTGGGCCGAGCCAAAATAGCCAGCTTCAGGGCAGGTGAGAAACCCTGTCTCATGGCAATGGAGCAGGCAGTATCAGAGGAAGAAACTTCTCTGGCCCCACATGTGTGCACATGGGGGTGCACACCTACACACTCACATGCATGCACCATACCACACTAAAATAGACAAACAATCCTGTTGAGATTCATTTCATGCACTGTTTCAGGTCTCACTTGCAGCAATAACCTTTTCCCTACATCCTCCTGTTAATATCTAGAAGAATCCTAGGAAAGGGCTCTCGGAGGGAAACCCTGCCCACAGGACTAATTCCTTGGTGTGATACAGAGAGAAGACACCATATCTCCCATCATTCCCGCCCCAAATTATCTGTCTTGTTCCCTTGCCCCTCTCTGATCCTTTTTCTTCCAGCACCCTCATTTCTACTCTCTAAAGGACAATTTTCCTTCAAGAAGGGGCCCCATAAAAACTCCTTTGAGAGTCCTTTCCTCCTCCTCCTCCTCCTCCTCCTTCTTCTTCATCCTCCTCCTCCTCCTTTGATGGTCTCTTACTATATTGCCCTAGTCTGGCCTCAAACCCATAACTTCCTGGCTGGATGCTGGGATTATTTGCATGAGCCTCGCCTGAACTCTTGAGTCCTGTGTTGCTGTTTTGGGGCCTTCAGCACTCACATATGGATGGGTGTGTATCCCACTGAAGGCCAGTGCCTTTACAAAGAGGCCCAGTTTGTTTGACCCCTGAGCTCACCCTGCATGCGTCACATGTAAGGTGACGGGGGAGTGTGGGCTGAACAGTTAATGAAGGAGCAGAATGGAAGCTGAGTCCCGGTGCTTCTGTGGAAGGACACCCTGCCTTCAAGGAGAGCACTAAACCAAAATGTTTCAACCTCAGCAACATAGACATTTGGGACCACATTTTGTCCAGGGTTGGTCCACACACTGGAGGATGTTCAAGGGCTTCTCTTATCTTCACTTCCTTGATGCCAGTAACAACCCACTCCTCTGGTCCTAATGATCAAGAGTCCCAGGGACTGGGGAGATGGCTCAGCAGTAAGAGCACATGTTGCTCTTGCATAGGACCTGGGTTTAGTTCCCAGCACCCATCTGATGGCTCCCAATCATCTAAGGCCCTCCTCTGACCTCTGAGGGCACCAGGCATGCACATGGTGCACATATATACATGCAGGCAACACACACATATATACATATAAAGTAAATTTGTTTTTTTAAAGTTCTTAGGGTTGGGGACTTAACTCCATAGAGTGCTTATCTCAAATGTGCAAAGCGTTAGGTTTGGTCCCCAGTACCACAAAAGCCAGGTGTGGTGTCATGTTCTTAGGATCTCAGCATTTTGGAGGCAGAGGCAGGAGGAGGAAAGAAGTTCAAGGTCATCTTCTGACTATATGAGACTCAGTCATTTAAAAAAAACAAAAACGGTCAAATGTTTCCTAGGAAGCGAAATCTCTCAAGTTGAGCTCACCGTTCTAGCATTGGTTACTAGTCATCTTTCAGGCATTCTCCCTGAGACTTTTAATCCAGAATCCCTCTTGATCTTAAACCTTTCCCAGCAACTGAAAGGCTTCCTTGGGTACCTGAGCCTCAAGTTTTCTCCCTCAGAGAGAGTTCCAAGAAGTCCAGGAAGGTACAGATCGAGTTTCATCTCTGCGGATATAGAGCAAGTGTATAGGGGATGTGCTGGAGCCTGTAAGAAGTTAGCGGTGCAGATCTAGGCATCTGCCCTGGCCACCTAGTTAGGGGCCTAAGAGGTGACCTTGCAGAGAGCTGTTTGTCCAACACTACCTTCTGAGATACACAGTCCCTTTGTGCAATGAAACCCCCAAAGGATCACCTCCCATTCCCATGGGAGCCTGGGAAACATGGGATCTCCTCTACAGCCTCCTTCTCATCCTTATTCTACCCTGCAGTCAGTGCTGAGGGAAGCCAAGCGTGTGCCAAGGGCTGTGAGCTCTGTTCAGAAGTCAACGGCTGCCTCAAGTGCTCGCCCAAGCTGTTCATTCTGCTGGAGAGGAACGACATCCGCCAGGTGGGCGTCTGCCTGCCATCCTGCCCGCCTGGATACTTTGATGCCCGAAACCCCGACATGAACAAATGCATCAGTGAGTGTGGGGTGGAAATGGAGAGGCCCTGGACTCTGGGGCATTGTGCTTTGAACTAGCTAGTAATGGCCAGTGAGAAGTTCAGGAAAGAAGATGCTCCACAGTGATCCCACTGTGTATAAACCAGAACCCCGCCCTCCTCTCCCCATATCTGCACCTACCTCTCTTCCTGCAGGTCACTCTGTCCCATCTCATCTGTCAAGCCAGAGACTCAAAAGCTAGTTCCTCACTGTTCTGCCCAACCCACTCACTAATCACAGCCCAGCTACTGCCCTTCTCCTTTCTATGGTCATAACTAGACTCCCAATACCATAGCCTGTCCATCCAGCCCTCACTTTGCACTGCAGCCACCAAGATGCTTCTGAGATTTACAGTCTGACACATGTTCCTGCTGCTAGTCACCCTGTGTCAGCTCTATGCTGGCTCAGGGAGTCCCATCTGGGCACTCTGTCCTTTTATAGCTCCCCTTGGCTTCTGGTTCTGCTTTTCATCCTAGCCACGGCCCCTCCATGTGTTACAGGCACAAGCTGCCCTGTCTCCATCCCATCCCTGTAACTACAACCGGAACCTTCTGGGGGCACCCAGTGAACCTGTACATGTGAACCATACTGGTGTTTCTTCTATCGATTCAGTGCCTTGAACTATAGAACTCGTTTCCAGATCTCAGATCACTGAGCCTCACAAAAGCCTTTGGAGGAAGGCCGAGCAGTGGAGGCCATGAGTTCTCAAAGCTGATAATTTAGAGGCATTGGGGAGGGGATGCTTAGTGCCAGCTCAGCCTTCTCAATTCTGATATTGGCTTGGCTACTAGCTTGTTTTATGACCTTGAGTGTATCTCAATCTCAGCCCCCTGACTGCTCATCCTTAAATTGGGAGCACTGGTCTTTCCTTCTCGTGTTGTTGGGAGACACACCTATAAATCCCTTGGTGTTTGGCACTCGTAAATGGTAGCTGCTGTTGTTATTTTGGTTCTTATTGTACTGGCAACCAAACCCAGGAATCTAAGCATCTAGTGGGAGTGGGGGAGGGGAAGGGAGGCAAGGTTAAAATTAAGCCACCGGGACAAAAGTACAGAAGGAGGTGGATGGGTGGTCCAGTGAGGTGAGGTGGACCCTGAGAGCTGCCCTCTTGATTTTCAGGGCATTGGGGAAAAGGGGGTTCCTGTATGTGCCAGAGTCTGGTAGGCTGGCAGCTGGTGCTCCAGGTGCCAGAGACTGGGAGGAAGCCAGTACCTCCCACTCTTGGGAGAGGAGATGGTGGACAACCTGTCTGTTCCTAGCCAAGCCCTGCCCTGCCCACCTCCCGCAAAGGAGGGAGCTGGCAAGAGGAAGAAGGGAGGACCCAGGAGTCTAACCCAGGGGTTCCTGGAATTTGGTTTTGCACAGGGAGAGGAATTTGCCCTGGGACTGCTCCCACTCCTCTGTGCAGATTCTTTCTGTTCTGGGCAGGAGGAGACCCAATGCTGGGGTGCTGGGGGTGCCCAGCAATGTGAGAAGGGGTGCCACACAGGTGCTGCCTGGGGGTTCATCCTCCCATTCAGTCCTATTCTTTTTAGAAGGGCTCTGGGATGCCATGGATGCTGAGACCATCCTCTCTGTCTCCACCAAGCCCAGAAGGCCCCTCCTCTCCTGAAACCCTGGAGCCTCAACTTGGGTTCCAGGATCTGAGACTTCATTTGGGTTCTGCTTGGCGGTTGCTGGCAAGAGTCCCAGTTAGTACTGGGCCCTGGCTACTTCAGCGCTCTCTCCTTGTCCTCTCCCCTCTGAAAGATTCCTCTGCAGGAATCCCAACTTGAGACCAAAATCAGGACCTCTGTGAGTGGGTGTGAGCAGTAGGCTTTGAGGCTGGGGTTAAAAGAATGCGCTCACCCTGGCCCGGGACCAAACTCCATTCCTTTCCTGTCCCCAGAATGCAAGATTGAGCGCTGTGAGGCCTGCTTCAGCCACAACTTCTGCACCAGGTGTCAGGAGGATCTGTACTTACACAAGGGCCGCTGCTATCCAGCCTGCCCCGAGGGCTCCACGGCAGCCAACGGCACCATGGAGTGCAGCAGTCCTGGTAAGGAGCTGGGATCAGAGAGCCCAGAGCCCAAAGCGGGGAGGTCGATGGAAGTCAGAGTGGTTGATGGGACTGGGTGAAGGGGCGGGGCAGGAGAAAGCTCACCTGCGACCATCTTTTGGGGTTCTTGCTCTGTGGCCCTCTGCCTCTGGGCTAAAGAACGCACACCTGAGCTGAGAGTGGGTGGGTGGGTGAGGGTTCCCTGGGGCACTCGGGGTGGGGAGGGGACGGCCCCTTTGCCTCTTCCTTTGCTCCCTCTTACGTCACCTCCTCGTGTCAGCACAATGTGAAATGAGCGAGTGGTCCCCATGGGGGCCCTGCTCCAAGAAGAGGAAGGTGTGCGGTTTCCGGAAGGGATCTGAAGAGCGGACACGCAGGGTGCTCCATGCTCCTGGAGGAGACCACACCACCTGCACTGACATCAAAGAGACCCGGAAGTGTACAGTGCGCAGGACGCCATGTCCTGAGGGTAAGCTGCAGCTTCTGCCTACCGGGATGGTTATATCTATGTCTTGCCAGATCTCCATTCTGTGCAAACTGGGGGCATATCCTGGCCGAGGACAGTACCCGGAGATGATCTGTGGCAGAAATTAGAAACTTCCTTGGGCATGATCCATGTCCCATTTCTTCTGGGTTTTCATTTTAGAAGGGCCTTCAGAGAACAGAGGGAGCTGAAGTGTGTTAAGCCCCAGAGACTAGGACCCACTCAGACAAGGCCACAGAGCCTGAAGTTGGCAACGAAGTAGATAGTGCCCACCCTGCTTGGTCTCAGAGGAAGCTGGTGGGTGGCAGGGGAGTAGGGGCTGGTCCACTTTACCTAATACCTTCCAGAACAGCCAGGAAATGCTCTAGGGTCTTTGGGGTCCAAGAATTGAGGCAAAGGAGCGTACTTAGTGTGCACTGTGGCGTGAGGTGGAAACAAGTCTCTAGGGGCTATTTCTTGTACTCATGCTATGTACCCTGAAGAGGCTACATCTAGAAGAGGCCTTGGGGTAGCCTCCTATTGCCTTCTCACCCAGCTTCCTTGCCATGACCTTCTGAGGAAACTTGGGCACCCGGAGTGCCTGAACATCCTTTATTGATTTTTCTCCACTATCCAACTGTTGCAGGGCAGAAGAGGAGGAAAGGAGGTCAAGGCCGGAGAGAGAATGCCAATAGGCATACCGCTAGGAAGAACAGCAAGGAGCCAGGCCCCAACTCTCGGAGACACAAAGGGCAGCAGCAGCAGTCACAGCCAGGGACAGCAGGGCCACTCACCTCAGTAGGACCCACTTAGGCATGGCGGCCAGTCTCCAGGTCTGTGTGCAAGAGTCTTGTGCTGTACTTCATAATGAGAACTTTCCAGAACTGGAGCATCTGGGACAGCAAGTCCACACATACCCCTCTCATCCACCCATCCATCCATCCATGCATATCCAGGCATACTTATGGCCACATCAGAAAACATCAAAACACACACACACACACACACACACACACACACACACACACACACACATTCTTGAGGTCACTGAAGATGCTTCTTCCATCCTGTGGCCCAGCTGTACTCACTTAGTTTATGATGCTTTCAGAAGATGTGTCTAAGAGAACCATTCCCAGCATCTGAACCTAAACTTCAAGGAGTGGAACGTTCTGGAGGAATTTCTGGGACAGCATCTGCCAGGTGGATGGCAGCTTAGAACCAAAGCTGGAGTAGCTGCCAAGGGGGAGAGCACTTTCCCCTGTCCTGCATGGCACACCCAGCTGTGTGACTTGATTGGTGGAGAAGAGAGTCATTATACACCCGTGGTACATGTCAGGGCTGACCTGGCTTGGAAACTGCTTAAAGGTTTATTTCAAATTAAAAAGAAAAGAAAAATGCTCTCCATTCATTTTTAGGATGTGATGTTTGGTGGGTACACATAGGAGCAAGGAGTGGTACAGCCCAATTGTAAAAGCCACCCAATAGCCTAATGGCCATCTTTAGGGATACCTAGAGGATGGTCACTAGGTTCTCTGCATTTTTAAAAAAGATTTATTTATTTATTATGTATACAACATTCTGCCTCCATGTATCCCTGCACACCAGAAGAGAGCACCAGATCCCACTATAGATGGTTGCGAGCCACCATGTGGTTGCTGGGACTTGAACTCAGGACCTCTGAAAGAACAGCCATCTTTCCAATCCGGTTCTCTGCATTTAAAAAAAAAAGATTTTAAAACATTTCTCAGGATGTATGTGTGCCCATGTGAGTTGATGTGCATTATATGCATGCAGGTACTCCCGAAGCCAGAGTTACAGGAGGCTGTGACCTGCTGGTGTGGATGCTGGGAATTAAACCCAGATCTTCAGTAAAAGCAGCAAGTGTGCTTAACCACTGAGCCATCTCTCCAGATCCAGCTGCATTCTTCTTAATCACAGTCTGGTCTGTGGGCCAGCTGTGACCTTGTTGGCAAGCAGCCTGTTGGGAATGAGACTCAGGTGCCATTCTAGACCTGGTGTACCACGGCCTGTGCGTTAACCAGGCTCCAGATGGTCAGCACACACATCCTAATCAAGAAGCACGCCTGCCTTCCTCTGTAGGAGTACAGGCCAGCTCTGTGGGAGGACTTCCATCTGGGAGGTCAGGGTCTGTATTCCTAAGGGTACCTACCCCAGGGGAGGGAGAGACCAGACTCTCTGACAATCTTTGGGGACTCTCTTGGCCAAAGGTGGAAGGACTCGAGGTGGCATTCTGGTATCTGCTGGCACCAGTGCAAACCAGGCTCTGGACCAAGTGGTTGGTTTCCACAGAGAGCCAGCCTTCTCTCACAAAGCGCAGAGGATGATGGGAGAGACAGGTGTTCATCAAATGAAGGTGCAAGTAAGACCCCAAGTGCAAACTGAGGGAGTCAAGGGCAGGCAGGGTCTGGCACATACACAGAGCATGTCAAAGTGAAGGTGTGTGTGGCCAGGGATGAAACAAAAGTTAAGACTTTTAGCTGGGTGGTGGTTCATGCCTTTAATCCCAGCACTCAGGAGACAAAGGCAGATGCTTCTCTCTGAGTTCCAGGCCAGCCTGGTCTATTACACAAGAAAACTCGTCTCAGAAAAATAACAAAATCAAAAACTTTATCCCAGAGTAGCTTCTCAGAACAGGGGAGATCTGCGATCAGCTCTAAAGAAGAATAAATAGGACTTAAAATAAAGATCAAAGTCTTGGGCCAGTAAGAGGGTTTAGCCAATGGAGGGCTTGCCACCAAGCCAGATGGGCTGGGTCAGATATGAGGCTCACATTGGGGAAGAAGAGAAGTGAGTCCTTTGAAAATTATCCTCTGAGTCCACGTGAACTCAGCGACATGGATACACAGGGAGACATGAGCACACACACAAATAAAATGTTCTTAAAAGCAAACCAGTAAACTAAAGAAAGTGTGTAAGAAAACATTACAAAAGACATCTTGCCTTTGAGTCACTTGCAAAGGCGTTCTACAGGAAGCTAGGGGAAGGATATGGGTAGCTAGGAATCAGATCTGGGTGGCCTGCTTTTCTGAAGCACTGACTGATGGTGCTCGTTTGTCATTGGATGTTCTGTGTTTCGTCCCTGGTTACGGGGGCATTAGGGTGTGGCAGGGCAGGGCTGTTCACCCAGTAGTTCCAGGAAGCAGAGAGAATACTTGCCCCAAGGAAAGGCAGTGGTAGAGCAGTGTGTCCAGTAGACATCGGTGAGCCACATGGAATTTCAAATTACCTAATAGCTACAATGTATCTAGCCCAGCATTGGTTTCCTAAGCAAATATAAGCAGAATACTGTCTTTTTATTGTTGTTTTGTTTTTGAAATTAGGGTTTCTCTGTGTAGCTCTGGCTGTCCTGGAACTCACAGAGACCCACCTGCCTCTGCTTCTGAGTGCTGGGATCAAAGGTGTGTGCCATCACTGCCCATCTAAAATATGCTTTTTAGTTTGTCACCAACATAATTATTAGAGAACATTATTAGAGAAATTGTTCACGATTTTAACTAAGTCTCCCACATTCTGTGCATATGTTTACACGTATAGTATAATATTCTGTCACTAAAATTTTTGCCAGAAACTTAAATTGTATTTAGACTTCATAAAAAAACAAGATTCACTGATGCAAAAGGTTTGCATACACAAGTTATTTTGAGAATAATTCTCTAATAATTAAATTGAATATTTTGAAGTTTTAAATTTCACCAATCAGCACTAAGAATTCAATTTTTTTTTTTCAGTTGCCCAGTGCTCATACTTGAAGTGCTTGATAGGTGCATGTGGCCAGTGATCATTGCCATAAACAACACAGTTCATATGCAGATCAGGCTGGCCTGAAACTCACAAAGATCTGTCTGCCTCTGGTCCCAAGTACTGGGACTAAAGACATGTCCCACCGCACCTGGCACCAACAACACATTTCTATACAGGGGAGCAGTATAATCCAATGCCCTGTGACAGAAAGGTTGGTGTTCAAGGAACTGGAAGGAAGCCAGAGTGGCTAGAAGGCATGGAGCACAAGTGGACTGAAGCCATTCTAGAAAGATTCTCTGAGTGGGGCTTGCTTTAATTCTGCAAACTCGAGTCCCAAGTAGAAGACTCCGTGACTGGATTTGCAGTTTGCAAAGCTCCTGTTGTCTACTGTGTGACTGGAGATGGTGCTCTGGGGGCTGTTTCAGTCATCCGGGAGAGAGAGAGAGAGACAGAGAGAGAGGAGAGACAGAGAGAGACACACAGAGACAGAGAGAGCTTGGAGACTTGGACTCGGGAAATGGCACCAGAAATGGAGAGAAATGAGCAAAGTCAAAGGCATTTGGGAATAAAGGGTTTGGTGATGCTGGGGGTGTGGCATGTGGAGAATGGTGTCAATGTCTGGCTCAGACACCAAGACAGACATGGTACAGTGTGCTGGGAGGGGTGGCTGGGAGGGAGACCAGAGTGGGAGAAGAAGGACCATGCAGCTGGCTGTAACTGTGTTGAGTATGAAGTGGGAGGAGACACCTTCTGGCTAGAGAAGATCCCAAGGCTGAGTTTAGAAGAAGAGGGTGAAGAGGGGGCTTGGGGCCCAGCCGTGAGGATCTGGTGATCAGATGTGGAGGAAGGACCAGCTGACATGCTGGGAAGGGCAGGCAGGAGGAAACGTGGAGGGATAGCAAGCCCCAGCAAGGCAAGGAGCAGGGACGGAGTTGAGAGGATCCAAAGCTACTGGGAGGCAAGGAGGGGATAAAGTGTTAGGAACTTGATGTCCGCCACCGACTTCCTTAGCCAGGGCTCTTTGTAGCGAGGGAGAAAGGCGTCAATCCCTTCAGGATCTTCTTCGGCTAGGGAAGGGGGGAGGGTAATAACATGGGGGTATGACATGGCTCCAAAAAGCCTTTTACATTTGTTTGTTTTAAGATAGGGCCTCCCTATATAGGTCTGGCTGTCCTGGGACTTCCAGAGAGCTGCCTGAATCTGCCTTCTGAGTGCTGCGAATAAAGGTTTGTGCCACCACCCCGGTCTTAAAAAAAAAAAAAAAAAAAAAAAAAAAAAAAAAAAAAAAAAAAAAAAAAAAAAAAAAAAAAAAAAAAAAAAAAAAAAAAAATGAGAAAGACTAGAGCATATTTTAAGCCTTCTGGGGATGGGAAAGGTTGAATACACAGGAGAAAGAAGGGGGTGGGTAATGTGTTTGAGAGAGTGGTGTACTCTTCTCTGGGCCTGGGGGAGGGCAGTACAGATACATGGGATGCTGGCAAGGATGCTGGCTCTCAGCTCTGTGCACCTGCTCCCTCACCGGCAGGTCTCACTGCACTGGGGCCTGCCATCCCCAGTGAACTGCTGTCTGGAACTGGGAGCCTGTGCTGGCACATGTCGCAGGCTCCCCACAGCAGGCTGGACCTCCCCTTGTCATGTCTTGCCTTCAGTCTTTCTGAACTGGTCGGTTTTCCATCTGTGGTTTAGTCTTGACTGTCTCCTCGGGTCTTTTGTTGCTTTTGTTCCTGTCTTTCTGACTTTCCAATCCTAGTCTCTGACTCCACTGATGCATCAGTTTCTCTTGGCCTGGCTTCCTCTAGATCAGCCCTCAGTCTCCGTGTGTCTCAGCTGTCTCCACTTGGTATCATCCAGTCTCCCAGATCCTTAGGTGTATCCAAGTGTGGCCAGCAGCCTGCCATCGTGGCCTTACTTGGGAACTTCTACACACACAGAATCTCAGACCATACATAGAGGTAAAGAACTCAAATTTGCCTTATAGCAAGGTACCCCAGTGAACTCAAGCACATATGCCACACTTATATAAGCTCTCTTTGAAAACCACACCCAGGGCTGGAGAGATGGCTCAGTGGTTAAGAGAACCGATTGTTCTTCCGGAGGACCTGAGTTCAATTCCCAGCATCCACATGGCAGCTCACAACTGTCTGCAGTTTCAGTTCCATGCAAACACCAAGGCAAATAAATAAAGTTAAAAAAAAAAAAAAAGAAAAAGAAAAAAAGAAAACCACACCCAAACAAGTCCCAGAATAAGAGGGGAGGGGTCTCCTGATGTCTGTGTCACCCTGCTGATGTTCTGGTGAAGGGCTCAGTTCATCCATCCTCCCACTCCCAGAAGCTGCTGCTGGAATCTGAAGAGCTCAGGGAAGGAATCTGTGGCTCCCAGAAGTCTCAGTTTCCACATCTGTAGGATGACTGGTCAGGGGACATTCTCATCCTAGTACCTTGAGCTTCTAGATTTGACCCTAACACGATGTGAATGCAGCGAGCCCTGGGCCTAGTCTTGTGTGTTTCTGAACTGGATGGTGATGTAGATTTAAAAGTGATGACTGGTTACCTGCTCACAGCCCTAAAACACCCACCAGAGGCTGAAACCCTAGGGCTGCCAACAACCATGGATGGTCCTGGAATGATACTTAAGTGCTTTGGATGGTGACAGGTCCTAGAGGGGACATCTATGTGTTGAGATGCTTGGCTGCCTCTCCCTGCTCCAGGTTTAGATGGTGAAATCACATAGTTCTATGTGGTTTTTTGCTCACATGGTTTGGAAAATGTTAGCTATCTCCTCTATGGGGTCACACTCTTGCCTGGACCAACACATTTCTGGCCACCTTTCCTACCTCCAAGTCTAGTATGTTTCCCATCCTATTCTTTGGGGTGATGAAGTTGTATGTTTTCTGGATTTTTCAGAGTGGGGATTTCCCCCTATTCTCTGGTTTGTTTGGTTTGGTTTAGGAGGACTGAGAGAGAGCTCAGGGTCAAAGCCCTGTTCCATGTTCTTGACACAGGGCCAGGCCCCCAGGTGCTGGCTTTTTGCCTCAGACCCCTCCGGCTATGGGTCTGCTCAACGAGTAGCTGGTGGAAACCTTCATGGTGGTAGGGAAGAGGGAAACAGGCTTCGGGAACAGGATCTATCTGGCAGGACTACATGGATTCACTGGAAAGGGAAGGAGCATGGTCTGTCTGTACTTCAGGTGGAAGTGGTTGAGAACAAAAGCCTTATTAGAGGCGGAGGCGGAGGCGGAGGCGCACTGAAGATTGATCACCTTGGAGGATGCTGAGACACATCGTACCAGGGTTGGACGCACATGCTTTGGAGTGGCCGACCTCCCCACTCTCCTCAGCGAGGTGCTTGGTGGAACCCTTACCGTGAAGTCAGGGACCTGCTCTGACTGGAACGAGTTCTCATTGGTGGGCTGTGGGAGAACTAGCGTTGTGAGCCTCTGCCTACCTCCTCCAGCGGGCATTGCCTACCAGGTTGGCGCCTGAGGATAGGGGACTCTGGCCAGTGGCTAGAGAAGGTAACTTGGGTTAATGTCCTAGAGCCTTCCAGAGCTTAAGTAGGAAATTGCGAAACAGGGCTGCATTTTGAAAGAGAAAGTATGTGAAAAATGGTTCCTCCCTTGACTGCCCTCCCCGGGGCCTGGTGCAGGGAGGTGGGTGAGATGGATTCCTGGCTGTGCCCATTCCTGTGTGGGAAAGAGGGCAGGGGTGAACTCCTAGCAGCTGCCAGCCTCTGACTATTGATTACTGATGGTATGGTGCGCTTTCCCCATCTGTTGGACCTGGTCTATGGACGAGGCCAGCTGCTTCCTCCAGCTGAGTTTTGTGTCTTTGAAGGGATGGCTTCTAGGGGCTCCCTTTCC
Source organism: Sigmodon hispidus (assembly GCA_004025045.1). Taxonomy (NCBI): domain Eukaryota; kingdom Metazoa; phylum Chordata; class Mammalia; order Rodentia; family Cricetidae; genus Sigmodon; species Sigmodon hispidus. The sequence continues at coordinate 302,518 of PVIH01000183.1, forward strand.
CACCATACGGACCATGAGTATTGATTGGGCATTTGGAATGTCTTCAGGTTGAGCCAGGCCTGTCCATAAAATGGGAGGCATCTGGCGCTTCCATTGCCTCTGGCTCCCAGTCTTGGCCCTAGTCTGGCTGTCTTCTTCAAGGAGCTGTGTGGGCCTCCTGCCAGCATGCTTCCCTGGGAAACATTGAAGTGAGTTAAAGTCAACAATGAGTTCATCTCCAAAAAGAATAAGCCAGCCGCTCCAGGGCATTGAGACAGGAGGAGGCTGACCAGAGACTGGGGGACGGAAGAGGAGCTGGGTGATGTTAGGGCAGCTAGACCAGGTCCAAATCTGGCAAAGACGGTGGGGCTCAAGGGGCAGCAGGAGCCCTTTCTGACACCAGCCCTAGAAGGCAAACTTGGCACAGATGGCAATGACAAGGGTGTCACATCCCCAGAGAGCGTGCAAAGTGTTCTTTTAAGGATTGGGGAGGCTGGGGAAAAGCAGGCTGGGGTGATGGGTCAGTGAGTTGTGACCCAGCTGTCCTCAGGCCTGCCTGGAGGGATGGGGTGTGCACCAGGATAGACATTTGGGCAGGGGCAATGTCCTGCCGCCATCTTATCTCAAGGGTTGGAACAGGAGATGGCATGACGTCAAGGCCAAGGGCAGATTAGCTTCATGCTTGTCACATAATCTGCCATTTGTGTGCATACCAGGTGCATGCGTGTGCAGGTGTGTGTGTGTCTGCACAGGCTAGGGGACAACCTCCATTATTCTTCAGGAACTATTTACCTTGTCTTTTCGGTCTCCTCCCAGGTCTGGGGCTCACTAAGTAGGTTAGACTGGCTAGACAGAAAGCTCCAGAGATCTGCAGGTTTCCGCCTCCCTGGGGCTAGAATCGAGTCAAGCCACTATGCCCACAATTTTAGAATGGGTTCTAGTGGTCAAACTCAGGCCTTCATCCTTGCAAAGGAAGCAAACCACCAAGGTATCTCCCCAGTCCAGAACCTGACATTTCAATCTGAACATCTCTACCTATTAGATATGTCTCTGAGGGGCCTACACAGGATTAGGATTTCTGACTGTGCCCAGGCCTACTTCTGACTGCTCTTCCTGAAGGGCACTGGACTGGTCTCGACTCACGTGACCGGACTCATTGTAGCATTCAGAAGTCCCAAGTGGAGACACAGGAGCCAGCTGAAACTGGTGTTATTCTCTATGGGCACCGGAGTGGAATTCTCCCTGGCTCCACTGGCTCAAGGGCTGTGTTCCTGCTAGAGGAGGGTATCCAGGCCTCCCTGATAAAAGCTGCTTGTGCCAGGTTGAAATATACATAAGAAACCTGGCTCAGACCTCCACTATGCCCCGGGGGCTCAGAGACTCTGACAACAACTGCCTTGAATATACACTTGGCCTCTCTCCCAAGGGCAGGATCGTTGCCGATAGACTGTGTTTGATTTCTCTCCTGCCCTCACATTCATTCTCCCAAGATATTTTATTGTACGAGGTATTTGCCTACCACGCATATTTACAATTCTTTCCCTGCTACCAAACCAACAAAGTGTCCACAGACATTGAGTCTCAATTTCTCACAAACACATTCTTGACGATTCCCATGGTTTTCCTTTCTTCTGTTTCCACCATTTCTTTTCCTTTTTTAAAACATACTTCATCCTCTGATTGTTCTGATCCCTCACCACGCTAGCTGACTTGGGTTTTTCTGCTCTTCTGGAAAGCTATTACTGTCTGGTGCACCTGAAGCCTTAGTTTGCCTTTTGATATTTTTTTTTCTTTTAATGTGCATTTGAAAGTTCTTCAGATTATGGTCATGCCTTATCTTCTCTAAATGTTTCCTGGATATTTGACCAATGACATTTGCCTTCTGTTCTCATGGACTAAAAAGTTTAATGTATGAGAACAAGAGAATTAAGAAAAAGATTGCATTTGAACTGTCTTCTTGTGTGCATGGTACTTATGGGTGTGTATTCCGGTGTGTGCGCACGCCTGTGGAAGGTAGAGCTCAGCCTTCCAGAGCCATCCTTTTGTTTTTAGAGATGAGGCCTCTCATTGGCTTGGCCCTAGTTAATTAAGCTAGGCTGGCTGGCCACACCCTCCCAGTGCTGGGACAACATGCATGGGTCACCATACCCAGACTTTTTATTTGGGTTCTGGGGATTGAACTCAGGTTCTTGGGTTTGCAATACAAGCATTTTCTTGACTGAGCTATCTTTCTGGCCAGAATTTGTTTTTTCTTTTATCACCTGCCACTGGAGATGATAATTGTTGATGGTTCTGAGTCCTTTTACCTTCTAGGAGTAAAGGAGTGGGAACTGAGTCAGCATTGAAGAGCGTTGGAATACTGGTCCCAAAGCAACCTGACTTTCCATCTCCCTATCATTTGGCCAGTACTGGTCCTGACCAGCTGACTTTGTAAGGGTTCCTTCTTCTCTTCTTATCACTCACTAGGACCCAGGACAAAGGGATGATACTGGCTGGGTTTGGTTGATTTTTTTTGTCAGTTTGTTGGACACAAACTAGAATTATCTGGGAATGGGAACCTCCGTCAGACTGGCCTGCAGGCAGGTCTGTTGGGGGGGGCATTCTCCTGATTAATGACTGACGTGGGTGGGGCCAGTCCACTGTGGGTGATGCTACCCCTGGGCAGATGATCCTGGATGTATAAGAAAGCAGGCAGAGCAAGTCTTGGAGACTAAAGCAGTAAGCAAACATTCCTCCATGGCCTTTGCTTCTGCTCCTGCCTCCAGGATCTTGCCCTGTTTGAGTTCCTGCCCTGACTTCCTGTGATCAGGACCTGTAAGTCAAATAAACCCTTTCCTTCCCAAGTGGGTTTTGGCATGATGTTTATCATAGCAATAGAAAGAAAATTAAGACAGGGAATATCACATGTCCATATGGTGTACATGTTTCCATACGATGCACATCCATAGCTAGTCCACTTCTTTTTAACACCAACATCCTCCATGAAGCACCCCTGCCCTAGGGAGTAGTCCCCTCTGGATTCTGTGGATTATCTCTCTATTTTCAATTTATCTATGGCTGTACCCTCTAGTTGAATGTCCCCTCCAGAAATCAGTATTTGAGCCCATTCCTGACGAGAATGGCTTCAGGTGGTGATCTCAGATACCCAGTCTCTTGTTTTCAAGGCATGGACACCTCTACTGCAAAGATGGTCAACGTGCCTAAAACTTGAAGGATTTTATATAAGAAATGTGGCAAGCATCAGTCTCATATAACAACCCAGTATAAGAAGCACTAGGGTTCCCTGGAGACACAAGGAGAGCAGCGCTACCATTGGAAGCAGAGTAGCTGTTATAGGCAAACAAAGCCAAGCGTCCAAAATCACAAAGAAGAAGATGCTCAGGGTGAGTGTGTCAAACTTGACTGAAGATCCTAGCAGTTGCTGGCTCTCAAGAGGTGCAAGCATTTTGAACTGGGAAGAGACAAGAAGAGAAAGGGTTAAGTGATCCAGTCCTAAAATGTGTTGTCCAGAGGAAAGTACTAAAGCAGCAAAAAAAAAAAAAAAAAAATTATCTGTTAGAGAATAAAATAAGAAGAAGGAAAGGAAGAGAGAGAGAAAAGCGTGCTTGAGGTAGTCACTGCTGCCCAGGAGTCCCAAGGATACACAATGCAACATAAATACAGCTAACATTGACGTGGTGCTTACTCCTGCTCAACCTTGGCTTTACAGTACTTCACTTAACCCTCAACTCAGCCTTGTGATGTGGACCACTATCATTATGCCTGTTTTATAGATGAGGAAACTGAGACACAGTTGGTGGATGGAACCCTTTGGGTTGGCCTAGCTGTTGCCTAGCTGGAGGTGATGCACTTGCTATGCATGTTTCTCTGTCTACATGTGTTAGTATCCTACTTGTTCAGGATCTCACTCCTGTACAGGGAGAGGGATTCCAGACATTGGATTACACATGCTCATAAACAATGCCTGCAGTTCTCCGTACCTTCTACCAGCCTCCAGCTCTCCACTCAAGCCCACCACATCCATTGCTCATGACTGCTCAAGATGAGCACAATGTATCCCAGCGTCATGTCCCAGTGACCGCTTTGGCCTGAAGATCCAATGTGCCAGGGCCATGTTAGACAAAACAGTCTCTCCCCTCATGCTCTGACTCAAGGCCACCAGAGTCAGTCTTAGAGAGCCCAGGTAAAAGAACTTTTTGAGTGGCATTCCTTCTTGAAGTTCCCATCTTTTCTGAGCAGAGGGGGAAATCCTGGGTCTCCTTGTGGGATGGGACACACACTTGACAGATTTTATTTGGCCTCCAACAGCTTCTCTGCCCCTCCCCAAGAAATCAAAACCTCTGCAAAGAGCCCTCTGCTGGCCCACAAAAGCATCATTACACTCAAATATACAGAGGGTGCCTGGTTTGAATTTCCAGGGCCTGCGGGGTGTGATTATATGTGTGTGTGTGAGTGTGTGTGAGTGTGTGTGTGTGTGTGTGTGTGTGTGTGTGTGTGTGTGTGTGTGTGTGTGTGTGTAGAGGGTGAGGTATTCCATATTGGCAGAGCACAATGGCAACTGCATCATCTGTCCGTTACATGCCTAGTTGACTCGGGGATGCACACCAGTGTCCTTGGATAGGGATGTGGGCAAGTGATCTTACAAAGGGCCAAGGAGTAAAAATACTTTTAGGCTCTGCAGACCATATGTTGTCTGTTGTGGCAATTCATCTCCCCTTGTAGTGCCAAAGCAGCCAGAGGCCATATGTAAACAAATGATGTGGCTGGGTTCCAGTAAAACTTTATTTATGAACCCTGAAATTTGAATTTCATATCACTTTCATGCGTCATAAAATGTTATTTTTATTTTGACTTTTTCGACCATTTAAGAAACTAAAATCCATTCTTAGCTTTAGGGCCATATAAAAATAGACAGTGGGTGGGATTTGGTTAGTGGATTGTAAATCTGCCCATCCCTGTGCTGGGAAATAAGCTAAATGGTTTGGTTCATGGTTTTGTTTGTTTGTTTGTTTGTTTTTATATGGGCACTGATGGTGTGAGAGGTGGGAAATATGGAGGAAATCCAAGTCCCCAGTCCTGGACAGAATGGAGAGGCATCCTAGAGTCACAAACAACTCTCAATCTCTCAAATTTATTAAAAGTAACAGAAAGTTTCTCTATCCTGGTTTGTAGGATATGTCAGAAGATAATTTGGGGGGCTCTCCCCCCAAGATGAAGGAGTGATAATTTTCTAATGAGGGCTCTTTACACAGGGCCAGATGTGGTGGTGCATGCATTTTATTCCAGTATTTGGGAGGCAGAGAGGCAGGTGAATCTCTGTTAGTTCAAGGCCAGCCTGTCTACAGAGTGAGTTTCAGGACAGTCAGAGCTTTGAGCTACACCGAGAAACTCTGCCCCTCCCCCCAAAAAAAGGAAGAGGGGGAAGAAAGAAAGAAAGAAAAAATTAAATAAGGTCTAGGGAGATAACTCAGGACATAGAGAACTTTCACTACCGAGGTGAGAAGGTCAGAGTTTATATCCCCAGCACCCACCTGGAAGCTAGGCAGGATGGTATAGTGCATGTATCCCAGCGCTCAGAAGCTGGCTAGCTGCATGATTTTGGTGAGCTCTGGGTTCGACTGGTAGACTCTGTCTCAATATGTAAGGTAGATAATGAATGTAATAAATGAAATAAAAGTAGGAGAACAAGACGATCCCTAAAGTATGGAGAAGATTTTTATTGTAGATGTAATGGAGAAAGAGGGCAGAAGGAAGAGTCCAGGCTGAACTTGACCAGCAGACTAAACCAGACCGTGAGAGGGAGAGGAAGACCAAGAAGCCAGAGACACGTACCCAAAATGAGTTACACAGGGATTAGGCTGGGAAGAGGGAGCCAGAAGCCCAGTTCCTGGGAGACAGAGGTTTAGGGGGGTGGGTGAAGTGAGAAGCTCTGGGAGGAGCCGCTGGGAGGAGCCACAGGTACTGAGTAACACTGGGAGACCTACCAACATCCATTTTGATATGTTAACAGGTATCCCAGTTAGCTTTTTGTCCCAGGTTTCTCTTAATGTCAACCTGGAGGTCTCCACAATACATGTGTACACATATGCACAAGCATCTACTCTTACATATGCCAACATCCCACCCCATCCCCACACCATGAATATACATGGGAAAAGAATAAGTGATAACAATACAAATAAAGATTGGACCACTTTTTCATCCGCTGCTTGAGAAAGTTATTCACCTTAATATTTCATCTACATGTTGACATGAATCTTTACTTTGCAATTGAGGTTTTGCTCACCTAGACCAGACTGACACAGGAGCCAGAGGGATGGAAAAGGTTACAGAAATCTCAGCGTCATCTTTACCCTCAGGGAGAAGCTGCCCTGAGGGTAAACTCGACCGCCTGATAGAGTTCCCAGGACACAACTCTTCAGTGTGACAGTACTCTTCTGGAAACAAGCTAAGGGACCTGATGGACATTTTAAAAAACACACTTTCTTAAAGAAAAGGGGGAGGGGAAGAATTACACAAAGATTTGGTCTAACGGCTTAAAAATCAAAAGGATCACTGGACAGATAGATATCAAATATAATAAGAAACACACAGATCCTGGAGAGATGACTTAATATGGGCCTCCAGCCTCCTTGGAGCTTAACAGTTATCCACAGTTTGGAGTTGGACCTCCAATTCCCACATCAGTGTGCTCTCTGGATGCATTTCTCAGGATGCAGCCAGAACTTTGAGTTATCTAAACCAGACTGAAGACAAAGAAAGGCTGTTAGAGTCATCTCAGGTTAAGTGCTTCTCAGGTTGTTCTTAAGCAGCTGGGGATTATAGGGACCCAGCAGCGGGAATGAGCAAAAGGCTTCTGTTTGTTTTTTTCCAAAGCTTTATCTAGGGACCTTTCTGAAGACCTTCTTAACCCTGAAATTTGAGCAATGCCAAGAGAGTCGTCTCTCTACCACATTTCATAGGGAACCAGCTTGTTGTGTCCGTGTATAAAAACGTCCTGGGCATCATTAAGTTGAAAATGGAGGCATGGAGCTGGAGAGATAGGCCGGCAGCTGGTTAATAAGAGCATGTGGTACTCTGGCCAAGGACTGGGGGCTGGCTTCCAGCAGCCACATCGGGTAGCTCACAACCATCCCTAATCGCAGTGCAAGGAGATCTGATGCCGCCTTCTCTTCTTTGTGGGCACTGCAGGCACTGGATATGTACATGCAGCTAAACATTCATACAGATCAGGCTGGCCTCAAACTCAGAGATCTGCCTGAGTGCTCCGATCAAAGTGTTTGCCACCATGCCCAGCTATAAATCCTGGGTTTTTTTTTTTTTTTTTTTTTTTTGCTTGTTTTTTGTTTTTCAAAGAAATAAAAGGAGGGTTATTTGACTAGTGAACTCCTAATTTAACACACCCTGTTCTTATATTTTCTGGTTAACTGTTCAGATTGTATCTAATGGAGCTTTGTTTGGTTGTTTTCTACAGAAAAAATAAAGCAATGAGGGCTGGAGAGATGGCACAGCGGTTAAGAGCACTGACTGTTCTTCAGGAGGACCTGGGTTCGATTCCCAGCATCCACATGGCAGCTAACAACTGTCTATAATTCCAAGATCTGACACCCTTACACAGTTATGCATGCAGGCAAAACACCAATTCACATAAAATTAAAAATAAACATTTTTTAAAAAAATAAAAAATAAAGCAATGAAACCAAGAAACCAAATGAAGAATGCTTCCCTGTTCAGCACCTCCTGCTTTGACATTTGGAAATCATTCGAGTCTGGTTCTATCTATCTACCTACCTACCTATTTTTAAGCAGAGTCTTATATATGACCTTGAACTCCTGACTCTTCCTCCACCTCCTCCGTGTCAGATCACAGGTGTTCAGTACCATGCCGGGTTTTATGTAGTGCTGGGCATGGAACCTGGGGCTTTGCACGTGCTAAGCAAACGCTCTACTGCCTGAAGTAGGTCTCCAGTTCACTTTTCTTTTTTTTTTTTTTTTTTAACTTTATTTATTTATTTATTTGCCTTGGTGTTTGCCTGGAACTGGAACTACAGACAGTTGTTAGCTGCCATGTGGGTGCTGGGAATCGAACCCGGGTCCTCTGGAAGAGCAGACAGTGCTCTTAACCGCTGAGCCATCTCTCCAGCCCGCTCCAGTTCACTTTTCATGTATTTTTTTTTTAATTTTATTTATTTATTATGCATACAGTTTTACAGAAGAGGGCGCCAGACCTCATCATAGATGGTTGTGAGCCACCATGTAGTTTTGCTGGGAATTGAACTCAGGTCCTCTGGAAGAACAGTCAGTGCTCTTAACCTCTGAGCCATCTCTCCAGCCCCCCACTTTTCATGTATTTGTTTGATGAAAGATAAGGTCCCCCTACGTAGCTCAGGCTGGCTGTGAATTCACAGTAATCTTCCTGCTTCAGCCTTCTGACTTCTGAGATTATAGGCCTGTGGCACCTGGCTCTTCTCAGGGTGCAGCTTTTGCCCCAGCAGATGGGAATCTGCTGTTGGTGAGGGATCTCAAGAGAACAAGTGAGATGTCAACTGAGAAGCATAAGCCAACAAGCTGGTGCTAATTAGGAGCTAATGGCCTTATAATGGGGCATTGCCAAAGGATAAGGACCCTGGACTGCAGCATAAATACAGACACCTGGGGCAGGGCCAAGACTTTGAGAGAGCAATAGCGTCCACTCCAGCCTTCCTCCCCTTGGCTCTGCTGGAGAAAATGAAAGGATGCAGGATTGGTGAAAAGGAAACGAGATCTTCATGGGCTAGCTACTGGTCAGATCATACCCGAGAGTCCTGGGTGACATTTAGGGAAGAGTTTGATTTTCAGAGCTAAAACTTCTGTGTGGAGCTGGGAATTTAACTGTTAGTAGAGTGCTTGACCCAGCACACACTAAGTCTGTATTTGATCCCTGTCACTTCGGAAACCAGGTATTATGCAGGCACTGCATAACCAGGCACTGCATAAACCACTACATGCTTAATCACAGAGCTTGGGAGGCAGGAAACCCAGAAGTTCCAGGTCATCCTCAGCTACTTGCCAAGTTTGAGGCCAGACCAGGCTTTATGATCCAGTATCAGCAAAGCAATAACAGCAAAAAGACTATAAAACTTCTACAGATAGAAGAATCACTAGGTGAGCTGAGAATACAGCTTAGTAACAGGATGTTTACCTAGCATGGGTGAGGCCCTAGGTTCAGTCTCTAGTACCACAACACAATTATTAGGGTCCCTAAGACGGGAGGGAGGACCTCAGTGGTAGAGCACTCTCCTAGCCTGCAATGATTCTAGTTTGATCCTGTTGCTGGAGGGAAAAATAAATCATTAAAAGGTCGATTATTGCTGGGTGTGGTGGTACAAGCCTTTAATCTCAGCATAAGGGAGGCAGAGGCAAATGAGATCTCTGTGAGTTTGAGGCCATTTTGGTCTATAAAACAAGTTCCAAGACAGCCAAAGTTGTTTTGCAGAGAAACCCTGTCTCAAAAAACCAAAAACCAAAGAGGAAAGAAAAGGGTAGATTATTTTACATTTGAGTCCCTATCTCCAATCAGGCAGAGCAGGGAAGTTCTGGACAGTACATTCAACACCCTCTCCCCCCCAGTGATTGTGATACTGGTAGTTCTCAGACCACACTGAAAAATTCTTTTGAAGCAACTGCTGTTTACCCATCTGACACCCATGGCAAGATGAAAATGAGGTCAGGATTCTCCACTTCCTATGAAAACATCAGTCACTATACAGCGCAGGCTTTTTTTCAGAAATGAGGTATTTCTAGTTAGTCTCTGGGGAACTTTCCCTATCCACACAGATCCAGGGCTATAAGCAACAGGGTTGCTGAGGATGAGGTGCTAACCCTGGGTCTCAAGAAAGAGAGAGGGCATTGCATCTGCACAGCATGAACTGTGTCTGCAATGTGCTCTAGTACCATAAGTACCGTAACTCATGGAATCACTCTGCAAGTTTTCTGTCTGCGGTAAAGCTAAGAGCTATTCTCCCGGAGGGGTCCTGCATCCTCTAGTTGCCATGCACTGGGGGGAAAGAGCGAAGAACAGTCACTGTATTACACAGCGGCGGCGGGAAGTAGAATAAAGAAAACACACCAGTAACCTGAGCTTAACTCACCTCCATCATCAGGCTCTTTATCTGCTGGGAGAACAGAGGGTGGTTGTCAGGCTCAGCAAGTTCTGTTGGAAGGGTTGAGAGGTCAGACTATAAAAGTAGATGGGAAATTTTTACAATCAACATAAGCAGGGTAGGAGAGTAGGGGAGAAACAACACACTATATCATCTGGGAAAATAGAACTTTGGCAAGACTTCACAACAGCCTGATTCAAAATTTCATAATGAAATTATGACTCTGATCAAAGCCTGCATGAGCTCATGGGATGATTTTTGCCATTCGTGTTTATTCTGGTTTGCACCACGTTGAGGCATCAGAAACATATTAATCTAATCTTCTCTTTGGGAGGAGGCTCTTGTACCCTCATTTGGGGATCAAAGGGACGGAATATAGCAGAAGGGACCATCTTCAGCCCCTCACTGAATGTGCAGTTTTGATTGGTTCTCAGAGTTCCCATAGGCACATATCAGGGGTAGAGCCTTCCTAGCAAAGTTCAAGTGAGTGACACTTGCTCTTAGGGCAAGAAAAGCAAAGCCTAAGGGGAAGGAAATAGGGTGGTGGTGGCGCACACCTTTAATCTCAGCACTCAGGAGGCAGAGGCACACAGATCTCTGAGTTTGAGGCCAGCCTGGTCTACAGAGTGAGTTCCTGGACAGCCAGAGCTACACAGAGAAACCCTGTATTGAAAGACAAACAAACCAACCAAACAAAAGAGATGATGTCTCATTCTATAGCCTGGCTTGTACTTCCTTATATAGCCCAGGCTAGACTATACTTGAACTCATGGCAATCTCACTGCTTCAGCCTCTCAAATGCTGAGACTATAGGCTGACATCACCATATTCAGCTTTGTTCTGGGGACACAGAGGTGAATGAATAACAACAACAACCAAAAGAAAAACCCATTTTTTTTTTTTATGAGGTAGAGTTTCTTTATATAACTCAGGCTGGCTTTGAACTTGTGACAATCATCCTGCCTTAGCTTCTCAAGTCTATCATGTTTCCTTAGATTCTTTAAGTTATCCTGAACAATGCTTGGAATAGTATGTTTGTCTTTTCTAATCTGAAATTCAAATTTCAGTGTGTCTGGTATTTTTTTGTTGCTGTTTTGTTTTGTTTGTTTTTTTTTGAGACAAGGTCTTGCTATATAATCTGGACTGGACTGGAAGTTGTGTCACTATCCCGCCTCTTTCTCTGGAGTGCTGGTATTATTTTAGATGTGGGCCATCATACTGATTTATTTGCTAGAGTTTGAAATCTTATGGATAGATGATATTTGAGCAGGGAACTGACCAGAAGGAACCTGCTAGGAAGATTTGGGGAAAGAATGATTCAGACAAAAGAACACCTGGTAGAAATGTCAAAAAGAGGGACAAAGGAGGTCAGAGGAAACAGAGTGAGATCACAAGTTTTGTAGGGGTGGAATGGAGTTTGAAAATGTCTCTCTTTTTGTGATAATAAGCTATTAGAGGATCTGAAGAATTATTTATTTATTTACTTATTTATTTCAGCTGAGGCTTGAACCCAGAGCCTCGTGCGTTGTAGATACATAAATTTTAGGCTCTACTCCAGCCTAAAATTTGAAGGAAGGAGATGGCCTGTTCTGATATTTGCCTGCTGCTTTTGAAAGGGTTCAGGGGGCAAATTCCGATTAGCTCATGCACTGACCTGAGAAGAGGCTTCTCTCTCTCAGTGGGGACTCACAAGAGGTCCAGGGCTGCCGGGTGTCCTAGCCGTTGCTATGGAGAAGACGCTTGGCGGTTGCTAGACAAGGAGGAGGAACGAGTCGGATGGAGGCGGAGCTGAACCAGCTCAAGGAAAGAGACCAGCGTTCTCAGGAAGCCGCCGGGGCCGCGCAGGGCGCGAGCGGAAGTGACGTCACCCGCGTTCACAGTCCAACGTGTTTCCCGTCGGTCGTTTTCCCGGCTGGGAAGTTCAGAAGTGGTTTACCTCGCGTCTGTCAGAGCGGTGTCAGTACTTTCGTCAAGATGGTGAAGCCCAAGTTCAAAGGACGGAGCACAATCAACCGGTCGGCAGCCAGCACCAACCCGGGTACGGCGGGTTGGGCGGAACGAGGCCGCGGGAACCGGGGGAGGAAGGCCCGGCCTGGGCGACGAGCCTCGGGTGTGGGCACCTACTCGAAAGTCGGGCCACGCGGCACGCTAGCCTCTGGCAGCCCTGCGACCTCTGAGGCCGCGGCTTAGGGAAAGGCAGGTGAAAAGTGAACGAGGCTCCTGGAGTCCAGGCTGCAGGGTGACCTCTGACTCTGAAAACACTGAGTGGAGTAGGTTGATCCAGGGGACCCTTTACCATAGACCATAACATTCGTGCCACCCTAGCTTTGACCATATACCAGGTGATGGGCAACCCTGAAGGTAAATATAGTGATGATTTCAATACAAGTGTTAACACTGGGAAGGTAGAGCAGGCATATTTCTGTGAGTTCGAAGTCAGCCTGGTCTACATAGTGAGACTGTCTCAAATTTAAAACAAAATAAACAAAAACCAACCCCTCAAAAAAACCCTTTAGATATGCTCTTGTCCCCATGGAGCCGCAAAGGTACCTGATCCCAGTATTTTCTTCTAATTTGCATAATTAAGGTGTTAATTTGGTTTATAAAAACACTCGAGGATGCTGGAGAGACCACTCTGAGATTAAGAGCCCATTCACACTGTTCTTAGTTCCCAGCACCCAGTTCAGTTGGCTCTCATCTACCTGTGACTCCAGCTCCAAAAAGGGTGTCCAGGGTGATGCCTCTGCCCTTCAAGGCATCTACACTAACATGCATATACTTACTTACGTACATAAAATTTTAAGAACGTCAAGCACACACTTTACATAGCAATACTAAAGGAGAATATACACACTAAAGTTGCTGCATTTTCATAACAGTATTTAGTCCTATGATACCATTTATTTGGAAAACATACTTAGGATTGGTTGGTAATTGGTTTGCTGTTTTTAAGCAGAGTTTATCAACAGTTTTAAGGTAGAGATGTAAGCTTTGGGGATTAGGAGAAAGAGATATTTAGGAAAAGGGAACATAGCCAGTAGCCAAGTGTCTTCTCAATAAAGAGTTCCAGTAATTTAATCTTATTTTGGTTTTCTCTTAAGATTTAGATTATGAGTGGCTGGAGAGATGGCTCAGGGCTTAAAGAGCACTGGCTGCTCTTGCAGAGGACCTGGTTGTGGTTTCCAGCACCCAGGATGCTGACAGCCTTCTGTAACTCCGGTCCCTCTAGCCCCTGGCACTCTCTGCATTCAGACAGAGTACCCATACATAAAATATAAACAGGGGCTGGAGAGATGGCTCAGAGGTTAAGAGCACTGACTGTTCTTCCAGAGGACCTGAGTTCAATTCCTAGCAAAACCATATGGTGGCTCACAACCATGTACGATGAGGTCTGGTGCCCTCTTCTGTAAAAACTGTATTCCTAATAAATAAATAAATCTTTGAAAAAAAATATAAACAAATAGAATTATTAAAATTTAGAGTAGTAGAACTAACTATTAGTTCACAGAGAGGGTTTCTCGATGTGCTGCTTCTAAACTCAGAAGCTTCAGGTATCAGTATATAAGCCATAATTTGTATGGAATTTAACCCAACTTATAAAAAGCATCATCATTTCTTGAAAAGTAAGACTACAAATAGTTCTTTTTAATTTATTGTTATTTTCTGAGCATTGGTGTTTTGCCTGCATGTATATCTGTGTAAGGGTGTCAGATCTTAGACTCACAAACAGTTGTGAGTTGCCATGTGGGTGCTTGGAATTGAACCTGGGTCATCTAGAAGAGCAATCAGTGCTCTTAACCTAGCCACCTCTCCAGCCCTAATAGTTTCTTTAAAAATATTTACATACACTGACTGGCCGGTGGTGGCACAGGCCTTTTAGCCCAGCATTTGGGAGGCAGAAGCAGGTGAATCTTAGTTCTAGGCCAGCCTGTTTTACAGAGTGAATTCCAGGACAGCCAGTGAAACAGAGAAACTGGATCTCAAAAAAAAAGTGTGAGTTTTGCCTCTATCTATGTCTGTGCACCTTGTTCCTCCCTATAGATGCTTGTGAACCACCTTGTGGGTACTGGACCAGGTCCTCTGCAAAAACAGCAAGTTTTCTTATCTGCTGAACCATCTCTCTGCCCCACTTCCTTTATTTACTTATGTGTTTAGACAGGCTCTCAGTGTCATCACTGACTCATATGTAGCCAAGGGTGTCTTTGAATTTTTAATACTCCTGGTTTTCTCGTTTTGGATTTATAAGCTGTGTCACAGTGGCTGGTTTGTGAAGTCCTAGGGATCAAACCCAGGACTTCATGCATGCTAGGCAGCCATTTTACCAATTGAGCTACATAAGTATTGTGGACATGGTAGTGTTTAGTCAAATATGTTAAAGGTGGGTACTGATTTCATTTGACCAATGTAGAGTGTGATTGAGGATTAAAAATCAGATGGCTGCTAGGGCATGGTGGTATACATCTTTGATCTCAGCAGAAGCAAGCAGGTCTTTGTGAGTTCTAGGCCACCCACAGTTAAATTTGAGTCCCTGTCTCAGACACTCTTATCAAAAAGACAGGGTCTGGAGAATTCGTGCTAACCCTGTCTCTCCCCTCACCCGCACCCCACCCCCAAAAGAAAGAAATGAAATGGCCAACATAGTTTCTTCCCACAATGACACTTCCAAGGTTATTTTTCCCCATTTTTACTTATATATTATTTTCTTTAGGGAAAAAAAAAGTTTGGAAACATTCATTTGTATAAAGCTGAATGAGAGCCTTGATGTGTGATATTCCAAAGCTCCCTTTATCACAGCTATTTTCTTTATTCTGGGACAAGGCAAGGTAAAACAGGAAGAATAAGATTCTCAGATTGAAGTCTTGAGTTTTGAAGTGCTTACATGAATATGCCTGAGCATGCTGCAAAGTTGCCTTGTGGGACTGTTCTGTGCAGCTGCTCAGTATGGTGCTCACTGTTCTTATTTAAAAACCTGAAGCTGGATGAGGTAGCACTCACTTTTAATCTCAGCAGAAGAGACAGGCAGGAGGACTTCTGTGAGTTTGAGGCCAGCCTGATCTACAGAGTGAGTGCAAGGCAGCCAGAGAAACCCTGTCTTGGAAAAAACAAAAAAAGGGGGGTGGGTATATCCGGTAGTGCACTACTTTAATTCCTGTATTTGAGAGACAGAGGCAAGCTGATCTCTATGAGTTTGAGCCCAGTGAGGCTACATTCATTTTGAGACCCTGTTTCAAACACTCAATCAAAAAGACAGAGGGTCTGGAGAATTCATGCTAGCTGGCTGCAGGATGATTCTTTGAAGATTGGCTCTGTGTAGTTTGGGGATCCCTCCCTCTTTTTTTTCAGTTTTGCCAGTTATTGCAGCGCTGTTTGTTTGTTTGTTTGTTTGTTTTTAACTTTATTTATTTGCCTTGGTGTTTGCCTGGAACTGGAACTACAGACAGTTGTGAGCTGCCATGTGGGTGCTGGAAATCGAACCCGGGTCCTCTGGAAGAGCAGACGGTGCTCTTAACCGCTGAGCCATCTCTCCAGCCCCGCAGCTCTGTTTTTTTATATTTTATGTGTATGTGTGTTTTGCCTGCATACACACACACACTTCTTTGTATATGCAGCAGCCAAAGGAGTGTTGGATCCCCTCGAATGGGGGTTACAGATGGTTATCAGCTGTCTTATGGATTTTGGGAGCTGAACCCTAGTCTGTAAGAAAAGCCAATGCTCTTATACTGAGCCATCTCCCCAGCCCCTGTTGTTTTGTTGTTGTTCTGTTTTATTTGTTAAACTGAGACCTACCTAGGTGGGTATCCTTTGATCAAATGCTTGTGTTTTAATTCTGGCTCTGCCAGATTAGCAACCATATAACTGGCACAACATGGCCACTCACTGTACCTCAATATCTTAGTCTGTAGTGCACAACATAGGCATAACATATCTCTTTATATAACTGTTGTGTGGATTGAGATGAGTCCAGTAGTGCATATAGCATGGTGTCAGGGCTGGAATTAAAACTGGTGCTATTAGCATTGAGTTGCCATTCACAGTTCTTTTGGAAGTTTGGTGGTGAACTCCAGCTTTGTCATGCCACATTCCCATAGTCATTTATTGGAGCAGCATGTGGGGCAAAATACATATATTTTTTAATAGGGTTTCTCTGTAGTCCTGGCTGTCCTAGAACTCCCTGTGTACACCAGGCTGACCTCGAACTCACAGAGATCCACCTGCCTCTGCCTCCCAAGTGCTGGGATTAAAGATGCACGTCACCACTTCCAGGCTGAGAGTAGACACTCTGGTGAGCTTAGCTTGGCTAGTTGAGTAAGCTATTTGGTGCATTTTAAATGATGACTTTACTTACCCATTGTTGGTTATCAAGTGTTTTATTGTCCATTTCTAGATCGAGTACAAGGAGCTGGAGGCCAAAACATGAGGGACCGGGCCACAATTCGGCGCCTGAATATGTACAGGCAAAAGGAGCGCAGGTGAGCATTGGACACAGCCAACCTTTCCTTTCCCTTATGCCCTCAATTTAAAACTGAGACTTGGTAAGAAGCCCTTATCCCCACCCCACTTCTCCAAATAGGAGAAGGATGCTTTCCTAGGAGGGCTGCTGTTGTAATACAGTGAATCCAGTTAATGCAGGGTAGTAGATGTGAAGCAGAGATTGTTCCCTAACACTTCCCAGCAAGTGTTCGTCCTGTTCCCCACACACTGATCTCCAACAGTGTCCTGTCAAATCTCAATTAAATCCCCATCAGATACAAGTACAAAGTGTATAGACTACTTATGAAAACTGCCAGGAAACTTGACTTTTAGAGCCAGACTTCAGATCACAGCTTTGTGGCACTAGGATGCTCGTCACAGCCCAGAGTTCTGCTGAGGCAGCCTCCACTCTGGGGACTTGCTGAGAGTGGCATTTTGCTAGCTGGTTTTAATTTGTGTGGTAATTAGATTCATTTCTTCTAAAAGTTGTGTGTAAAACACAAACGTCAGAAACCTAACCTGTCTTAGTCGCCTACTTTGCAGTTTGTTTTAGAATTTTGAGTTCCAGAATAAATCACCCTCTACTTAAAATTCATTTAAACCAGCCTTTAAATAATTACCAAAAAACTCAAGTATGTGATTTTTTTTTTAAGCAAACAAACAGTAAATGGATTTTTAAACATCAGCATTGTTACTCATCTAGCAGAAATCATTACGTGCTCTGTTGCAAGAGGTTAAATGGCTTTTGGGCAATCTGTTTCAAATGTAGAAGGACTTTTTGTTTATTGAAGTCTGTATTTCATGATCATCTTAAATCCCCCCAAAGTCCTTGTGATGGAAAGCATGTTCTGTAAGCCAGCCTGTGCTGTTACTGCCTTTCTTCTGTCGTCAACTCAAATCTGTTATTTCCTCAATTTAGGAACAATCGTGGTAAAGTGATTAAGCCGCTGCAGTATCAGTCAACTGTGGCTTCTGGCACAGTGGCACGAGTGGAGCCAAATATTAAGTGGTT
This sequence comes from Sigmodon hispidus, assembly GCA_004025045.1. Lineage (NCBI taxonomy): Eukaryota > Metazoa > Chordata > Mammalia > Rodentia > Cricetidae > Sigmodon > Sigmodon hispidus. Next base: position 320,122 of record PVIH01000183.1, read on the forward strand.
TGGTAAGTCCCGTCTGTATCTCTGCTCTACAAGTATATGTTGAGTGGAAAAGACTCAAAGGTTTGGTGAGTGAGACTGCCAGGAGTTATGAAAGGAAATAAAAAGTACCCGTAGTGGGAAAGGAGCTTCGAAAGTGGTAGACTCTTTCCACTGTTCCTTTGGAAGAGAGCTAGCTCATTCTTAGTTGGAAGTGACCTGGGACTCCAGGTCCAGAGTCTTTGAATTTGGAATCAAGTTATGTGTGTGGCTAGAGGCAAATTATTAAGTCACTGTTCCTTAATTTCATAATTTCTACAATGGGAATAAGAATGGAACCATCTCAAGGTGATTGTGGTGGGGCACACCTATATTCCTAACACTTGAGACATGGAGGCAGGAGAATTAGAAATTAAAGGCTAACCTGGACTACATGAAACCATGTCTCAAAAAAGGGGAAGGGGGTAGTGTCATTGGTAAGATAGTAACTCTCAAGTTTCCCAGACTTGTGTGTCTGGAACCTGCATGGTGGAAGGAGGGAAGGAGGTACGAACACCTTCCTCTGATCTCCACGCGGGTGCTATGGGTGCTCCATAGTACCTGGCAGGTAGTAAGTGTGAGTCCTTGATGCTTGTGTCTGTATGTGCTGTTGTTGATTTGAATGCTTTCTTTAGCATCAGAAGTCTGGCATTGTCCTGGTACAGTTGTCTTCTTGTAGGTGCCCTGACTATCTTAGTCCTTTCAAGCCCTCTTAAGTCTGAGTTTTGGAGTTTCCTCTCTATCTGTGTGAATGGTCAGCTGTGATTGGCTCCAGGTTTCTTTGTGGGACTGGCAGGAACTAGCACATTTGTCACATTTCAACTCTATTCAGTTCTGTTTAATTTGTGGTTTCATCCAGTTGGGAAGTTGGGTTCAGAAAACTGTTGAAACCTATTATGTGTCTGAGTGGTGGGTGAATTCCTACTGTGTGAGTGCAGGAGAGACACATTTCCCCTTTTCCTAAGTTTGCAAATAGTTACAAGGAGTGGATGGATGTGCAGGCAGGCACTTGGGTAGTCGAGAACGACCTTGCCTTCCCCGGGTCAGTGAGAAGATGAGGGCAGAAGCAGAATCGGTCTCCTTATTAAATGGCAATGTTCTTCATCTGTGAAATAGGAAACACTCGGGTGATCAAGCAGACATCATTACAAAAGTTTCAAGAGGAAATGGATAAAGTTATGAAGGATCCATACAAAGTTGTCATGAAACAAAGCAAGTTACCGATGTCTCTTCTGCATGATCGAATCCAGCCTCATGTAAGATGAAGCACCGTGTTGGTAATAGGGTTTTGTGGACCAGCTCTGGGCAGATACCATCTGTCTTTCATAAGCAGCAGTGGGAGTTTTATGAGTTTGGCCCAGGAGGTGCAGCACTGTGTGGATCCAAACAAGGCTGTGCAGTGAGACCTGAATTTCAGTCTTCACTCATCTCCTCTGCTATCCTTAGTTGTCTTTCTCCTTGGTCCTTAGCTTTCCTACCATAACAGAACATGTCTCTTCGTGTGTGGATACTGCTGAAGCATCTATTAAGTTCTGGCCCAGGAAGCATGCAGCACCCTGTATATTAAGGCTAAAGGATGTTAGCTGTTAGTAATGTCATTTGTGTGTGTGTGTGCGTGTGTGTGCATGTGTAGACTTAGGGACAACCTTGGCTGTCATTCTCCAGGCACTATCTGCCTCCCTTTTTTTTAATTGAAGCAGGTTCTCAGTGGCCTGGAAACTATTGAGTAGGTTAGACTGGCTCGGAAGCCCCCAGGTTGTCAGAGATAGCTCATCATCTCTGGGGAGATGTGGAATGAAGGCTGAGATGGAAGGAGCCCTTCAACATTGTATACTTCCCAGCCTTTGTGAGCTCATTGGCGGTTGTTTCAGCTGAAGGAAAGGGTGCTGTTCAGATTATCGGTTGTTGGAGTTTTGTAGCAGTAAGGGCTGAATCTGCTGGAGTGGGATGAGTTCTCATAGAACAAAGAACTGGCCTAATGTTTGCCCCACGTTTTTAACTTGCATTGAATGATTCCCAGAAACAGCCAGTGCACATGCTTCAGCGCCAGTCTGAGGAGGGAGGAAACACTGACATGCACACAAGGATTAAACAGTTCAAAGAAAAGTGTTTACTTGGAGAACAGAAATCAAAAGCAAAGCTGCCTATTGCCTCGGGTTTTGTCAATTACGTTCTGTTTTATGATGGACTAGAAGAGTGGCAGCTATTAGTGCAGGGGCTGTTTTCTTTCAGGGAAACATGTGAGCGTAATTCACGAACCACAGACAAGCTGCTCATTTCCCTTGTTCTTTTGTCTCTTCTACTAACTATTGAATCCCGTTTCTGGGAAGAGCAGAGGTTCTATTGTGGATTTATTCTTTGTTGCTTGGTCCACTTGTTCCTAGCTCAGATATCGGATGTGTGGAATGAAGGGACCTTCAGTTGGCAGGAGTCAGCTTGTAGTTTGTTGTTGTTGTTGGGGTTTCATTGTTGTTGGGTTTATTTATTTATTTTTTATTTTCAAGACAGCGTAGCTTTGGCTGTCCTAGAACTCGATCTATAGACCAGACTGGTCTTGAACCCACACAGAGCCTCCTGCCTTTGCCCCCGAGGTGCTAACTAGGATTGAAGGTGTGTGCCACCACAACCCGGCCTAGTTTGTGTTTTAATGCAGGAAAATTTGCAGAATAAACTTTCTGCTCTGGCTTAGAAAATCCTTTCTATTTTAATCTGGTGCCTGTGGCATGATATGGAGTCTAGTTCTAAAATGGATCTGCCCAGGGAAATCAGTCAGATATGTTTTAACTTTTACACATTCAGTTTTGTGTGTTAGAGGTATTTCTATAGCAATGTAGTAAAAATAGTATAACTAACTTTTTGTATATACTTTAATTGTGTAGTATTATAGTAAGCTTATAGATTCAAAGGTTATGAGGGGTTTTTTTTGGTGTGTGTGTGTGTGTGTATGTGTGTGATGTGTATGTGCATGTGAGTACAGGTGCCCTTGGAGGCTAGGGATATCAGATTCCTTGATATTGGAGTTATGAGCCATGTGATGTTGGTGCTCTGGAAGAAGAGTATGTATTCTTAATTGCTGAGCCATCTCTCCAGCCCAGTTATGAGATTTCCAAGGATAATTTTTGCTCATACTTGATTTTTAAAATTGGTATATTGATTTCTCTCTCTCTCTCTCTCTCTCTCTCTCTCTCTCTCTCTCTCTTTCTGTGTGTGTATTTTCTCATGTGCCTTCAGGCAACTTTCAGAAATGGATCCTCACCTTCATCCAGCCTTGCTGAAGCAGGGTCTCTTTTGTGTCTGCTGTACTGTGTATTCTAGGCCAGCTGACCTGCAAACTCCCCAGACAAGTGACTTGTCTCTGCTTTCTATCTCCCTGGGATTACAAACTCACACCACTGCATCTTTTTACATAGCTTCTAACATGCCTTCCAGGGATAAACTGTCTCTTTACTGAGCCATCTCCCCAGCCCAGTCACCCTTACTGACTTCAGAACACATTGCTTACAGAAAATGCTATGAGGCCAGTGAGGCCAAGTTAACGATGGCCACCTAAAGTCCGGAGGAACTGCTCCATCACTCCTGACTTTCCTAGCTAGTGCTCACCCAGGGCTTGTACTAAGGGGAGGAAGGTGTGGTTTTTGTTTTGTTTTAAAGGAGTCTCTACAGACTCTTAACATTCTGTTACGTGGTAGATCCTAACTCAGACTATGACTTTTATCCTGCTTCAAGAATTCCTATGCCTGTAACTCCTTTACAGCGCATCAAGTTCTAGTTAGTATCAGGTTCCTTTATCACATCTAGCCTATTATTTTGGACTTTTGCTAGATGTTTTTCATCTGAAGAGTTTCCATGTGTATTTAATAAAAACCTTACCTAAATTAGGGAAAATGTTATCTGAAACTAAAATGCATCTTATAAAACAAGCAATTCCTTTTAGCCATGAGAGAAATTAACTTCCAAGAAAAAGTTGGCATTTACAGTTGGTTTAAAAAAGAAAAAAACACAACACACATTTGACTGATTGTCCTTGACAAAACCTGTGAATTTGGCGAATTTTATGCACTTTGAAAGCACCAAAGAAGGGTCAGAAAAGATAAGTTAATTTTCGTCATTGTAACCCTGATTGCATTTGACTAGAGTCTCATGAGTGCAGGAAAACAGAGTTTGGCAAGTCTCATATGACTGTTCATACTCGGTGTCTGAATTACCTTTAAATTCCTGCCGGGAAGCTCGTAGCATTGCAGAAAAGCAGAAGCCCTTGTGCAATTTAAACATGCATTGTCAATTTGAAACCAGACTGGGTCTGTGCTCTTGTTTTTGATGTGGTCTGGAAAAAAAATAAGTGCAGACACCTTCCCCCAGGTGGTTTTAGCCTTTTGCTTTGGCTCTGTTTTCCTTTCCTAAGTCTGACCTGTGCTTCTCTTTTCTTTAGAATGCAAAGGTCCACATTCTTGATACTGAAAGTTTTGAAAGTACATTTGGCCCAAAGTCACAGAGAAAGCGGCCAAACTTGTTTGCAAGTGATGTGAAGTCCCTTCTAGAAAATGCTGAAATGTCCACTGAGAGCTATGACCAGGGCAAAGACCGTGATTTGGTGATGGAGGACACTGGTGTGAGGTATGCATGTGAGGTTCTCATCTTGCTGCTGTGCTACAGAATGTTCTTGGAGCCCTTCCTGCTGGTGTGAGGCATAGTGATTGTGCTCACAAGTAGTTTCCTTAGGCTAGACAAAAAATAATTCCACATAGCTTCACCACCACATACCTCTCTCATTCCCAAGGAAAAGGGAGTGCTGTTTTTTCCTTCGGTATGTCAGTGGTATGCACTGTCATTCGAAAATTACAGAATGTAAAGTTGGAAGCTGACAGTGGCTTCTAGATCAATGGTTGATCTTTTTCTATGACTCTCCAAAGAGATATGAAAAAGTGATGAGCCTGTATAAAGGTTCTGGGGTTTGTTTGTGTGTTAAAATTTGTACCATTTTGTTTGTGTGCGTCTGCGTGTGTGGGTATATGAGTGCCACAGTGCACATGGATGTCAGAGCCTTGAGTCTCCTTTTCCCACACGGGGCCTGGGGTCTGCCGCAGGCTGTCCGCCTTGGAGTAAGTACCTGTACACACTAAGCCTTCTTGCTGCCCTCAGCTTAGGTTTTTTAAATAATCAGACAGTAAGGTTTTTGTTAGAGTGTTTTCATTATGTATGTGTCCTACTTTATGTAATGAGCTGTTTTTATTTTTATTTTATATTGTCTAGAAGAGGAAGTGAAAAAGGAGAGAAAGGATCATAAGTTTTTTTCATTCTTGTGGGGATTCCTATTCTGAAGATGACAAATTACCCCAAAATCTCTCTTTTGTGAGATAGGGTCTACTATTTAGCTCTGGCTGGCTTAGAACTCATTCTGTAAAGTTATTACATAGCCTCAAACTACAGAGATCATCTTGCCTTTGCCTCCCAAGTGCTAGGCTTAAAGGCATATACGCCACACCCAGCCATAGTAATTTTTTATTTACAGTAGACTTTTTCAGTAGACTTTCATTGTGGCAAGCTTTACTATTGGACAGTTCTGCTGTATGGGTTCTCCTGTGGTCATCAATGACACTGAATCTTCCTTGTCCTCAAGGATTAGAGAGGCAAACTGTGCATCGTAGCATATCTCTTTAATCCCAGCACCTGGGAGGCAGAGGCAGGCGGATCTCTGTGAGTTTAAGGCTGTCTGGTCTACTAGTAAGCTCTGGAACAGCTAGGCTATGTAGAGAGACTCTATCTCACAAAACAACCAAACAAAGGGAAAAAAACAAGAAAGGTCACGATAGCAAATCAAAGAGTATATCTACTTTTGTTTATAGGCAACTGCCACCTTGTCCTGCAGAAAGGCTTAGCTTCTCTTAGAAGAACTCCTGTTCTTCCCCACATTCTTTTAGTGATGTGCAGACAGGTTTGGCTGTCTCTTAGAAATATGTGGACTGAGGACTACACTACAGTGGTGTTACCTCATTGCTGATGCCACCCCATCTAAATAGAGGTAAGAGTAGGCTATTTGGGACCAAATAGGAGGAAGTAGCATATTTGTTTATTCTTAGGATTATTTAAATGGTCTGTGTGTTTGTATTCATGTGCAAGGGCTATACATATTCACATGGACAGAGGTCAGGGCTATACATATTCACATGGACAGAGGTCAACCTTTAAAAAAATTTTTTTTTTTTTTTTTTTTTTTCAAAACTTTATTTATTTACTTATTTGCCTTGGTGTTTGCCTGGAACTGGGACTACAGACAGTTGTTAGCTGCCATGTGGGTGCTGGGAATCGAACCCGGGTCCTCTGGAAGAGGAGATGGTGCCCTTAACCGCTGAGCCATCTCTCCAGCCCCTAAAAAAACACCAAGGCAAATAAATAAATAAAGTTTAAAAAAATTTTTTTTTAATGTGTATGGGTATTTTGCATACCTGTATGTCTATACCAAGTATGTGCTTGGCACCCACAGAGGCTAGAAGAGGGCATTGAATCCCCTGGAACTGGAGTTTAAAGGTCGTTGTCAGCTGCTATGTGGATATTGGGAATTAAACCTGGCTCCTCTGGAAGAGCAGCCAATGCTCTCAATCTCTGAGCCATTCCCTCAAGCCCCCAGGTATCTTCTTCAGTTGTTCTCCACTTTGTTTTTTTGAAACAATATCTTTTGTACTAGAGCTTGCTGATTGTTTACACTAGGTAGCTGGCAAGCTCCGGGGATCTTCCTGTCTATTCCTTCCCTTGTGCTGAGGTTATTAGAAACACCCCGCCATGGCCACTTTTTACTGTTTTCTGAAGGATCTGAATTCAGATCCTTCAGGCTTGCATGATAAGTACCTTACTGGCAAGCCATCTCTTAATCCCGTATTTTAGCTTTTTTTAGTGATTTATTTTTCATTATGTGTGTGTGTTAGAGGTGGTCTGAGTACAGATGCCGAAGAAGACCAGAGAAAGCATTGGACCCCCTGGATCAGGAATTACATGTAGTTGTAAGACACCCAACATAGGTTCTGAGAACTGAACTTGGGTCCTCTGAACCTTTGAGCCATCTTACTCCCCAAAATTAATCTTTTTTGTTTTACTGAGACAGGTCTCTGTATGTAGCCTTGGCTGGCCTGGAACTCACTATGTAAACCAAGTTGTCTTTGAACTCAGAGATCTACCTGCCACTGTCTCCTGGGTTTTGGGATTAAACTACTGCTTAGCACATTTCTTTCTTCCTTTTTAGACAGGGTCTCACTGTGTAGACCAACAGGCTGGATTTGAATTCCCAATGGTCAGTCTGAGTCTGTCTTCTAAGAGCTAGGATTATGGGTACTCACCATCAAGCTTAGTTCACCCCCCACTCCTCAAGAGCAATGACTCTGAAAACCGTGCATCCTGCTGTCTACTTAATGTGTAGAAGCCAGAACACTGGCCACAGCTTTACTGTAGTTTCCCAGAGGCACATTCACTCTCCTGCTCATGACCAGCTGAAACTGCTACCAAATATTTGAAATCATATACTGCCACTGAAGCAGTTGACTATTTAGATCCCAGAACAGAATCAGTCATGCGTTATCGTTATATAGCATCCTTTTAAATCAGCCCCACTTCTTTGGCTTACCAGTCGGGCCTGACAGGAGGTATCTTTCCTAAGCCATCTCACGGCCAGGCCAATGTCTGAGCCTTTTGTTGGTTTTGTCGTCATCTTCCTTCAAAAGGCAGAGTAGATGTTTGGGGAAGACAGACTATTTTTGTGTAATGTTCCTTCAGGAATGTCCTTGAGGCTAGTAAGTAAGCACTTAGAAACTTCATCTAAAAAAGTGTAGACTGTGACACAGTCCTGCCTGTGCCCTTCTTAATTCTTGTGACAATGTCTAACTATAGCTGTGCCTTTTCTCCTTTTTATTTACTTATTCTTTTAATATAGTAAATACATGTGGCATAAAATTTGCTTTGGTGTATAGCTGTCATCACTGTCAGCCCTGAGATTCTCATCCCTCTAGTTTGACAAGACTAAGTGTGGATGAAGGAAATCACAGGTTGTCTGTCCTTTTGTGGCTGGCTTATTTCATGTGGCATGATACCTTCAAGGTCACTTAATGTCATGGCAGTGTGTCCTTTTATTTTTTTAGTAACATTCCTTTTGTATTTTTAAATTTTATCTTTAATATTTATAATTATGTGTATGTTTAGGATTGGGAATGTTATTTGTTTTGATTGATTGATTTTATTATCTAAGTGTATTTTGCTGAAACCTGTGTACAGTGCCTGCAGAGGCCAGTAGAAGGTTTCAGATCTCCTAGGACTGGAGAAACAGACAATTGTGAGCCAGCCATATGAGTATGAGCAAATGAACTAGGCTCTTGGCAGGGGCAGTAAGTGCTCTTAACTGTGAGTCATCTCCAGCCCTACCTACCCCTACTTTCTGATACAGGGTCTCACTGTGTAACTCTGGCTGGCCTGAAACTCAGAGATCTGCCTGCCTCTGCTTTCATGGTGCTAAAATTAGACATGTGCCACCACTCCTGGCAATATCCTTCCTTCCATTTTAAAGCCAACTTTGCAAATTCACTTAGATAATCTTCCCTTTGCTATATTTTGGGTAGTGTGTGTGTGTGTGTGTTTTCATTTTTGAGAGTCTTATTATATAGTTCTTGCTGGCTTGACACTTAACTATGTAGACCACGCTGTCTAACTCACTGCCTCTTGAGTACTGGGATTATAGGCATGAACCATACATACTGTTTTCTTTTATTCTTGATAATGCTTCAGTTGCTCCTTTCTGGTCCTTTTTCACAGAAATGAAGCTCCAGAAGAGATCTATAGAAAGGGGCAGTCGAAAAGAATATGGGGAGAGCTCTACAAGGTAAGACTCTTGGTGGTCACAGAGCAGCTTCTTCGACTTTATGAGCTTGTAGGCAATGACTGAGCAACTAAAGTTCTCCAGTGAAAGAACACTGCTGCTGCCTTCATCCTTTTACTCCAGGAGGGAACTGTGATGCAGCCTCGCACACACTACTACAGTACTTGAAAGGAAGAGTGCTTGTGTTCTGTTGCCTGTGTGTCTTGTCTTGTGTAGACTGCCTATTAGGATGATGCCCCACATGATTAGTGCTGCAGAAGAACTGTAGGGTATTCAGCCTCACTATCTCATTCTGTAAATGAGTGCACATATCAGGGAAGGGTTACTACCTTAGCCAGCTTGCCTAGCTCTGTGGGGAAGGGAAGAATGGTTGTTGTGTATACTGCTGAGTACTGACCTGCCTTTGAGTCTGTGGGTGAATAATATTAGGACTTCCAAGTACAGCCATGTAATTAAAACACAGTAGGAAATTAGTACTGTAAAGGTAAACTAGGCAGATTTAAATTTCTATAAAATACACAAACGCACATAATACTTAGTACTTGGGAAACAGATGGTCTGCTCTAAACTGGCTTACCTGTTTGAAACCTGACAAGTTTTGTATGTTCTCGAATTGAAAAGCTTTTGAATTGTGATCAGTGGGCATTGAGACTGGATACCACACACCCACTCTCCTCACTAGATTGTTTACAGTTGTCTCTAAATGCCATTTTGTTCCTTTGGGCTCCCTTAAATGTCCCCTTCACTTTTTATATACTGTAGCAAACTGATTCTGCCTCTTTGATTTGCAGGTGATAGACTCATCAGATGTTGTAGTGCAAGTTCTCGATGCTAGAGATCCAATGGGCACTCGTTCCCCTCATATCGAAGCTTACTTGAAAAAGGAGAAACCCTGGAAGCACCTCATTTTTGTACTTAATAAGTGTGATCTTGTTCCAACTTGGGCAACAGTAAGTTTAGCTCATGGCCTGAAACCCACTGCAGAAGCCACTGGGACAAACCTTTGACTGCACATGAGTGCACAGGTTCTCAGCACAGCATCGAAGTGTCATGCTTTTGATTGTAGTCACTGGCACACCCTTATGAAAAGAGGGCTAATGTGTGCACTGATGGTGGGCAGGGCTCCCCTCCATCCTCTGGCTGGGGGCAACTGCGGGATTTTGTGTCCCCATTGTGGAGGGAGCTGCCAGTCAGGCACTTTCTTATTGTGTTCCATTAACTGCATTTAGTTAGTGGTCATGATAGCTTTTTTGAATATTGTTTTACAGTCAGTTATTAGACAAAAGACTGTCATACTTGAAAGAACATCTCAAAGAATTACAGCTGCTGATTCCCTGAGGCAACACTATTTGAAGCCATCCAGTAATTCCAGCTCAGATTCTTCCAAATATTGTGAACAAAGAGGCTATAATTTACCAACATGTTTTCTTCTCTCTTTTAGAAACGATGGGTCACTGTGCTCTCTCAGGACTACCCAACGCTTGCTTTCCATGCGAGTCTCACTAACCCCTTTGGGAAAGGAGCCTTCATTCAGCTTCTGCGGCAGTTTGGGAAGGTAGGGAGGCTGCTTCTGTTGAGTTGTGTAGCTGAGTTTATGTCGGGGGTTGGCTTGTGTGTCCAAAGTAGCTAACTTCAAGTCGGTAAGATTGAGGCAGGAGGCTCAAAAGTTTGAAGCCAGTATGGACTTTCTAATGAAATCTGTCTCAGAACAATGTTGGATTCACTGCTCACTGTTTTTCTAGACTTATAAAAACCCACGAGCCCTTTGGAATATGAGGGTTGAAATGTTTTCTCACTTCCATTTTGCCCTTCTTTCTGCCAGGTCTCTGACACCTAGTGATTCAGCCTTTGCCAGAGGATAGATTCCCAACCCCACATACTGATCCTCATCACTTTAGGAACACCCTGGAACCAGACCCCCCTCTTTTTGCCTGGTTCTAACAAAAGACAGGGTTCCTGTTCCACCCTTCCTTATTTCCCAGAAGCAATTTTTGACTCTTAGCCATCATTTCTGCTATTTTCTGCATGTTATTCATACATACTTAGGATTTATTTCTTGATTTCCCCAACTCTTTCCCATAGTCCTACATACTTACTAAATGTCTCCTGCTTTTTTGTTACATGTGTGTTTTTCTATGTTGTATGTGTGTGTCCAGGAGTACTAGGAATTGAACCCTGTGTCTTGAACATGCTAATCAGTACTTGCTACTACTGAGCTACAAGCTAGGTTAGATAGTGTGTGTGCATGCTCTCTGTCTCTTTTTCTCTTGAATGCATTCTTTTATGGTGGAGGGTTGTTCTATGTGTTATGAGCCCAGGTCTCACAGTGATCCAGGCTGGCTTTATATTCTCTGTGTACCTGAGGCTGGCCTGGAATTTGCAACAGTCTTCCTGCCGTCGGCTCCTATTGTCTCTTGATGCTGGGCACAAGTAGGTCACTTCTGTTTATCTTCCCTGCACACATCTTTCCCTCTGCTCTCTCTGGACAGCAGTGTTGGGCTGGTCGTTACTTGGCATTCACAGTATTCTGATTGAAATGCCATTCACAGCAATGGGTGTGGGAGGTATCACTACTGTTCTCTAATGAGGTGTTTGTCTCCACTTCTGTTAATTTTCTCTGTTGTTTCTTTGTATATTTAATATTTAGACAAACACCTTGATAGAGTATTTAGGCAAGGTAGTCCACTTTGCAGCCTACCCTCTCCCAGGGTAACTGGCTGCTCCCAGCCTGTGATCTGCCTTCATGTACAATGCAGAGCACAGTAATACAGCTTATAATCTCAGCTACTCAAAGACAGGGGGAAAATTTCTTTAGCTCAGGAGTTTGGAACCAACCTGAGCAACATAGAACTGGTATCAACTGAAAAAAAAGTTCCACAACCTTGATAAACTCTTGGTGTCTTTTTTGTTGGTAGCTAGATTGTTGAGTGATAGATTTCACTGAAGTATAATATTAGGGAAACGGAAATTTCCCTTCGGTTTGTATCTCCAGAAGAGACTCTTCCAATTTCTAGATTTAGCTTTGGGAACCCTGGGGGAGCAGGGTGCTAGAGGGCTGGTCTCAGCCTCTGGTAGTTAGAGTTGGATGGGGCTACACACTTTGCCTTTGCTGCTGTCGCAGCCCAGGCTGTGGTCAGACATGCACGTCTCCAGTAGGGATCTGTTAGTCTCCTTCCCTAAAGATGTCTCTCCACTGACTGGTGATGCACTGAGATGAGGAGATGCACAAACTGCCTCTTCCTGTTTATGTCTACATGCTGTTAACCTAAAGGATGCTTTGTGAGGACATGGCTCACTCATGACCTGTAAATACACGAGTGTCTCACTACACAGCTATTCAGCTATGTAGATGGCTTGTGTTAGGCTTCACATCAAGTCATGTTGTGCTCTGCACAGTAGTAAGTAGTCTTCCCATTAACCAGGTAACTCAATCTGACCTAAGGGGATTTTATGGCTGCATAGATGTGATGGATAGTCTTTTCTTTTCTTTTCTTTCCACAGTTGCACACAGACAAGAAACAAATCAGTGTTGGGTTCATTGGCTATCCAAATGTAGGCAAGAGCTCCGTGATAAACACATTACGATCCAAGAAAGTTTGCAATGTGGCCCCCATTGCAGGAGAAACAAAGGTGTGTATGGATTCTGTTCTGCATTTTATTTCTATGGATACTTGACTTTAAAATATGGAGGTCTGGGGCTAGAGAAATGGCTCGGGGGTTAAGGGCACTGTTTGCTTTTCCAGAGGATCTGAGTTCAATTCCCAGCACCCATGTAGCAGCTCACATCTGTCTGTAACTCCATTTCAGGAGTTACAATGCCCATGAAAAACACAAATACACATAAAACTAAAAATACAGGGTGTTTTTTGTTTTTAAAGATATGGAGGTCTTCCTTCCTTATCTTCCTTTCTCTAACAGTACTGGGGATCAAACCCAGGACACCACACACATGCTAGACAAGTGTTCTCTGGTGAGCCTGGCACCTAGTTCCTGTCTGCTTCTCAAAACCGAGCATGCCTTGTATGCTACTAGGTTGCTGCTGTGTGATTTGGTTGATGTCCTTTATATTTAAGCCTTCCAACTTTTTTTTTTTTTAAAGATTTATTTATTTTTATGTGTTTAAGTGTTTGGTTTGCATGTATGCATGTTCACTGTGTGTATGTCCGTTGCCAACTGAGGCCAGAAAGAGCACCAGAGCCCCTAGAACTAGAGTTACTGACACTTGTTATCTGTCATGTGGATGCTAGGAACTGAACCTGGGTCCTCTACAAGAGCGACAAGTGCTCCAAACCACAGAGCCATCCCTCCAGCCCCTAATTCAACCTTTGCTTTGATAAAACCAACCCAAGAATATTTGGCGTCTGGGTTAAAAAGAAAACAGTCTTTAGGTAGATCCCGGGATGTGGAAGTCAGTGGAAAGAGGTTCACAGCTCCTGAGCATTTGTAAGAGGTTCACAGCTTCTGAGCATTTGTAAGACTTGGAGAGGTTCACTGGTGGTTTTGCACAATACTGAATGAGAAGCCTGCCTCTCCCTTATTCTTGGACTCTTAGTGATAGAACTCTAGTTTGTACTTGGTCGGTGTGTCATGCTTGGTTTAAGTACTGGAGAGAATCTGGCCCCCTTGTTCATCAGGTTGCTTTTCTTTGGCTCTTCCTTCTCCCCTTTCTAGCTTAATACTGTAACATCACAGATTAGTAAAGTTAGCCTTCCAGTATCTGACTCTGGCAACATTAGGAATCTTTTGTCTGTAGGTCTGGCAGTATATTACCTTGATGCGTCGTATCTTCCTGATTGACTGCCCTGGTGTGGTTTACCCCTCTGAGGACTCAGAGACAGACATAGTGCTCAAAGGAGTGGTGAGTATTTGGTTTTATTTCTGCTTTCATTTGCGGGGAGCCCTGAGAGCCTTTACCACTCCTCGTCAGATGGCAGTCTGGGGTCAGCCTGTCCAACCAGATACAGGAACAAGATACTGAACAGAGCAGCCTCCTTTCCACTCAGCCTGCCTCTGGAGGTTGAGGGGCTGTGGGCATATCTGGTCAGTGTCATCCTACAACAGCATGTAGTTTCCACATGGGATCCAAAGGGAGGAAGGGCTTGTTTATGCTTAGTGCTAATTCATCTTTGTGGGTTTATGGATTGAGTCATCTTGGAACCCAGTCATTTCCTCACTTGTTTCTGAATATGACTGAAAACTTTAAATGATTCCCCTTCTTTAACTATAACCATGCTTCTAGTATACATCCTTGGCACATTCCTTTCCATCCTTCTGAAATTGTTGGATTCTTTTTTGTGTTCTGGGTTCTGGAATTTGTAGACATTTTAACCATTCCTGCCAGTGGGTAACACAAAGCATTCTAACTTCAAGCTGCCTGTGGAGACCATAATGGGTTTGTGGTAAAGTAGGATTAGAGTTGATCTCTGGGCTCCATGGCTGTGGTCAGCTCTCAGACATAGGCTCCAGCAAGGCCACACTCACTTTGTGATATTGAAATCCACTTTATAAAGATCATGAGTTTTCCTCTTTGCAAAAGAGTTGAACAAAGCATTTCTATTATGCTCTAGGTTCAAGTTGAAAAAATTAAGGCTCCTCAAGAGCATATTGGTGCTGTCCTTGAACGAGCAAAGCCGGAGTATATCAGCAAAACATACAAAATTGAGTCCTGGGAGAGCGCCGAGGACTTCCTGGAGAAGCTAGCTTTCCGAACCGGGAAGTTACTGAAGGTGAGTCGGGATCTTTGGGACTGGGACTGGGACACAGACCTGCTAGATGGTGATGAGCAGCCAGGATGGCCGAACTGGCCCTCGTGGGGAAGTACTTTTGTTCTTTGGCTTTTTAACTTGGAGTGTGTCCTGTCTCTGCAGGGCGGAGAGCCTGATTTGCAGACTGTGGGTAAGATGGTTCTCAATGACTGGCAGAGAGGTCGGATCCCTTTCTTTGTCAAGCCGCCCAATGCCGAGCCACCAACAGCTTCCCAGGTAAGAGCAGGGTGAACACAGCTCCTGGAAAGTGGGTTCAAATGACTTTGTGTGACTTTGGTTGTCCCCCTTGTGGGGTATCATCTTCAGTTGTGCTGTGTGTGTATTGTTCCAGGGAGCCACTGGGCAGACTTGCGGGGGTGGAGCATTAGAAACACATAAGCAGAAATAAAAAGAAAGAGTGCAGATACCACCCTTTGGGACTGGAAGAAGACCGATATTTGAAAATGTCTATCTTCTGTGGGAGCATTAGTGTTGCCATGTTTTATTTATGAAGAAACCTTTATTTTTTGCCAACCACAGCCTCAGGAACAGGGGGCTGGCCCTTGGCCTAAAGAAATCTGAGAGCACAGGGGAAGGGAAGCCCTAGAGTTGATGTTGTTCTGGCCAGGAGGTGTTGGGCTTGGAGACTGAACTAAGACATGAACCGGACGGAAGCTCCCTGCTGCCCCAGGGATCTTACCCTGACAGTGGCTTAACCCAAGGCTCAATCCTAACACTTGACTTTCGTGTTTCTAGGGTATCAGAGGGCTTCAGTGAGAATCAGGCAGGCCCCTACTCTGATGTTTTTAGACTTAGTGGTAGGGATAGAGTTCAGGTATGTACATGTGTGTGGTGGATGCTGAGTATGTGCTGTTTTTCCGTTCTAGTTTTGCAGTTGTCTGATTCTGTTGAGGTTCTGATTTTAACTGGAATTAGTGAAGACCCCACAAGTCAAGGACTGTAGAAGGGACTGTAACATCACAGTTATACTCAGCCAACTACAAATTGGGAGCTCGGGGTATGATTTGCTAGAATCACACAACTCCAGAAAGTACTTGATCTGTGACTATAGTTCATTGCAGAGGCTAAAGGTCTGAAGAGCCCAATAGACACTGTGCTTAGACCAGGGAGGACGGGGCAGACCTTGTGTTCTTGAGCTGGGTAGGTTCATCGGTGTCTTTACCTCCTAGAGGAATTTTCATTATGTAGATGAACCAGTGCCTATAGGTGTTTGAGCCCAGTCTCTAGCCCCTCTTCTCTCCCCAGAGGTTGGAGGTGGGCCTATGAGTGTTGCCTGAGTCTCTGTGGTGACTAGGTTCTACCTGAAGCCAGCTCGCTTCCATTGAAGTGTGCTGAGAAGGCTTTCTTCAGGGATACTAGAAGACACATCCCTCAAAAGCATCCAGAGGGTTTAGGAGCTCTGTGCCAACAACAAACATATGAACATACAAACATTTTTAGGTTTGAATACAGCCAAATATTGGGAGAGTTGTGGGTGCTGTGAGGGCTCAGTCAGGATAAATATTGAGGGAGTCAGTGGGGGACTTGAGAGTGGGTGTTAGGGAATGCTTCGGAGGAGGTGACACCTTAGAAGAGATCTAACTTGTAAGCACAGTCCTCTACTCCATGTTTCTCCTTTTTTTTGGTTTGTTCTCCTTTTCCTGTTGATGAAGTAGTAATTTCTTGAAAATCTGAAGGCTAGAAATTGCCAGATGTGATGGCTCATTCCTTTAATGCCAGCACTCTGGAAGCAGAGGCAAGTAGATTTCTGAGTTGGAGACCAGCCTGGTCTATAGAGTGAGTTCCAGGACAGCTGGGTCTATACAAAGAAACCTTGTCTCAGGGCTGGAGAGATGGCTCAGGGGTTGGGAGCACTGACTATTCTTCCAGAGGACCTGAGTTCAATTCCCAATAACCACATGGTGGCTCACAATCATCTATGATGACATCTGGTGTCCTCTTCTGTATACTGTATACATAATAAATAATAAATCTTAAAAAAAAAAGAAAAACCTTGGGGCTGGAGAGATGGCTCAGAGGTTAAGAGCACTGACTGTTCTTCCAGAGGTCCTGAGTTCAATTCCCAGCAAAACCACATGGTGGCTCACAACCATCTATGATGAGGTCTGGCGCCCTCTTCTGTAAAACTGTATGCATAATAAATAAATAAATCAAAAAAAAAAAAAAATTAAAAAAAAAAAAAGAAAAACCTTGTCTCAAAAGAAAAAGAAATCTAGAAATTACCTCACTAAAAAATGTACAAACTTTAAAAATTACTGTATGGGGGTGTATGGGTATGCATGTGAGCCCATATGCTTGTGCACATACACAAACTTACCATGGTGTACATGTGGGGATCCAAAAATAATTTTGAGGAGTTGATCCTTGCCATTTACCATGTGGATTCTGGGCACTGAACTTAGATTGTCAGGTTGGGCAGCAAGAGCCAACTTGCCAGTTTGAAATATACAAATTTTTATATAGTTTTTTCCATTTCATGGATTCTGGACTTGTTTAGCATTCATTCTAAGCTCAGAGATAAAGTGACCCACATGAGAAATGCTATGGAAAGCTTGGTACATGGTGTCTCCGCATGGACAGGCCACTCATCTTGGCATTTGGTGTGGGACCCTTGAAGAGCCGCCTCTGCACGGCTCCCCTTGTCCTTCCTGGTCCTCCTTTACCTCCTGGGGCCTGTGTCTTTATTTTCCTGTGCCTCCTCTGCTCCCTGTTCCTGATCCCCAGGGAAGACACTCACTGCTCAGTTGGTTTCACTCGGTTGGTATCTTTCCTGTGGAACCACAGATCTTCCATCCTCTATAGTGCTGTCTGCTATGTTGAGTTATGTTGGCTCAGAATAGATGAATGATGCAGATGAAATTTGAGGGTCTTCCCTTTTTAGCTTAGATCTAAGAGGAGGACTGGCTGTCTGAGAGCCCACTAAGAACTAAAGAATTGCAGTGGTTTCTGGTTCTGGTTCTGTCTGTCTCCTCCTCATTTCTCGTTTGGCCTTCACTAGCTTCCACCTCCCTCACCATTGGAAGTTCCCACAGAAACAACCCAGAACAACCCACAA
Organism: Sigmodon hispidus; assembly: GCA_004025045.1. Lineage (NCBI taxonomy): Eukaryota > Metazoa > Chordata > Mammalia > Rodentia > Cricetidae > Sigmodon > Sigmodon hispidus. The sequence continues at coordinate 337,811 of PVIH01000183.1, forward strand.
GAAGAGATCTCGGAAACCATAGCTGAAAAGTCAGACTCTGTCATTGAAAAGGAACCGGAAGCACATGCTTCCCAGGACTCAAACTCGGAGATGCAACAGATCCTCTCGCGAGTTCGCCAGAACTTCGGCAAAATCAATGTGGGGCCTCAGTTTTCTGCGGATGACCTGGTTCCTGTGGATTTGTCAGACATGGAAGAAGACCTGGAAAGCCTTTCTGCAGAAGAGGAAGAACAGGAACTGGAGCAGGGGCAGCCAGGAGGGGATGCTGAGGAAGAGCCTCCCCAAGACTCTCAGGAAGAAACAGTGGGAAATGACACCAAAGCTGTGATTAGAGCCTTAGATGAAAAGATCGCCAAGTACCAGAAGTTTCTAAATAAAGCCAAAGCTAAAAAATTTTCAGCCATCAGGTAAATTCTTCCCCTCCTCCTCCTCTTTCTTCTTCCTCTGTTTTCTTTCTTCTCCTTCTTTCCCTCTCAGCCTCCTTCCTTCTTTCTTCCTAATTGTCTCACTTGTCTCTTTGTCACTTGCCATAAACATTGGCTTTGGCACTAGAGCTTTAAGGTACTTAGGATGGAAGCCGGGGCCTGTGTCTATGTCCAGTGCTGTGCACTCACGTGCAGTCCCAGTCTAAATAGTATTTTCTAGGAGATAAGAGGAGTGGCTTTAAAAAAAAAAAAAAAAAGCTGTAATTTTTTGTTCAGCCACCTGAAGTACAGGTACCTTGGTTATCTAGTATTTTAGCCTAGGAGCTGTATAAACTGCTAAGCACTGGCTCTGTCACCCAAGGATCACCACAAACGTGACACTGTTTCCTTTTCTTCAAGAGTGTTGCACCTCTCTAGGCCGGGCTGCTTAGAACCTTTATGACCTTATAACTTTGCTTTTATTTTGCAGAATATCCAAGGGTTTAAGTGAAAAGGTTTTTGCAAAATATGAAGAAAAGAAGAAGATGTCTGCAGAAATCAGTGATTCAGGTGAGGTTGATCCCTTGAACCATTTAGACATATTTTGTGGTTTTAGGATAATTTCCTCCATCCAGGCAGATACTAGGCATCTAGTTCCACATCCTATTTATGCCAATTGAACTCCCCATTTGAGATTCTGCACATTTGTTAAGATAAAAGTTGATAGTTCATGAATATTGCTTTTCAAAAGTCCATATTACAGAGCTAGAGAGATGGCTCAGAGGTTAAGAGCACTGGCTGCTCTTCCAGAGGACCTGAGTTCAGTTCCCAGCAATCACATGTGGCTCACAACCATCTGTAATGAGGTCTGGTGCCCTCTTCTGGCATGCAGGGATACTTGCAGACAGAACACTATACATAATAAATAATAAATAAATTTTTTTTAAAAAGTGCATATTCCAGACCGTGGTGGTGCACACCTTTAATCCGTGCACTTGGGAGGCAGAGACAGGCAGATATCTCTGTCAGTTTGAGACCAGCCTGATACATAAAGTGAGTTCCAGGGCAGCTAGAACTGTTACACAGTAAAACCCTGTCTTGTAAACAAAAAAAAAAAAACAAAAACAAAAAACAAAAGAGGGAAAGCCTTATTTTTGGCAGGCAGTGCTGGTGCACAGCTGTAGTCCCAGCACTTGGAAAGCAGTGGCAGAGGCAGGCGGAGCTCTGTGAGTTTACAAGGCCAGCCTAGTTTCAGGACAGCCACAACACAGAGAAACCTTGTCTCAAAAAACAAAAAGTGCATATTAATAACTTGACAATCAAAGAGTCTACAAACAAATCGAGGCTGGAGGTCTATCTTAGTTACTTTTTATTGTTGTGATAAAGCACATGACCAAAGAAGGGCTTAATTGGGGCTTACAGTTCCAGAGGGGTAGGAGTCCATTATGGGTGGGAGCATGGCAACAGGCAGGCATGGTACTTACTCGAGCAGCCATTGAGAATTCATATTCTATTCTACAGACAGGAAGCACACAGCACATTGGGGATGCTGGAGGCTTTTTTTTAGCCTCAGAGTCCACCTCTGTGACACGTTACCTTTTCCAAGCTGTTCCACCAATTGGGGACCAAGTATTCAAACATTATGAGTCTATGGGAGCTGTTCTCATGTAAATCTCCACAGATGTTTCCATAAACATAAATTGCTAAGTGATGCAAGGTAGATGATACACTGTGACCCTGGCCTCCTGCTGTAACCCTGCTCCTCTCTGCCTCCTTATATAGGGCTTGTACCCATTATAGTCTTCCAGACAGATTTTTGAAATGCTATTCTATTTTTAAATCTTCTCTGTGTTTTCTGTATCATTTTTACTCAGCACCTATCAAAAAGGGAAGGAAGCGAAATGCAGAGATGGACGAAGAACCTTCAGATAAAACTCAGAGGATGCTGACGTGTAAAGAAGTAAGTATTCTGCTTCTTTTAGTGAAGCAGGGACATAGAAAGTAGAAGTCTAGGTGGGCATGGTAGCACCTCTCCACCATGCCCACCATGCCTTTAGTTCCAGCATTGGGTGGCAGAGGCAACTGATCTGTGAATTTGAGGTCAGCATACATAATGAATGAGTCCTTGGATACCAGAGTTGCATAGTTAAACCCTGTCCCAGGGCAGGGGTGGGGGTGGGGGGGAAACAAAGCAAAAAACCAGTAGACATTTATTTTGAGATGCGTTTTTTACATTTATTTTGTGTGCATGCATGTGTGCAAGCATCTCATGACATGGTGATGGTGAGCACCTGGAGATCAGGGGACAGCTTGTCAGTTCTCTGTCCTTCCTGGAAATGGAGCTTAGGTGGCCAGGCATCTTTGCCTCTGAGCCATCCTTTCAGCTTTATATATATATATATATATATATCAAATATATATAAATAAATATAAATATATGTATTTATATTCTTTCCTTTGAGGCAGGGTCTTGGTATGCAAGTCTGATTATCCTCAAACTCAGCAGTCCTCAATCTTAGTCTCTCAAATGCTGAAGTTATAGGTATAACCAGCCATATCCAACTAGAAGTCAGTTCACGAGACCCATTCTTTCTGAAACAATTTAGAACTGAGAGTCCTAGGACCCCCACTTTTTAGTGACCTGTGTAGTCAGATGGTTTTTTTTTCAGTCCTCTAGTTTCCAAATAACCAACCCAGAAGTCTAATATTATTTATAAATTTAGGCTAATAGCTCAGGCTTGTTGCTAGCTAACTCTTACACTTAAATTTTACCCATACCTATGCTTTTCCATGTGGCTCATAGCCTGGTCCCTCATTTTCTACGCATCCTGCTTCCTGGGCGGCCAGCTGTCTAACTGGCTGGCATCTCCCCTGACTTCGCCCCTCTTCTTCCCAGTGTCCTCAGTTTGAGTCGGCCTAACTTTATCCTGCCTTGTTGTAGGCCAGTCAGCTTCTTTACTAACCTGTAAGAGTAAAACCTAATTACAGTGAACAAAAGGATTATTCCATAGCAGACCTGATGTAATTTAATTTGGTCAAGAAGTGACCCTCTAAAGAAAGTCCTTCCTTGAGTGTGAGTCTTAGTTTTCAGGAACTCTAGGTTACCATTTTCAAACCTGTGTCCTCTGGCCAGAAGAATTGGTTTTGTCTGGTTTCAGGGAGGTGAACAGAGTAGAGCTGGTGAGGCAGGCAGATAACTGACCCCTGGCAAGGAGCTTTGCAGAGGTGGAGCAGATCTTGGGAGAGGGGAGAGGGCTGGGTCAGTGAGAGTCTCTGCTGGCCCTCAGGTCTGAGGCTGGCACTCTGCTGACTTTGCTGCCATTGCTGTGGTGGCTGTCCTGGCTGGGTGGTAAGGGGGGGTTGGGAAATGGGCTCCTGTCATGACCTCCAGTGTTTGACTGGTTTTCTTGTTTTGTGCTTTTTACAGCGGAGGAGAGCAGCACGGCAGCAACAATCCAGAAAAGTTGGTGTGCGCTACTATGATACACACAATGTGAAAAATAGAAACAGGAACAAGAAGATGACTAACGACGCAGAGGGGCAGGGACACAGACACAGACACAAGAAATTCAGACAGAAGCAGTAATGTCTACACAGTTGTCTATTAAATTATACAAAAATATGCCACTAGGAATTGTGTTCATTTTTATGCCCAATTGACATCTGTGAGACAACACGTTTGGGAAGCCTAGCAATTGAGGCTGTACCCCAGGGCTAGTGACAGCAGTAAGTCCTCAGCCTTTAGTTCCTCCATAGTATGACCCTCCTGTGTGTGTCTGCTACAGACGTGTATTTCTCTTGCTCTACTAAACAGCAACGGGGATTGGAGCCTACCAAGCTATGAGTGAGCAGTGTTTCAGAGACATTGTGAAGAGGCTTGGAGGAGTGGCCCAGCACCTGCACTGAGTTGGCTTGGGCTTGTTAGGGCAGGTCACAAAGCCAGCACACTGCAGGGAACGGGCTCTTCTAGGAAGGTGGCAGTGCGGGCAGGTTGCTCTAGTGGATCCTAGTTCCTCAGATACTGGGGGAGAGTCAAGATGTGACTTCCAGTATAAGAGAGTGTTGGGTGTATTCAACTCACAACAGCTCTTGGGATCATGAGCCTTGCAGTAAGCCTTGACTGGAATGAGGTCCTTTCTAGTACAGGGATACTGTGTACTTGAGACATTCCCACCAACTGGAAAGAAATGTTGGTGCCTCCTTAAGAACAGTACTTGTGACACTTGACTGAATACTGATTAATGGTTGTCACCAAGCTCACTGTCCTCCTCTTGCCTTTTGGATCTGCACGCTGTTTAGGCCGTAATCTGACTAGATGTGCATGGGAGATGTGGCTCCCTTCTCAGCTATTCATTCACAGCTAGTTAGGGAGTGTGGAGTCAGGCTTTGATGCCCTTCCTGCAGAAGGTGAATAATGGAGAGGACTTGGATGCAGACAGCTCTCCTCCATACATCTCAGCAAGCATGGGTTTGTCTCTGCTGTTTCCTTATGGAGCAGGCAGACTGGGTGGGTGGAAGGAGACCAAAGGCTAGCTGAAATAAGTTGCTAAAAAAGTTAAATTAGAGATGTGGTGAGGTGGAAGGATGGGGCCAGAGAAGCCCTAGGTACAAGGTGAATTATGAACTGAACTTGGGGCACAAGTAGTTTGGGGAAATGCTTGTTTCCTCAGTTGTTGAAACGACAAATCCCCAGGAAATGTATAAGCTGCATGTGGACACAGGGTTACACCAGCTTCTACTGCCCAACCTGGAGTCTGGCTGCTGGACCTTAGGTGTTTCATGGTACTGGGCAACAGTTCTAACAATTAGCTGAGTGGTGAGGGGAGGAAACTGGCTTTTTATTACAATGGGCTTATGATGGGGCGCAGTGTCTGCTGAGACCCATATAGAGATTATCACTTCTTTGGAGCAATAATGCCTTCCAGTTGGGCCTGAAAACCAAAAACAAAACTCCATTAATATTTGCATCCTGTACCCTAAGGACACATAGCTGAGCCTGGGAGGAATCCAGAGGCTGCCTACCACTTTGAGCACCCGCTTCTGACTCAGCTCCACATTTTCTAGATTAGCTGGGTTCAAGCTTGGCATGGCTTTGTTTCATGAGCAGAAACCAGAGCTGTCCTGGTTTCCATACAGTAATAGCTCAGTGTATAATAGAAAGCATAGAAGGGGAAATGGAATAAAAGTTGTTGAAATAGTGGTTTCCCATCACTCCTGCTTTAAGTCTGAGGATGTCCACTAAGTTAAACATTGGGTTCTCTGGCTGAGTATTGTGGAGCTCTGGTTGAACTCGAGGTCTGGGAAGCAGCAAATTATCAGCCACCAAGACACCATGACATTCAGAAATTGTTCCCAATGAGTAGGGAAAGCATAGGACACTTGGAGGTTCTTTACTCAGTTCCTCTATGGTCTAGCATAGTGATTTGCTGTGGTAATTTGTGAACAACCTAACAGGTCTATCCTGGGGAATGAACACACTGTTTTCTTTGTAGTGCAGCTTTGAGCTAATAAAAAGCTTTCTTATAAAGAATCTTTCGCCCTGGGGATGTCAAGGATGCCTCTGGGTGTTAGGAGGATACAAGGTGTTGAGCTTTGCTCTTGTTGGAATTAAGAAGCCAGCTTCGGGATCTGCTGAGTCAACCTTTACATCTAATAGACTCTTAAGCAAACAGCAAAATCTCTCATCCTCCACTGATGGCTCATACAAAGCCTGCCTTATCTCAAGGGCCAGACCTTTTGGTTTTAAATAAGGGAGGTAGGAGAAAGCTGCTTATAGGCACTGTGTTTAGAAGAGTGATGCTTAAACCTCAGCAAGCCCCAGAGGCCTTGTTAAGCTGCACTGTTAGTCACCAGCCCTATAGCTTCTGTGCAGCACATCTGAGGGTGGCCAATAATTACTTACAAAAGTTGCCCTGTGGGGCTGGAGAGATGGCTCAGCGGTTAAGAGCACTGACTGTTCTTCCAGAGGACCTGAGTTCGATACCCAGCATGCGCATGGCAGCTAACAACTGTCTGTAATTCCAAGATCTGACATCCTTACACAGTTATACATGCAGGCAAAACAGCAATTCACATTTAAAAAAAAAAAAATGCCCTGTGATAAGGGTGATGCTTGTCTGGGCTCAGCCTTTGCAGCCCATGACCCAGCTTCCTTCCCACTCAGCCCTTTTTCCCAGCACCTCAGTTGGACGGAGGAAAACCACTTCTACTGGCTTCCTCTGGCATGCAGCCAGTGGGGCTCCTCACATACCCTTTATTTCAAAAGCTTTATCTGCTTTCACCACAGTGTGAAGGTTGGATCACACCAGTTGGAGCCTGCTGAGGAGACCTAGTCTATGGAAGAAGACTCCAGTGACCAGCTTGAGGGGACAGAAGCATCCTTTGATTATGAGCATCTTTTTCCCAGGAAGGAAACAGATTGGCAGGCATGATGGCTCTACAATGGATGGGCAGGCTAGGCTATTGGGCAGTGCTGAGAATAGACTTTTTTTTTTTAAATATTTATTTATTTTATGTGAAATAGTGTTTTTGCCTGCATGTATAACTGTGTAAGGGTGTCAGATCCTGGAATTACAGACAGTTGTTAGCTGCCATGTGGTTGCTGGGAATCGAACTCAGGTCCTCTGGAAGAACAGTCAGCGCTCTCAACTACTAAGCCATCTCTCCAGCCCCCGACTTTTTTTTTTTTAATTTTTATTTTATGTGAATTGATGTCTTGCCTGCATGTATAACTGTCCTAGAGTGTCAGATCCTGGAACTACAGACAGCTGTAGGCTGCCATGTGGATGCTGAGAATCGAACTCAGGTCCTCCGGAAGAACAGCCAGTGCTCCTTACTGCTGAGCCATCTCTCCAGCCCGAGAATAGACTTCTTTCACAGCTAAGGGGATAAACCTGCACCATCTCAGCCTTCTGTGCTCCTTGGTAGTATAAGTGGGCCAGTATCTAAAAGCCATGGGCACAGGCCTGCAATCCCAGCTACTGAAGAGGCAGACTTGAGAGAGTTGCAAGTCACAGCCTCCCTGGGTTACAGAGTGAGTTCAAGCCTAGCCTGAGAAATGCAGGTCCTGTTTCCTAACTAAAAGCCTTGAAAGTGGATCTGAGTTTGTTTCCCAGCACCTACAAGTGGCTTACAACCAACCATCCATAACCCCAGTTCCAGGGGATTCAACAGGTGCACGTGGTGCATGTTTGTGCACACAACCAAAACATTTAAACACATAAAAGTAAATCTTTTAAAGACTCTTTACAGCCAGGACTGTTACACAGAGAAAATCTGTCTTGAAAAACCAAAACCAGGGCTGGAGAGATGGTTCAGCTGTTAAGAGCACTGAATGTTCTTCCGGAGAACCTGAGTTTGATTCCCAGCATCCACATGGCAGCTAACAACTGTCTGTAATTCCCAGATCTGACACCCTTTAAAAGGAGAGTTGAGCATGATTGCACACTCCTGTAGTCCTAGTGCAGAGGCTATGAAGGAAGAGTGTGAGTTGGAGGCTAGCCTGGGCTACAAGACACCCTGTTTCAAAAATCCAAACAAGAATTAAAAAATAAAATAAAATAAAATAAAAAGTAAAAAGGAGGGCTGGAGGCAGAGCTTAGGGTATAACACCTGTCTAGTGTTCTTCACGACACCGAATCCTCACTACTCCAAAAAGTGAAGAAACCCAGGTGCCCCTTTACCTTCAGCTGCTGATTGGTCCGCTTCAGGAACTGTATCTCCTCATTGTGTTTCTTCTCCTCTACCTGGCGCCTCTCGCTCTCCCGCTTCTCAGTGGCCTCGCATTTTGCCTTCTGTTCATTCACTTGCCTCTCCAAATCTCTCTTTTCTGTCTCCAAGTCTGCAATCTGAAGATAAAATGGCCATCATCCTGGGACATTCCCGAGTGGATGTGAGCTGGGTGGGGAGACTTAGAACACAATTGTCCCACCTAAGACATGCCAAGGTATGTACTGCCACCCAGCGGGAAGTCGGTGATTGACATGGAGTGTCCTCAGACAAGAAAGACCACCTCCTCCGCCTGCACTATTAATGTGCAGGACACCCTCAGGACAAGAACTCAGGGCTACAATGATGACTGCCTGGGAGTCATGGTGACATGGTGAACCCCACTCACTTTCCTCTCCATGTCTGACTTCCCCTGTTCAGCCTGCAGTGCCTTCCTCATGCCGAACGCCACGCTGCTCTCATACAGAGTCTGGTAGGCGGCGATAGTCATGCGGATCTCATCCCGGACTCGTAACAGCAGCAGCCCCCTCTCTGCACAGTTGATGGTGACCTCTCGGATCAGCTCGTCTTCCAGTATGCACACAGGGAGATAAAAGGGAGTGGTGAGGGACCTGCACTTTGTCTACAGCCAGGTACCCTTCTTCTTGAGGACTTAGGGTGTGTTCTCAGAGGCACAGAGCTGGTAAAATTAGGATTTTCAACAGCCATATACAAAGCAGGCACAGTAGCACACAGGTAATTCTAGCCCTGGGGAAGTGGAGACAGAAAATCCCTTGGAGATTGCTGGCCAGTTAGTGTTGCTAAATCAAAGAGCTCCAGTTATCAGGACCCTGTCTCAAAAAATAAGGCAGAGGGGTTCGAGGGATGACTCAACGGTTAAGATCGCTGCTTTCCTGGCAGCTACCAACCATCTGTAACTCCAGTTCTAGGGTATCCAGTACTCTCTTCTGGCCTCCTTAGGCACTGTGGAGATGTGCACAGACATACATGCATGTAAAACACCCACTCACACAGTTTATCAAAGGATCTCGGGGGAAAAAATTGGAGAATCATAAAAGACATTTGACATTGCCTTCTGGTCTTCATACATTGTGCACATACATTCATGCACAAACACACATACTCATGCATACAGCCCACACAAAAAACAAAATATGGTCTATAAGAAGGCACCATGAGAGGGTGCTTTGTATGACCCAAGGAACTGGCCATACAGTTACTCCTCTGAACCTTAGAAGAAGCATTCTGTCAGCAAGCCTAGTTAGCATGGAGAGAGAGACAAGAGCCCCAGGTTTGCTACAGTAGCTGGTCCCCTCCCCTCACTTCCGTGTGGTATAAGAAGAACTGACCTTCCCCAATGGTGGTGTGTTAAAAACACTCCTACTAAATTGGGCAGCAGGGGTGCATTCTTTTAATCCCAGCACTCAGGAGGCAGACGAAAGTGGGTCTCTGAATTCAAGGCCGACCTGGTCTACAGAATGAGTTCCAAAACAGCCAGGGCTATACAGAGAAAACCCCAACTCCATAAACAAACAAAACCAGATACTCTTGTTGGCTAGACTGGTTGGTGATTAAGAACAGTAGGGTCTAGAACTTGCTTCTCTCCCTCTGTAAATACCCAAATCGAAGGGCAAACCACACATACTAGGCAAGCGAGAGCCCGATTGCTGCATCTGCAGCTGCCGGAGAGTTTGGAAGGAGATTGCAGTTAAGAGCCCACATAGGGGGCTAGAGAGATGGCTCAGCGGTTAAGAGCACCGTCTGCTCTTCCAGAGGATCCAGGTTCGACTCCCAGCACCCACATGGCAGCTAACAACTGTCTGTAGTTCCAGTTCCAGGCAAACACCAAGGCAAATAAATAAAATAAAGTTTTTTTAAAAAAAAAAAAAAAAAAAAAAAAAGAGCCCACATAGCCAGGATGACCAAGCAGAGGGCAGCAGCTGGCAGCAACATCAGTGGGCACATCTTAAATCCTTGTGACATCCCAACAACAAATGACTGAAATGTTTTCTGGAATTTAAGTAGAGTATGAATGGAGAGACATAAAGACAGAGTTTGATTTTCTGACTAAAATATTAGGACATTGGGCTGTAGTGGTTAAGAGCACTTGCTGCTTTTCCAGAGGAGCAGAGTTCCGTTGCTAACACCCATGTCTGGTGGTTCAATACCCTCTTCTGTTCTCCATAGGCACACACACACACACACACACACACACACACACACACACATTCTCCATAGGCACACACACACATAGATATTCTCTCTCTATCTTCTCTCTCTCTCTCACACACACATACACACTAAAAATAAAATAAACTGTGTGTTAAAAATTATTTTTATGGGTCTGGAGAGTTAAGAGCACTGGCTGCTCTTCCAGATGACCCAGGTTCAATTTCCAGCACCACATGGCAGTTCACACCTGTCTGTAACTCCAGTTCCAGGGAATCTGATACCCTCACACAGATATCAATGCAAACAAAACACCAATGAACATTAGATAAATTATATAAAAATTATTTTCAGTAGCCAGACAATGATGGTGCATGCCTTTAATCCCAGCACTTAGGAGGCAGGGTTAGGCAGATATCTAGTCTACAGAGTGAGTTCCAGAACATTCAGGGCTATACAGAAAAACCCTGTCTTGAAAAAACATAAAAATACTTTCATTTTTTGAGAGTTATAAAATAATATATCATTTCCCTATTCCCTTTCCTACCTCTCCCATGTATATCTCCCCCATTCTTTCAAATTCATACTCTCTTTCTTCTTGCTATGCGCATGCACCTGTACGTGTGTGTGTGTGTGTGTGTGTGTGTGTGTGTGTGTGTGTGTGTGTGTGTGTGTGTGTTCCTGTGTTTTGTTTTTCAAGATAGGGTTTCTCTCTGTAGCACTGGCTTTCCTAGAACTTTCTCTGTAGATCCAGATGGCCTTGAACTCAGAACTAAGAGATCTGCCTGCCTCTTCCTCCTGAGTGCCAGGCTTGAAGGTATAAGCCACCACTGCCAGGCTACTATATTCTTAAATGTATAAAAACAACCTCTTCACTCCATACAATGTTAGTGGTATGTATATGTTTCAAAGGCTAATCATTTGATATTAAAAATAAATTAAAAAATTAAAGCCAGGAGTAGTGACCAATGCCTTTAACTCTAATATTTAGGAAGCAGAGGGAGACAGATCTTGAGATCTTGAGGCCAGCCAGGGCTAGATACTGAGACCCTATCTAAAAAAAAATTGCACAGGCTCATTATGAAAATTTTTGGAAAAGAAAAAAAAGCAAAGACTCAAGCAAGAAGCCTTTATTTCTTTTTCTCCCTTCCTTTCCTCTCTTTCTTTTTTTTTTTTTAACTTTATTTATTTATTTATTTGCCTTGGTGTTTGCCTGGAACTGGAACTACAGACAGTTGTTAGCTGCCATGTGGGTGCTGGGAATCGAACCCGGGTCCTCTGAGAGAGCAAAAGGTGCTCTTAACTGCTGAGCCATCTCTCCAGCCCCCCTTTCCTCTCTTTCTTTCTTCCTTCATTATTTTCTTTCTTTCCTTTTCTTTCTCATGTAGCCTTGGCTGGCCTGGAACTTACTAGGGAGATCAAGGTGACTTCAAACCAGAGATCTGCCTGCCTCTGCTTTCCGAGGGCCTGTGTTAAAGGCCTGTGCCACCATGCCTGGATAAAATGGAGGTTATTACCTTACTCCAAATACTTATTAAGGAGGGCAGTGAGATATTCAGTGGGTGAAGGCACTTGCCACCACATCCGACAACCTGAGCCAATTAACAGAACCCATATGGTAGGAGAGAAATAATTTTTTAAATATTTATTTATTTATTATGCATACAGTTTACAGAAGAGGGTACCAGATGTCATCATAGATAGTTGTGAGCCACCATGCGGTTTTGCTGAGAATTGAACTCAGGACCTCTGGAAGACCAGTCAGTGCTCTTAACCTCTGAGCCATCTCTCCAGCCCCTAGAGAATCAATTTTTTCAAGTTGTCCTCTGACTTACAGCTGTGCCTTGGCACACGTGTCCCCTCATGAGAATATGTATGCACCCATCACACACAAAATAAATCTACATTTACATAAAGATCAAACATGTGTGAAGGATAAGGCACGTGTGTGACTGTGAACAGACTGGCACATGGCTGGCTGGCTAAAGTGGAGAGTGGGGGTGGGGGAAGGGAACGTACTCAGCAGCTGCCAGGGGAATCAGGAAAAGGAGAAGAGATGATTCCTAAATGGAGGGGGGGACTTGGTTTGGTGCTAGAAGGAGGCGGACAGTGTATAGTGCTCACCCCACCAAGCCGACTCACCGAAACACTGGGAGTAGAGCTCCCTGCGCACAGGGCAGATGCCTGTCTCCCTGGCCTGCCTCTGCTGCAGCTTCAGGTCCAGCTGTTCTTGCAAATGCACCACATCCATTCTGGTGCTGGGTGTGCTGGACACCTGCTGGATCCATAGCTGTGTGTCTTCCACCCATTCCCTGTGATACAGACACAAGCCACCCGGTGTGAACAAAGGGCCCTCGGAACTCTCTACCTAAGCAGGAGAGAGAGGCAGCATAAACATCATGCCACCAGACTCCACTCCCCTCTGTCCCAGACCACATCCGATATGCAGCCTCCAAAGCATACCTCCCTCAAAGTTGGGTAGATGGGCAATCTCCATTGTCCATGAGACTACAACCCCCCTGTTCCAGGTCATACCTGCCTAACATGTTGAGGACAGATGTATGGTACTGCTGCTTGATTTGAACACAAGATGAAGTGGAAATTCCCCACACTGGCTTACAGTGGAGACACAGGACATCACAAACCTCACCCAAGCCACTAGGAAACATTTGTGTATGCTGGGGGATATAGAGGTTTTGAAGGGCTGTGCTTCCAATGCTGGAGGCACAGCCAATTCCTGAAGTTTCAAATTTGCAGGTCAGGAGGGTGTCTTTGTTAGTGGGAGAGAATCCATTAATAAATGACACCTCTCTCTTGATCTGTATTTCTGGAGAAAATCCCAGGTTCTATGTGGTTCCTTTATTCTGAGAGAAAGCTTTATCGCCTTTGGTATAAAAATGTCCATTAGGTGGAGGTTTTTGAGAATTCTAGCTAGGCTATGTAGCCCAGGCTGGCTTTAACTTATCCTCCTGAGTTCTGGGATTAAAGGTGAGATTCACTGGACCCTGCCTTATTAGATATTTGTGGAGATTTTTGGAGACACAATTTTGCTATGTAGCACTAGCTGGCCTGGCACTCCCTTTGTAACCCAGACTGGCCTTGACTTTGAGGCAATCCTCCTGTGTCTGGCAGAGTGCTGTGATTAAGCACATACCATCATTTCAAGCTCTCTATGGGGAATCTTGATGGAGGTACCAGAGAATCCTGAGAATGGAGTTCAGGAGGCACAGGGCTAGACTACAGACCCAGATGTGAAAACTGACTGTGTAGCTGGCATCTAAAGTCAAGACACTGCTCAGATCATGAGGTATGAAGATGGATTTAGAGGTTTCTGCCTGGCTGTGAGCATCCAGCCATACTCAGACTCCATGAAATCCTGAAACCCCAGTCAGGACACAGGTAAACTTCCTGGTCCCACATACTTAAGCTCTGGAGCCAAGAGTTTCCACCTTCTCCCAGCCATGCCCACTCCCCCCCCCTTTTTTTTTTTTTTACCTTGGAGGCAAGATGGCATTTAATATTTCTTCTGCCTGTTTTGTAGGATCTGGGACACAGGAAGTTGAGGGCAGCTTGGCCTTGGGTGGCTGTGGGACTGGACCCGAGGGTCCAGGCTGCTGTAGGCTGACTTTCAGTGGCCGAGCCTAAGAATACACAGGTAAGGCAGGATCTCCAGATGGCTCCAGCTCCCCTGTACAGACTTCCCCATTTCCAGCTGACTCCCCTCATCTGTGGTCTCTACAGAAGTATGAGTTGAAGAGACCAAGAGGAATGTCTGGCTCTGACCCTGTGTTTGAACTGGTGTTTCTAGACTGAGTGGTCAGGCCTCAGCTCTGACTCTAGAGATGGAGAGATCCCTGCCTGGACCTTTCTTGGTCCTTTGCCACAAGCCGCATCCATTTCCCTGTGATTTCTTTTTCATCTTAAATCTGTCCTTTGGGGTCACAGCTAGGCTTGTCTCAACTTCTGTGGTCTCAGTCCCAATTCCCTTGGCTGTCAGTCCCAGAAATGTCTGTCTCCTGAAATTCCAGAGATCCTCAAAACTGGGATGTCTTTCCCCATGGGAATTTGTAGGGTCTCGCATTCCCTGAGATCTATCTATTCATACCTTAGGGCTTCGTTTCTCTGTGTTCCGGCTCACCAATACCGGGGTGTCATATTTGAGCAGAGAGTCTGCAGGGGGTATCATGGTGGCAGCAGGGGTCACAACTATGTAGCGGCCCCTCCAGGTGGGGCCTTGTTTGCGGTCACCATGGAAACCCCTTCTCGCCTTGCCCCAGGATGGGGCGGGGCTTCGTAGAGAGGCGGAGCTGGCCCGCGTGCAAGTTTTGTTCTACTGAGCTGGCTTCGCAAACTCTAAGCTTCTAGGTTAACAAGACTGGATCCCTAAACGATAGGTCTGATAAGAGATGTGATAAGATGGGCAGACCATCTTTGCTAAGCCTTAAAACGGGAAGTCTTCTCTTGACTCTTTTGTTTAGCAATGACTGGCACTTGGAAGACTGAGGCTGGTGGATTTTTGTGAGTTCCAGGACAGCCAAGGCTACATAGAAACACTGTTTCAAGAAACAAAAAGTAATTTGCTATTCTTGAGTACTTGTCAGTGTTTTGTACTATGAACAATCCGCTAAGAATAGCGTTGGATTAGCTTTCCCACATAAGATTTTTCTTTTTCTTTTTTTTTTTAAAGCCGGTCAGTCAATAGTGGTGCACGCCTTTAATCCCAGCGCTCGAGAGATCAGAGGATTTCCAAATTCGAGGCCCGCCTAGTCTAGGACAGCCTGGACTGTTTATAGAAATCTTGTCTCGAAAAACAAAACAATTCTTTTTTTTTTGGGGGGGGGGTCATTTTTGAGGTCCTGGGGATTGCCCCCAGGGCTTTGCACATGAGAGGCAAACGATCACTTTACAACTAAGTTACAACCACAGGCTTTCCATCACTTTTGGCTTCAATTAATTTCTATTTGACAGTGCTGCGGATGGAATCCAGGCCTTTGGGCTGGACTAGGCAATCGCTCTGAGACAACTTTTTCTAATTTTGAGACAGAGTCTCACTAAATTGCCCAGGCTAGCCTTGAATTTACAGGGATTCTCCTGCCTCAACCTCCCGAGGTCTGGCCCTGACTTTTCATTCCACGGGTCTCACTTCCCCAGCAGCAGGGATCCCAGCGCCACCAGCTCGGGGGTCCCCAGCGTGAGAATCCAACCACCTGTGGCCCCGCCCACGGGGGGAGGAGAACTTCGCCGTGAGGGCTGCTGGGATAGCGTGCTTCCTGGAAGCGGAAGTACAAAGATCGACCCGTCACTTCCTTCGGCTCGAGTTGCTCAACTGACTGTGCCAGTGGCTCTCGACCCGGCCACAGGATGAAGGTGGGGAAGAGCGAGCGGGAGCGAAGCGGCCGTCGGCGACACCGGACAGACGACCCGCTGGCGACCGTGGTGGTGAAGCAGGAGCGTCTAAGCCCCGAACCTGTCGCACATCTCCGGCCCGACGCCCCAGCCGCTAGCCCGTCCCCGCCTCCGCCTGCTGCTGAGCCGGGTCGGGCTGGCCACCGCGGGAGTCGAGCCCGGGGAGCGAGCCGGTGAGCTGGCCCGGGAAGGGGGGTACGGAATACCTGTTGAGTTGAAATGAAATTCCCCCGCCTGCCCACGGTGGGCGGTGGGAATGTCTTTCCACTTGCCTGGCGCCAAAGAGTGTCTCACGTTGGTTCTTAGCGACTTCAACGCAGCACTCATTCGCCGATGCCTCCGCACAGCATCGATTTACTGAGTGCATAGTGTGGGCTAAAGATCAGTTGAGGTACTACTGGGCCACAGGGTGAAGAAGAGAGATGGTTTGACCCTGGCGAGATTGGGCTTGCTCTAACCCTAAGAAGGAAAATAAGAAGTAGGTAGATTCAATTAGTGTTAAGGGTAGATTAATAACAGTGAGGGGTTGGGCGGAAGAGGAGAGGGCTTCTTCAGAGGTGCCATTAAAGCTGAGACCTGACCGATATCATTGATCCATCCTCTTGAGTCTTGACAATCCCGGCAGAACCCAGAGTTGGCCTGTATGTTTATTATAATCCAGCAGTGGGGGTGCTGAAGCAGGAGGATCCTGAGCTCCAGGCTGGGCTATGTAGATGTAGACACCCCCACACCCCGAGGAAAATATATACAAATAACGTGAAGTGAAATTGTGTTTGCTTTATAAGTTGAAACAAAACAGCCTGTGTATCTGGAATTGAGTGATGAAGGATCATTGTAGGCTGGTTGGAATAATGTGGGATGGAGGACAGGGTGGGGCCCTAGGACCTGCCAAAGGATTGGATGTGGTTGTTGAAGGGAGTGTGTTAGTGAGAAAGAACCCAGGAAGGACTTGATTTGTGCCAATTAGTATGATGACAGACTGGGAAAAGAAAGGGTTTTTTGAGGCTTTGGAGTTCAAGAATTACGTTATCTAAGTGAGGCTTTAATCAGGCAGTTGTGTGTGAGTTTGGGAGATGTGACTAGAGAAGTGAAGGCCTGACTCCATAGTGACCTCACAAATGTGTTGTGTTTAGTAGGTGAGCCTGATGTTGGAAGCTAACTTATTTGGGGTAAGGGACATTGAGGTAAAATCTGTGTACCATGCTCTGAAAAGGTCCCCAGCCAAAAAGAAAAACAAGTCCTCAGGGAGAAGAAGCAAGTCTCCACGGACTAAGAGAAGCCGGAGTCCTCACTACTCCACGGTCAAAGTGAAGCAGGTGAGTGAGTGAGTGGGTGGGCAGCAGCCCTTGACAGGAAGTTCACATCTAGAGCTGTTGTTGAACCTCAAGAGTGTCTGCACCTGTGTGTACATGTTTCCTTGGCCTGGCAGTGGGCTGTTCTAAAAACTGGATATATGTTTGCAGTTGTTTTACATGACATTTAAATTTGGAGGAAATTATTGATTTGATTCTGATAACTTTGTCAAAAATAATAGAGAGATGTACAGTTCCTTGTTTCTCCAATGGTAACTTGACACAATGGTGGGCAGTATCATAGTTGGGATACAGACATCTCACTGCTATTGAGATGCCTCAGGCTTTTCTCCAAATCCCACTCATTTCCACCTTTATCCTTCCTACCCCTTGGCCGCTTCTCTGTTCTCATTTCTTGGATGCACATTGTTTAAACCAGCATGAATGGGGCAGGTTTGACCTGTGATAGCCCACGTGTCCAATACCATTTTCCCAAAGGACGTTGATATTTACTCCACATTCAAAATCAGCCAGCATGTGTCTATCATTCTGCTAGTACCATGCTATCTCAATTACTACACTTAAATAATAAATCTCGAAACTGAATGCCCTAATTTCTTCTACTTTATTCTTTCAAAAAATTAGCAGTTCTGCTTCCTTTGTCTGTCTCTGTAAATGTTAGAACAGTCTTGAATGTGTGTGTGAGAGAGATGCAAAAATGTTTTTGCATGTATATGAATGTTTGCCTGCCTCCATGTATGTATGTGTACTGTGTATATGTCTGGTGCCCACAGAGTCCAGAAGAGGGTTCCAGATTCCCTAAGACTTGAGTTAAGAATGGCTGTAAGATAACATGTGGGTACTAGGAACTGACCCAGGTCCTCTGGAGAACAAAAAGTGCTTTCAACTGCTGAGTTGAAATTTTCTAGTAATGTCTTGCTCGAGGCAGGTGTGGTGGTGTATGCATGTGATCCTGCATGAGGCAGATGGATCACAAGTTCAAGACTGTTTTAAAAGCTTAGAGATACTGTCTCCAAAGTAAAAAGTTTAGACGTAGAGTGCTTGTCTAGCCTGTTTCTCGACCTAAATTCTAGTCCCTTTATCACTGCATATGTATCTATACTAATACAAAAGGAAGAAAATTCTCACAGGTTATAAGATGTCTAAGCCCCGATCATGTGCTTAATAAACCCAGCAGAAAAAGACAGAAATTGTATGATTCTATATCTTTGTAGTTGAAAGACAGTTGACCTCCTCCCAATTAGGCCCAGATTGGCTTTAAACTTTCTTGGTAGGTAGCATAGGTTTTTCGAGACAGGGTTTCCTCTGGTTGTCCTGGAACTTGCTCTCTTGACACACCTGCTCTGGCCTCAAATTTAGAGTTTCACCTCCCTCTACCTCCTAAATGCTGGGATTAAAGCTGAGAGCCAGCACTACCTGGCTAGGCCTAGAACACTTGGTTCCCCTGCCTCAGCCTTCCAAGTACTGATATTAAGCATGTACCATCAATCAAACTCCACCAGTGATGTGTCCCGCTGCCCCCCCTTCCTCTGTGGACATAGGTTCTCATTTTCACTATATCACTTGGATTGCTGGAACCCTGCCTCTGTTTCCCTAGTGCTGAGATTAAAGGTATGCAGCCCGGTCCCTTCTCTCAATTGTAGCTATTTCTGACCTTTTTAGTTTTGCTAATCTGAGAACATTTCTATTCTCTTGAGAACATTGATCCTCCTCCAGTTCCTAGTGAGATAGGGGTTACTGAGTGTTAGCTTCTTCTGGAGAATGCTGCTGATAGGCTTGTCTGCAACTGGTCACCTTGCCGATTGATTTCTTATTGGTCTATTTTTGTCATTGTTTTTTCAAGACAGGGTTTCTTTGTGTAATATAATAGCCTCCTGGAACTCTGTAGATCAGACTGGCCTCAAACTCACAGAGGCCTGCCTGCCTCTGCCTCCTGATTGCTGGGTTCAAAGACATTCACCATCTTCTGCCAGTCAGTCTCTCGTTAATCTGCAGGCGTGCAATATATATTGCAGTTTCTGTCAGACTGATTTCTAACATGTGTCTCCATTTTGTCAGAAGTTTGGAAGCTGCCAAGTCATACCTTCTTGTAGGTTTCTTGAGACTTTTCTGTTTCTTAGGTTTATTCCTAAATGTTTGAATAATCTTTGTAATTGTTGAAGTAGGAGCTTTTGAAATTATTTCAATTTCTTTTTTGGCTTATGAGGAAGTTAACTTCCTTTACATATCTGTTTTATCTTTATTTATTTTTAATTCCTTTCGGTGGGGAGGTAGGTTTCTTGTAGCTCTGACTGTCTAAAATTCACTCTGTAGATGAGGCTGGCCTCAAACTGAGAGATCTGCCTGCCTCTGCCTCCTGAGTGCTGAGATAAAAGGTGAGAGTCACCACTGCCCAGCTACACTGTTCTATTTTCTACACATGCTGCCCGTGTGTTTGCCTGCAGATGACTGAAGGAATATAATTTCTCCTTCTCCCCTCTTTGGTATCAGCCAGCCTCTTGTTTTAAGGGCTCTGGATGTGGGCTTGGGCTGTTGGGCCTGTATTTGAGGAACAGCATAGAATACAGAGTCTTAATGGCCCTCCAGAGGAACAGAAGAATGACCACAGATAGCCTTGGTAGGAATTTGTTGTTAATACCAGTACCCAGGTCATAGATGTGTTTTTTGTTTTGTTTTGTTTTGTTTTGTTTTTTTGAGATTTAATTATTTTATGTGAGTGTTTGTCTACATGGATGTCTGTGCACTATATAGATATAGTGCGCTCATACTTGCCAAAGAGGGCATTGGATCCCTTTGGAACTAATGGTTATGAACAACTATGTGGGTGCTGGAAACTGAACCTGGGTCATCTGGGACAGCAGCCAGTGCTCTTACCTCCCAAGCCACCTTCCCAGTCCTGGCAGCTTATTCATAGAGCTGAAGCCATCTTTCCTTACTGAATACATCTTAATTTTAGGAACGTGAGGACCATCTACGGAGAGGACGAGAGGATCGCCAGCACCGGGAGCCATCAGAACAGGAGCAAAGGAGAGCTCGGAACAGTGAGAGAGACAGAGACCGACACCGGGGCCATTCCCACCAAAGGAGGAGCTCTGGTGAGAGGCCTGTCAGTGGGCAGGGTCGGGATCGAGACAGCCAGAATCTACAGGCCCAGGAAGAAGAGAGGGGCTTTCACAATGCCAGGCGTCGGGAGCATCGCCAGCAGAATGAAAGTGCTGGCGACAAGGCTCAGGAGGTGATCCCTCGGCCTGCTGGAAATAGAAGCAAAGAGGTGCCTGTTAAAGAAAAACCAAGCTTTGAACTTTCTGGAGCACTTCTTGAGGACACCAATACCTTCCGGGGTGTGGTTATTAAGTACAGTGAGCCCCCAGAAGCCCGGATCCCCAAAAAACGGTGGCGTCTCTACCCCTTTAAAAATGATGAGGTGCTTCCAGTCATGTACATCCATCGGCAGAGTGCTTATCTTCTGGGTCGACATCGCCGCATCGCTGACATTCCCATAGACCATCCCTCTTGCTCAAAGCAGCATGCAGTCTTTCAGTACAGGTAGGTAGACCAGAAGGAGAATTGGAAAGGGAGCTGGGGTGAGTGTCTGGCTGAGAATTCCTATGGCTGTGTGGAAAGGCAGGAGAGTCCATTGCAATGCCCTTGTGTCTAATGAGCTGGGTGTAGCAGTTCTTGTATGAGAGTCTTGAACTTGATATCAGAAATCCAGATATTAGCTCCTACCATTGCAGTGGTACAGGCCTATAATCCCAAGTCTCAGGAGGCCAAGTAGGAAGATTGGTGTACCCTCTAGGCATGGGCTAGATACTAAGACTCCATTTTAAAAGAAAGAAAAAAAATTAAAATATCTTGCCCCGCTCTGGACCTGTTACCACCTGCCCCAGGGCTGTAATAGGACCAAATAGAAGTAGAAGCCGGAGTCAGAACGCCTGGTACACGCTGGCTGAGTCACCCATCACCCTTACCCTCTGATCCTCGACAGTCACCGACAGTCACCTGAGGAAACAGGACCAGTGTTAGCATCCAAATTTGACAGCTGAGAAAACTGCAGCTCAGGACAGTAGCTGATGCAGTAAATGATCTTCAGAGTAGAATTCTGTCTCAAATCTCGCCTTTGACTGTCAAGTCTGAATTCTAATGTTATTCCCCCATTTGGACTGGTGCTAAAATAGGTGGACAGCACTAGAGGAAGTATATCTGTAGTCATATCAAGAGGCCTTAAGTTGGTTTTTTTGTTGTTGTTGTTGTTTATGCAACTTTATTGAAGAAAAATAAATCAATTACTAGGAGAGCTATTAGTTGATCACTCATCCATTGACAACTCGCATCATTTATTCAGTGCTATATTAAACAGTGTTGGAAGATAAATTAATAGCTCCAAGCCTCCTAACAATTTAAATGAAAATTACAAAATGTTTTGAGACCCTATTTTGGAATACAAAGGGTGTTTGACTTTTAATTTCCATCCTCTGTAGAACAAGAACAGGTCATTCCTTTATTGACATGCATAAAATACATCACATTTTCTGTTCTGCTGATGCTATAATTCAATCCCAATTCTCCAGCACATCAGTTATGAGCATAAAGTATATCATGTAACCTCAAATCTGTAACAGTGGAAGGCTTAAACAAGAATGGATGCTTCCCTTGGTGTGACAACTGAGCATCCATCTTCCTCCCCCTCAGATGGTTTCTTCAGCATGTTAGAGCAGTGAGGATTGGTTTAGTCTCATAACCAAGTTAGAGTGAAGACATTGGAGGCCTTAAGTTTTACATCAGGAACTTTTGTGGCCCTCCATCCCCACCCACCACCCACAGCAAGCTCTACTCTTCTCCTAGGTATATTTAAACTGCTCCCAATTTCCCTACCCAGGGCAGTAATTCTATCACGTGGCATAGTTTTCATTTGAAATGTGTTTAAGCCAAGTCAGAAAGCTTCAGAGTAGATGGTCTTTGGTAGACTTGACTCACAGGCTTCTCTCCCTGGTCTCTTCTAGGCTTGTGGAGCACACGCGAGCTGACGGCACAGTTGGTCGTAGGGTGAAGCCCTACATCATTGACTTGGGCTCAGGCAATGGGACCTTCTTGAACAACAAGCGTATTGAGCCACAGAGATACTATGAACTGAAAGAAAAAGATGTCCTTAAATTTGGGTTCAGTAGCAGAGAGTATGTCTTGCTCCACGAGTCTTCAGACACCTCTGAACTAGACACGAAGGAAGATGCAGATGACGACGAGGAGGAAATGGTGTCTGACAGCTAGCAACTGAGAAGCATCCCATTTTTAGAGACCTTCCTACTGGAGGCTTGGGATTGACACCAGGCCTCTTCTTGCCTTAAGTCTTTCCTCTGTCTGCCAGCTTGTGCTGCAGTATGGGAACTCTGACTTTGTGTTTTGTTGAACTTGGCACAGCAGCCACCTGCCTGTGGGCGCTGGCTTTCAGAACAATCTCACCAATTACAGCATGTTGAGTTTTGGTCAAAGTGTGTGGCTGTAGTGGGTGCCTTCAGAACTGCTGCACAGGAAACTGAAGCCCTTGGAAACGAGACTGTGGCTTGTTCTCTTTGTACAGTTCCTTATTTATATAGTTGTTGAGCTGTGTGGACCAGGAGCTTTGTTTTGAGGACAAACCTTAGAGCAGAGAATCTTAGTGACCTTTGGTTGTCACCAAAACAACCTCCAGCCTAGACCAAAGCTTTAGCCTCAGTCAGCTCTTGAGTCATAGAGGTTGATCTTGCACTTCGTTTTTTTGGGGGTGACAATTTACCACATGACCTCATTATTGATTGTCTAAGCTAAACAGACACTCTGGGATGCCTGTGTAGACATGACTGTGTAGGGAGGTCATGGCTTCCACCAACGGGTGCTGGTGTCATATCGTGCATTGGGTTGTGGGGCTGTGTTCTGTGAGGATTCCCCATTTCCCCATGAAACACAGACATAACAGTTTTGATCATCTGCTCTTTTTCTTTAGCTTTGCATTTTTATTCAAATATTGCCTATCTTTTCTCCCTTTGAGAAACACACTGACATTGACTTTATGGCAGGGGCCTTGCTTTGGCCTGCAGTTATATGTATGTGTCTAAAGGAAGTTGTGTAGCTTACACATTTCTATGTTTTATCTCTGACCATGTGTTTGTATTTACTTTCCAAGGGTGGAAAGCAGGTATGCAGCCCAGCTCCTGAGCTTCCCAGCTGGGGTCTATGTAAGTAGAAAGGAATTCATTACTTACAGTATGTGTGCTTGTAAATGGTGTTTCAGAGCTATGTGCTGATTTTCATATGACAGTGTTTTTGTGATAGAAATAATAGCACATGATAGGCAAAGGCCTGTCTGCATTTGGAGAGCAGGTTTTCATTTTTATGTATTTTTTTGAGATTAAAAAAAATAAAATTTGTAAATATAGCCCCATTTTAGAGGGTAATACTTTCCTAGCATAAAGGATTTTTGTTCGTAAGTGTGTTTGCTCCTAAAGGAATTTTTGTCAGTGTTCTGAGGGGAAAGTAGTGTGTGTAGGGAGTTGTGGGGAGACCTGGAAGCACTAAGGAGAGGAATCTTACTATCAGTAAGGTGGGCATGGGTCAGTGGAATCACCATTGCTTTGAAATAGCATGGAAGGTTTGTGTAGATGTCCCTTCATGTGAAAACAGCATCAGGACCACTTCATCCTCAGCTGGTGATGCCACTCAGCCTGTGCAGATGTCCCTTCATGTGAAAACACCATCAGGACCACTTCATCCTCAGCTGGTGATGCCACTCAGCCTGTGCTACCCTTAACTTCCTCCCCAGGTTAGAATTTAGGATGCTGATAAATAGACTATCTTTTTTTTATATAGTCACTGTCTCACTTGTACTCAAGGCTAGAGGCTGGCTAGTGTAGTGGGGGCAGTTCAGGAATGTACATTCAGAAGAGATCACAGTCCCTACTGGGTCCAGAAAGCAGATTGTACTTTGATGGACCTTTTCTAATCTAGACAAGGTTTTCTCTTTGGGATTCCACAATAATCTGCCAACCTTCTCCAGGGCCTCTTTGTCCCTTTTAGTAAAGAGATCCTACTCACCAGAAGTGGTGGTGACTCATGCCTGTAATCATGGCCCTGGAGAGGCTGATTGAAGAGGATTGCTGCAAATGTTAGGGGACATAGAATGTGAGGTAGCCTAGTCTATATAGTGAGACTTTTCATCTCAACAACAAAAATGTCCCAGTTCTATTGATTATGAACTTTGCTTTAGTGAAGCAATGGCATCCTAAGTTAATTTCAGTCGGACATCTGGGAAGATGTATTTATTCATCTTAGCTGTTTGCAAGGTCTTCACTGTCTTTCCTCGCCCTGTTGAAGTACAGCTGTGTGCGAAACAGCTCTTTGCTGCTCAGCTCCTGTACCAACTTCTCCTCGGTGATCCCCCATTTTTGCATAGTGTGAGCCACTGAGATGGCTCAGTGACTAAAGGATCTGCCAGGCCTGAGGGCTGACTGCATTTGATCCCTAGAACCCAATGGCAGAAGGACAAGCAGCTCCCTCAGCTCTCCTCAGACCTCCACATCTGTGTGTGCACACAAGAAAAATGTCAAAGACCTCACCAATGCTCTCAGTTCCAGTTGTTTCCTTGTTCTGATGTTATCAAAGATTGCTCATTAATTGCAAATGCTGATGTTTCTTTCAGATGCTTGCACTGTGTGTTTTGGTGGTATGTGGACAATAGGAATACTCAGTTGAGATAATAGCTATTTGAAACAGGCTGCTGCTCTAGTCCAGGTTGGCCTGGAATTTGTCTTGTAGTCCAGGCTATCCTCAAACTATTGGCAATCCTTTCTCGGCAAGTTTTACCCATCCTGTAATACTGGCCTTCCAGCATCAACCTGAGCACCTAAGGGAACTGGCCCTAGAAACCATCAACATCAACAAGGTTCTGTATTTTATTCACAAATCCCTGGCATCAAATGAATGCAAGGCTCTGCTTGACACTGCATAAAGACAGCTACCTGGCCCATACCCAAGGAAAGAAACATCAGACCAATAGGTCAGGATGGAGGTGAAGTTTATAAAGATTGACCCAGCAGGGCTACAAATTGATGAAGCAAAAGGACACGGAAATAGACCAGCAGAGCTTACTGTTGGAGCTCAGCCACCCTGAGACCATGGAAAACATGTCACACAACTGCTTTATGTTCACCTAGAAGCAGAGGATCGAGGACCATGGAGCCAAACCCTATGAGACCACAGCTTGGCTGGGAGGTTAACAAGGCTGGGGAAGCATCCTAAATCTGCTGCAACCTTCAAGGCTAATCAGTCTTCAAGACTAATGGATTCTTTGTCCAGTTTCACATTTAGGTGGAGCATACCTACCTCACCCATGTCAAGCAGTTACCACTGTTACTGATGAAGTGGTTACCTTGCCTCTAATCCCACCATGTCCTCTGGCCTTTTCCTGCCCCTTCTGCATCTTCTTGCTCCCCCTCCCACCTCAATGCTACAGCTGGTTCTACATCTACCTCCCAGTACCAGAGTTCCACCCATCAAACCCAGGAGTCTCCTCACTAGCCCCAGGCGTTCCTTCACCCTCACCAGCTGGGATTCACTCCCGGGTTCCAGGAATACACCTCCTTGCTTGTGCAATCCCCTCTCGTGCCCCAGGAGTTTACCCTCCAGGCCCTGGATTCCCATGTCTGCTAGGGTTCACCCCTTGAATCCCAGGTGTATCCAACTCAATGTCTCCCAAGCTAAGGCCCTCACTTCTATCTGAAGGTCCTGGAAACATTCTTCCCCAGTAGTCCTGGCTATGTGCTGCCTTTTTCTATGGCCAGTCCTGAGAAGGTTTTGTACTTTGTCCTGAGCCCATTAAACAGCCTCCCTGTGTATGGGGGAGTGATTTTTAAATAGCTGGGGATTAGTTTAGTACAGTACTTGTCTGACATGAGTTCAGTTTCCAACACCGAAGACTTAAAAAAGGAGAGAAAAAAAAATGAAGGTGAGACATGAATGTGGTGGTGTATACACCCTTTAATGTTAATACTTGGGATGTAGAGGCAGGTAGATCCATGAGTTAAGAGATCAGTCTGGTCTACATAAGGAGTTTAAAGCCAGCCAGGGTTACAGAATAAGACCTTGTCTTAGGTAATTTCTAAAATACAGTGTAGGTGGAGTTTTCTGTTGAGACCACTGACCAGCTCTGAGAGACATTATTAATTATAAATACTTGATGGTAGTTTAGGCTTGCTTTTAGCTCTTATAACTTAACCCATTTCTATGTACTGCCCCAGGCTCCTTTACCTCATACATGTACTTCCCATCCTGCTGGATCTGTGTCTGATGCATTTCATCTGACTCTGCTCTTCTCCCTAGCATTCTGTCTGTCCCCAAAATCCTTTTTAGCCATTGGCCAATCAGTTTTTTATCAACAATGAGAGCAACATGTCTTCAGAGTGTACAGAAGGATTATCCCACAGCAATATACAAAGTGACAACAGTTGGGTTCACTTTCTGAAGAGCTGGAGTGACTCAGTTGTATGAGCCACAGCATAGTGCTAGTAGTTAGCTTGCAACTGTGGGTTGAACACAGCAACACTGAAGCAGGATGCTCCTGGAAGGGGTGATGGCTGACAGCTATCTTAAAGTAGAGGAGGATTTTGAAGTAGTAGGAAGAGGCCCTGTACTAGGTGGACAGTCGAGAAAGCAGTGGAGGGAATACAGAGGTGCATGGGAAGAGCTGGTAAGTCATGCTCTGAAGTGACATAGTGGAGAGTGGCATTTAGGTCAGTCACCTGCAGTGCATGGAGTGGAGGAGGCTCATGAACTGAGAAGGCTACTCATGGGAACACACAGAAATCACGTGGGACAGAGACCGGCAAATCCTTGTCTCAGTAACTAATGGTGTCGTGTTTGCAATCATGAAAACCTGAATTTAATTCCCCACCATCCATGTAAGAACCAAGCACAGAAGTAGTTTTTTATAATTCCAGTGTTGGGAATATGGAGACAGGTGGATCCTTGGAGTTTACTGGCCAGTCAATTGAGCTTCAGGTTCTGTGAGACTCTATCAAAAAAATAAGGGGAACACCAAAGGAAGACACTTGCTGTTGACCTCTGGCCTCCACATGCACTCACACTCATGCACACACATGTGCATGTCCTTGTGTGACAGAACTTTACCTGAGGGGATGCAACACCAAAGTATGGATACCACCAAAGTCCAACTTAGTTAACCAAGTTTTTGTTTGGGTTTTCTTTTCCTTTTTTATTTGTTTTTGTTTTGTTTTTTTGACTGTTTCTCTGTGTAGTCCTGAATTGTCTTGGAACCAAGCTGGCCTTGAACTCCCAGAGATCTGCCTGCCTCTGCCTCCTGAGTGCTGTGATGGTGAACCAAATTTTATTGGGATTACTTACAAGAATATGGGTGAGAAGTTAACTTACAGGAACAGAAATGACTCAGACAGCTGCATTTCCAAAGCTTGCTCCAGCATGGGAGTCAGCTCAAAAGGGCTGGGAACCTGGAACATGCTGCACAACCTATAGGCAGCTCAACAGGTTGGAGAGTTTCCTTTCCAAGTAACTCAGTTGGTCTAAACCTCTTCCAGGCAGCTGGTCTGGTCTCAGAGTCTTTGCAGCTCAGCATCCCTTCCTTTCTTCCAGAAGGAGTCACAGCTTTTATGGTTTACTAGGTGTATGAGAGTCTAGTCTGTTCAGTTTCAGGGACTTTCTGAGGCTGTTTTGATTTGTTTCCATTTCTGCTTGAGCTTCCAAACAGGATGGAATGTTTGAATCTATTTCAATTATAGTATAGAAGTATACTTTCTTTAATTTATTTATTTTGTATACACACACCAGAAGAGGGCACCAGATCTTATTATAGATGGTTGTGAGCCACCATGTGGTTGCTGGGAATTGAACTCAGGACCTCTGGAAGAACAGACAGTGCTCTTAATCTCCGAGCCATCTCTCCAGCCCCAGAAGTATACTTTCTACACAGTATAAAAGAACACTTTCTAGGAAAGTATAATTCTAAGCACTTTAAGTATTAAATTACCAAACCTAGTAAAATAAGATAAAATATATAGAGGTGTCCATTGAATTCAACAATCTACAAAAACAAACAACATGGTCAAGAATTTTATTCCTGACATTCATGGCTGCTGCATTTGAAAGTCAGTCCATGTAATCCAGTATGTTAAGTTAAAGCAGGGCTGGAGAGATGGCTCTGCAGTTAAGAGCATTGGCTATGCTTTCAGTGGACATGGGTTTGCTTCTCAACACCTGAATATTACAACTGTCTGTGGCCCCAGTTCCAGGGGACCTGATGCCCTCTCTGACTTCACAGGTACCAGGTACTGTGTACATGGTTTACAGATGCATGTGCACACAAAGCAAACAGAAAATTAGTCTAAAAAAGGTGTGTGTGTGTATATATATACACACACATTAAAAAAAAACCTAAAGATGCTGAGTCACAAAATCTGTGCCACCATTTCAGGGGTCAGGGAGGACTGACACGCCTTCTGTACTTGAGAGGACTGCTGTTTTTATGACCCTAGCAGCTGTGGCTGCTTACAACAGACTGGCATAGGATCAGACCAGTCTACATTGCAGCCTGGAGGAATAAGAGGCCCACACAACCCATCCTTAGCCCCAGGTAGGCTGATCACATTCCATTGTATGGCTCCATAGCCATAAGTATATGGGCACCTCAAGTCAGGACTCAGTTATTAAAGAGGGGTTTGCTGGAGGGATGATGGTCTAGAGGACCCCCATTCAATCCCCAGCAGTGACATGACAGCTCACAACTGCTATTCCAGTCTCAGGGGATCTGATGTCCTCTTCTGGCTTCTTGAAGAACTGTATGCTGTGGTGCAGACATACATAAGGCTAAACACATATACATTAAAATAAGCTGGGTGATGATGCATGCCTTTACTCCTAGCACTCAGGAGGCAGAGGCAGGTGGACCTCTATGAGTTCCAGAACAGTCAGAACTACATAGTGAGACCTTGTCTCAAAAAAGCCCCAAATAATAAATTTATATATGTGTGTGTGTGTGTGTGTGTGTGTGTGTGTGTGTGTGTATCCCAAGCTAGCCTCAAACTATACTTTGTAGTTGAGGTTGGCCTTGATTTTTTTTTTTTTTTTCTGGAGCTGAGGATGGAACCCAGGGCCTTGCGCTTGCTAGGCTAGGCAAATGCTCTTCCACTGAACTAAACCCTGGCCTTGAATTTTTAAAACCCTGGCTGTTTTGGTACTCACTATATAGACGAGGACGGCTTTGAACCCAGAGATCCACCTGCCTCTGATTCCTGAGTGCTCGGATTAAAGGTGTGTGCTACCATGCCTGGCCTTGAGAAGTTCTGTGTACCCCAGCCTGGCAGAAAAAGAGGGGTGCTGGGCTCAAAATCAGGGATTCACACATTCTACCAACTGAGTTCTATCTTCTATCTCCAGCCCCTATTTTTTCTTTCTGAGACCCAGTCTTATGTAGCACAGGCTGGCCCAAATACAGGGCAGCATCTTCTTGACCTTCCTGCTTCTTCCCTCCTCCTCTCGGGTGCTGGGATTACAGTCTGGACCTTTGGGGGGGACATGAAGGAAGTGGGGAGGTTTATGTTTCAGTTCCAGGAAAGAGAAAATTTGATAAAAATTGAGAATTTCTCATATCTCTTGAACAACATCCACTTGGAGCATAGCAACTCAAGGACATCCACATACTGGGGGTGGGGGATATTAATGCCACCTAGACTCACTGAAGTTGCACAACACTGAGAAGTTCAGAGCTGGGCTGGGGTGAGGCCCCACTGTGCTGCTTTAGTCTGTCCTGGTTCCCATCTCTATCCCCAGCACCAGTCAACCATGCACACAGTGGCTCATACTTGCCATTCCAGCTTTGGGAAGGCAGAGGCTACGGTAAATTCATGGTCTGTATGTTCTGTTCCATACCAGCCTGGGATACAGTACTGGACCTGAAGATAAAAGCTAACTCTTTCACTATCCTTCCCCTCTGGCAAACCACATACAATAGGAGATCTGCTTGCTTCTGCTTCCAGAATGCTGGAATTAAGGATAGGTGCCACCATGTCCAAATAAGAGGCACATTTTTTTTTTTTTAAAGATGTATTTATTATGTATACAACATTCTGCCTCCACTACACCTGTGTGCCAGAAGAGGGCACCAGATCTCAAGATGGATGGTTGTGAGCCACCATGTGGTTGTTGGGAATTGAACTCAGGTCCTCTGGAAGAATAGTCGGTGCTCTTAACCTCTGAGCCATCTCTTAAGGCCCACTTCTTATAGCAACTATATTCAGTAGGATCTCTTACTGTGAGGCAATTTAGAAGCAAATTTAGTTACATTCCGCTGACATAGGAGTATAGAGATAAATTTATTAATTGAACTTAACTGTTTTCTGAGTCAGAGTCTCATCTGAAACTCGGTATGTAGACCAGGCTGGCCTCAGCAGAGATAAAGATCTGTCTGCAGCTCAGTGGTGGTGGTGCACACCTTTAATCTCGGCTCTCTGGAGACAGAAGCAGATGGATCTCTGTGAGTTCAAAGCCTAGTCTACAGAATGAGTTCCAAGACAGCCAGGACTGTTCCACAGAGAAACCCTGTCTCGAAAAACCTTAACAAAACCAAAAACGTCTGTCTCTGCCTCCAGAGTGCTGGGATTTAAAGCATGAGCCATTAAGCCTGGCCTTAATTTTTTTTTTTTTTTTTTTTTTTTTTGGGACAGTCTCTGCTGTGTAAAACTTGTTGGCTGCAAACTCATGATCCTGTTGCTGCGATTGCTGGCCTCATTCACTAGACTCTGCTGATTCACAATTCTCACAGTGATTATCTGAGTCAGGGTCTCACAATGTATCTCTGGGTGACCTAGAACTCTCTAGACCAGGCTGACACCAAACTTAAGAGATGAGCCTGCTTCTGCCTCCCGCGAGTGCTGAAATTAAAGGCCTGCGCCACCACCCAGGAAAGGGCTGGATTCAGGATCTGCTCTGCAGCCTGGACTGAGGGGTTGGACCTTGCTCAGGTTTCCCACCTGCAGTTGAGGGGTGAGACAAGAGCATTGTCTGAGGCGAGGCACAGATACTTAATAGGCCTATGCTGCATCTGGGCTTTGGGTGTAGTGAACGTCTGTGGGTGCCTGCAAAGCTCAGTGGGTCACTGTGGAGCAAAAGCAACCCAACATCATGAACCAGCACCACTCTAGCTGAGCCTTCGCGCGCAGAGCCCGCCAGCGTCCTCGGAAGCCGCGCGCGCAGGCGCAGTGGCGGCGCGCCCCCTGGCGGCCGGCGGCGGGAGCGCGCAGGTTCCGCCTACCGGTCGCGCGCCGCCGCCTCCGCCGCCGCTTGAGCCCAACATGGCGATGCACAACAAGACGGCGCCGCCGCAGATCCCAGACACCCGGCGGGAGCTGGCCGAGCTGGTGAAGCGGAAGCAGGAGCTGGCGGTGAGTGGCCGGAGCCGGGGCGCCGTGCCCGCTTGGCCTCGCAGACCGCTCCGAAGGCGAGAGCGGCGAGCGGCCGAGGTCCGGGCGCTCTGGGCGGCCGGGCGCGGCGCGGTTCCCTGCGGCGGCGCGGCTCCCGGCCTGCGCTTGGCGGGGCGGGGCGGGGCGGGCGGTGAGGGCGCGGGAAGGGCGAGAGGCAGGAGGCGGGGACGACGCTCCGGCCCGGCTTGGCGGGTGGGAAGGAGGCTGCTAGACCCTGGCCTGGAAAGGATTCTAGAGCGTGTCGGGTGGGTATCCACAGACCGCACGGGTGGGCGGCACGTTTCAGTGGCCGGGGAATGTGGTGTATTTGAGGATGCCTGGAGGGGGCTGGTGGGAGTCGCAGGGCGCAGCCTAGGGAATTTGTAATGGTGACGTGCAGCCGCCGGCACCCTGGTGGCTTTGCCCTCCGGGCTCCCGCCTTTTGCATGGAGCATCCGGGAGGCAAAGCTCACCTGAAGCTGCCCTTCCAGGTTTCCATAGCAACCGGCATCCGCTGCAGGCGGCCCTTCCAGAGCTAGCAGGGAGGGAGCAGTTGATGTAGAAAAGATGATTTTGAAAAGCTCTTCACCCTTCTCTCTGCTGGTAGAGACATATTTAATGAGTGAGAATAGAGACAGCTCACATTTTGTCTCATCCCTACTCATGATAGCTGGGTTTCCCTCTGAAGTAGATGCAAAACCTGGCGTGTGTGCGCATTTTCAGAGAACAGGCTGCACATTCCATTCTATCTATAAAAGGGTCCATCACCTCTCCTCTTACACAAAAATGGTTGAGTGTGGGTAAGCTTGGCTTTCCAAGTCTGTATCCAGACCTCAGTTTGCTCATGCTTAAGGCTTGCTTCTTCATGCCCCTTTTTTCATCACTTAGGAAACACTTGCAAACTTGGAGAGACAGATCTATGCTTTTGAAGGAAGCTACCTGGAAGACACTCAGATGTATGGCAATATTATCCGTGGCTGGGATCGGTATCTGACCAATCAAAAGTGAGTGTCAGAATCTTAATAGTATCCGTTTTTATCCTCTACTAATATTTATCTGTAGGGTTTTTGTTTGGTTTGGTTTTAAAACGCTGTCTTACCATGGCTAGCCCTGGACTAACTAAGTAGTTCAGGAGACCTCAGACTCACAATGACATAGATCCTTCTGCTTCTGACTCCCAATTGCTGGATTTAAAGATATAGACTGTCATTGCACAGCTTGGGATATTTATTCTTGGTATCCCCTTTGCAGGGAGCTGGTAAGAGCTGTAGTGTGAAATGAGATCTGAGTTTAATTGTAGCTTGTATTCTGATTCTGCTCTTGCCTCACAGAGTAACCTTGGACAAAACCCGTATTTGTGACTAGGCAAAGTTGGGCCCATGGTGCAGGCGTGTGTAGATGAAATATAACATGTGACTTAAGTGTCTTCCACATTTTAATTATCCATGATATCTAATTACAATTTTTGATATAACTATGCCAATTGTATCATTATTGATTTGGTAATATGATTCTATAAAAATTTCTAAAGATTGTGAGAATTTTTTCAAATCTGTAGAAAATTGAGATGATGCAATGTATGATCACTTTGTATTTTTTCCATATATTCATGAGTTTTAGCTTATTGTGGGTGCAAGCTCTAATATATGAAACCATCTACGTATGCTTAAGATTCTTCTGTTTTGAAATAATTGCAGGTTTATATAGGGAACTGCAAAAACAACAGAGAGGTCTTGTATGTTCTTCACATAATTTTCTCTGATGGTTACATTTTATGTAACGACAGTAGTACACTATCAAAACCAGGAAATGGATATTGGCATAATGTGTGTGTGTATAGTGGGATGGCATTTTCTCATGGGTGCATAACCACAAGATGTAAAACTAGGTCCAGGAGACATGGCTCAGTGTGTAAAAGCACTTGATGTTGCCAGCCTGCCGACTGTCAGTTCCTAGAACCTATGTTAAAAAGATGCTGGGCAGTTAGAGCAGACTGCTCTGGCAGATGACAGGAGTTTGATTTCCAGCACCCACGTCAAGTGCCTGTAACCCCAGCTATCCTGGAATATGCTTTGCTGTCAAATAACAAGATCGATTGACTCAACAAGGTTGAAAGTTGCTCTCTGGTTTTAGTATGCTTATATAAAGATACAGAACTACTCTGGCCGTGATGACGCCTTTAATCCCAGCATACTCAGGAGGCAGAGATCTTTGAGACCAGCCTGGTCCTCAGAGTGAGTTCCAGGACAGCCAAGAGTAACACTGAGAAACCCTGTTTCCCTGTACTTCCTGCCCTGCTAACTATTGAAAATTGAGATGCTTATACCATGAATCTTTCTACCTAAGTACATTAGCAGCTACCTTCTGAGAACAGGATTTTCTGCATGTGTCTCTGACACTCATAGCTTAAAAATTGACACTGATTCCTTCAACCCCTTAGTTGGCCCCAAACACTTTTTTTAAAAATACTTATTTATTCATTTATTATGTATACAGTATACAGAAGAGGACACCAGTTCTCATCACAGATGGTTGTGAGCCACCATGTGGCTGCTGGGAATTAACTCAGGCCCTCCGAAAGAACAGTTGGTACTCTTAACCTCTGAGTCATCTCTCCAGGCCCCTGCCCCAAACACTTTGCCACTTCTTTTTTTTTTTTTTTTTTTTATCTTGGGTCCAGTTGCTTTCAGCAGTTATGTCTCATTAATATTTTGTTTGTTTGTTTTTGTTTTTTTGGAGGTGGGATTTCTTCACAGAGACCTTGCAGGCCTCTGCCTCCCAAGTACTGGGATTAAAGGTGTGCATCACTATGCCTACAAGGTCTCACTTTCAGATCCTCTTTTTTTTTTTTTTGGTTGGGGGAATAGAACCCAAGGTGTTGAGCAAGCTAGAAAAGTGCTCTGCCACTGAGATGAGCCTCATAGTTTTTCTTACTATGACCTCATATTATTCTTTAAATATAATTGACAAAAGTCTAAGCTGTTTGTGAATCTTTGGTTCTGTACCTCTGTCTTATTGGATAACATAATGTCAGGTGGCCCTGCTACTCTACTGTAAAGACAGCCGTTTTCATGCTGGCTCCTTAGTTTAGTGGGTGAAGGTGCTTGTGGACAAGTCTGACCTGAGTTCTGTTCACATGACCCACAGTCCTCATTGGCAGGAGAGAACTGGCTCATGCCAGCTACCTCTGCCTTTTACATGTGCATTCACATATACATGATACATAAAAAGATACTGCTGTAAATATACTGGTCTCACCAAGATTTTTTTCTTTTTCTTTTCTTTCTTTTCCATTTGCTTCTGCCTCCAGAGTGCTGGGATTAAAGTGCGTCACCCCCTCCCCCCAAGCTAATATTCCACTTCTTTTGCTTACAAAAGTATTACATTGTTTTTCTCCATGGGGAATAAGGCATGCTTATGCCTTAATGTGTGGGGAGGTCGCAGGAAAACTTGAGAGTTTTTTTCTACCATGTGGGTCCTGGAATTAGCTCAAGTCCTAGGGTTGACAGCAAGTATCCTTTACCTGTCAAGTCATTTCACTGGCTCATCTTTTGCTTGACACAGGAGACGCGTGGCTGCCTCTGAGTGTTGGCATCACAGGCATGTGCTGTCATGTCTGGTTCTTTTCTCCTCTTGCTCTGTTGTAGAGTTGTAGGTTTGGTACTGTCACTTTGAATATTAGAGGTACTTTTGAGACAGGGTTTTACAAGGTAGCTCAGGCTGTTCTGGAACCAAGCTGGTCTTGAATTCAGAAACCCACCTGCCTCTGCCTCCCAGGTGCTGGGATTAAAAGTGTGTGCCACTACACCCAGCAGAAGCTTTTAAAAAATGTATTATTATTTTTTAATGTGTGTTTTGCCTTCAAGTATAAACTGGTATGCCATATGTGCCTGGTACCCACAGAAGCCAGAAGAGGACATCAGATCTTCTGGAACTGAAATTACAGGTGGCTGTGAGCTGTCTTGTAGGTGTTTGGAACTGCCCTGGTTCCTCTGCAAGAGTAGCAACTATTCTTTGTTTTATTTTGTGTTTTTGGTTTTTGGGTTTTTTTTGTTTGTTTGTTTGTTTTTTTTTTTTTTTTTTTTGAGACAGAGTTTCTTTATATAGCTCAGGCTGTCCTAGAACTCTCAATGTAGACCAGGCTGACCTTGAACTCAGAGATTTGACTGCCTCTGTTCTGAGTGCTAGGATTAAAGGCATGTGCTACCATGTCTGGCCCTCAACTGTTCCCAACCACCGAGCCTTCTCTCATTACTGTCCCTTGGCCCATACATTTCTCAAAAGAGCTTATTTAAAAGGGACACTTCCTATCTCAAGTCTGTACTAGACTTTTTATAATAATACTTATTAATGTAGCACGAATTCCAATTGTAAAGAAAGAGATCCAGAGCCAGATATGGGTGAAAGGCTGAAATATCAGAGAGAGGAAACACCACAGTCAAATCTCACCCAGTTATCTTCCAGCTTCCTCAGCCTTGCTCCTCCTCCATCCAATGCCTGCTGGTTTCCTAAGCCCGCTTTATCATACCCTTCTTTGCCCAGCTGTATCCCATCCAGGTTAAGATTAAAGGCAGGAGCTACTCCATTTGGTAGTCAGCCTTGAACTCACTAGAAACACAGCAGAAAGATCTGTGTCTCTGGAGTTACGGATGAAAGGTGTAGGTTTCCTGCTTCCCCTGTGCTATACTCAAAGGCATGTGCCATTGAAGCTCTGTACTCAGAGATCTAGAACTCCTGGAGCTATGTCTGCCTAGTTTGATCTCTCAATATTCCAGGTTTTATTAAATATGTAACATATTGCCACACTTATTTATTGAGACT
Source organism: Sigmodon hispidus (assembly GCA_004025045.1). Classification (NCBI taxonomy): domain Eukaryota; kingdom Metazoa; phylum Chordata; class Mammalia; order Rodentia; family Cricetidae; genus Sigmodon; species Sigmodon hispidus. The sequence continues at coordinate 374,111 of PVIH01000183.1, forward strand.
AGGCATCAATATGTAGGCCAAGCTAGCCTGTAACTCATAGGATTCCATTTGCTTCTGCTTTCTGAATGGAATTAAGAGCATCCACCAGCATGTCCATTTATAGTTACTTTTTTTTCCTGTCTATTAGCCCTAGCTGTCCTGAAATTTGATTTGTAGACCAGGCTAGTCTTGAACTCACAGAGATCCGCCTGAGTGCCAGAATCAAAGGTGTACGCTGCTTTGCTATAGTCATTTAAAAATAAATTATTTTATGTATCTGGGTGTTGTGTCTCTGTGTATGTTTGTACCACATGTGACCTACTGCCTTTGGAGACCAGAAGATAACATCTGATTTCCTGGGACTGGAGTCACAGACATTTGTGAGCTGCCATGTGGGTGTTGGGAATTAAACCTAGGTCCTCTGGAAAGATAGCCAGTGCTCTCAGCCACCTCTCCAGCCCCCATTTTATTTTTTTAATAGTCATTTTTTGAATGAAAAAATTTGTCACTGGCCAAAGTGGCACATGCCTTTAGTCCTGCCACTTAGGAGGTAGAAGCAGGTGTTTCAGTATGAATTTGAGGCCAGCTGGTCTGCACATTTACTTCTAGGCCAGGTAAAGCTATATACATAGTGAGACCCTGTCTCAAAATAAAAGAACACAAAATTGTTGATCATGTATGTGTGTAATGTAGGTGGGAGTGTATATGCGCCACAGCATGTGGGTTGGAGAACAGCTTTGTGAAATTGGTTCTTTCTTTTCATTTTTATATGATGTCGTAGTTAGGGGTTTCTATGGCTATGAAGAGAGACCATGACCACAGCAACTTTTTTTTTTTTTTTTAAATTTAACTTTATTTTATGTGCATTGGTGTTTTGCCATGGGTGTCAGGTCCCTTGGGACTGGAATTACCGACAGTTCTGAGCCACGTGGGTACTGGGAATTGAACCTCGGTCCTCTGGAAGAGCAGCCAGTGCTCTTAACCACCGAGCCATCTCTCCAGCCCCCCAGAGCAATTCTTATAAAGAAAATATTTAATTGAGGTGGCATCTTCAGTTTCAGAGGTTCACTCCATTATCTTCATGGCTAGAGACCATGGTGGCTGGGACCATGGAGGCATGCAGGCAAACATGGTGCTGGAGAGGTAGCTGAGAATTCTATATCATGCAGGCAGACAGGAAGTGAACTAAGATACTGGGCAGTATCTTGAGCATATATGAGACCTCAGAGCCTGCCTCCACAATGACACACTTTCTCCAACAAGGCCACACCCACTTCAAGGCCTCACCTCCTAATAGTGCCACTCCTTTTGGGGGACATTTTTTTTCAAACCACCACACATGGGTTGAGGATTGAATTCCAGCTTTGCAGCAAGTCCTTAGTGCCTTTCTCATCTTGTCAGCCCCTGCACCAGTTATTTTTGACAATAAGCATTATCATAAATGTTTACTAAAATGATGGGGAGCAGACTTGGGCTGGACAGGCTGGGCCAACTGCTCCTACGATAGTGCTGGTTGGTCTTATGCCAGGCAATTCATGACTCTGTGTCCTGGGGTCTCTCGGTTTCTTTAAACAAACAAGTGAAGAAGTAAACGTGACATTGTTTATAGAGCAGCTAGGATAATCTCATCTCCCACAGTGGAAAGTGTTGGTGTTGGTAGGCATTTAATATGAGGTTTGTTGGGGCCAATTACTTGGTTCAGAGGCATTTCTGAATTGAATTTGGTAAAAAGAGAAGAGTAGGGGTGAGGACATGGCTCAACATGAGTCTGCAGAGTTGTCCATGCACATACTTGGCCCCAACACGTACATTATTCACAAACACAATAATAACCTGTATCTTTGCATCTGCCCCAGGCACCTCAGTTTGAGTTGAAGTCACAGCTTGGTACTTGCTTCTGTGTTTTAGAAACTCCAATAGCAAGAACGATCGGAGGAACCGGAAGTTCAAGGAGGCTGAACGGCTCTTCAGCAAATCCTCAGTTACATCGGCGGCTGTAAGTGGTGGTGGCGGGCAGTGGGTGTGCCTCCCTGTGGTCCTTTATCGAGGAATGTCAACTTTTCCTTCCTCCCTGTATGGGTTGGCATCTTGGGGTCTGTGGTCACTTGTCTGGTAACCAGTGGCTTCTCTTTTAGGCAGTAAGTGCCTTGGCAGGAGTTCAGGACCAGCTCATCGAAAAGAGTGAGTCTGCTTTTATCTTCTTTATCAATTTATCTTAAAGCCAGTACAGGCCCTAAGGTGGCTCTGGTTTACCCAGTCGGATACCTAAGAACTTCATCTTGTATGGTTTTCTCTTGCTTCTGGAAGTTAGGAGGCCTTTGGGCGTCTTCCCCAGTCTTTGTTTGTTTTGGAGGTGGGGTCTTGCTATAGTCTGTCTGTCTGTGTAGATCACACTTGTCCCAGTCAGACATAGACCTGCCTCTGCCTCCCGATTGCTATGACTTTAAAGACCTGTACCGCCATGCCATCTACTATAATATCTTTCTCCAAGGAAGAACCTACTGCTCTTCTGCTGCTTCTTTCCCATGAAGCTGGGCTGGAGACACTGGAAGACCCCACTCTCTGATGCTGCTACAGTACGGCTTAAATTCCTAGGAATTTGTCTTTTGAGATAGTCTCTTCTAATTCATGCTGACCTGGTCCCTGCTAATAACTGAGGCTGGCCTCGGCTTCCTGATCATCCTTCTCCTGTTTTATGAGTGTCATCATCGCTGAGAGAACTTTTCCAATAACAAGTCATTTAGATCTGAAGAGATGACTTCATGGTTAAGAGTGCCTATTCATCTTGCAGAGGACCAGGGTTTGGTTCCTAAGCACCAATATGGAGGCTCACAACAGCTTCAACTCCAGTCCCAGGGGATTGGTTGCCTTCTTCTGGCCTGTGAAAGTGCCTGAATGCATGTGGTGTACATAAACTCAGGCAGGCACACACATATAAATAAAAGTAAATTAATAAAATATACTCATATGACTGGATATGGTGGCATACACCTTAACCGCAGTGCTTGGGAGGTAGACACAGGCTAATCTCCTGGTTTAAGGCCAGCCAGGGCTACGTAGTGAGACCCTGTCTTAGTTTTTTATTGCTGGAACAAGCCACTGTAACCAAAGCAACTTCTAGAAAAAAGTTTATTTGGGGCTTGCAGTTTCAGAGGGTTTGAGTCCATGACTGTCATGGAGGGGAACATGGCAGCAGGCAGGCAGGCGTGGCGCTGGAGCAGTAGCTGCGAGATCCCATCTTGAGACAACCACCGGTAGAAAGAGACAGACAGACAGACAGACACTGGGGATTTGAGGTAGAGAGGGGGACTTTGGGAATGGCTTCTGAACACTCAGAGCCTATCCCTAGTGACAGACCCCTCCTCTAACAAGGCCACACCTCCTAATTCTTCTAAACCGTTCCACCAATTAGGATCCAAATGTTGGCATGTGTGAGCCTATAGGTGCCATTCTCATCGAAGCCACCACAGACCCTACCTTAAACAGTAACAGCAAATAATTTAATGGGAAATTTCAAGTGTACCATATAAATCTCTGGGACTCAACTTAGGAAATCCTAAGGCTGTATCTGTGTGTTCTTAAATACAGAAGGGAGGCCAGATACTGTTCACTTCCACAGGTCGTTTCTGTGTGGAAGCCAGGAAGCCAGGTCGGGTTTAGAACAGCAGCAGCTGGCCTTTACTGGCTGCTGTGGGTTTTCAGTGTTCTGTCCTGTTATGGGATTGGAGCCCTGCTTTGGGGTGTGGATAAGAGGAAAGTGCAGTTTGGTAGCTTGGACCTGAGAGTCACTGGGTGACTTCAGTTACTAGCCCTGTGTAGATTTCTGTCCCAGCCGGACTGTCCTGGGCCTTAGTCCTGCCTACCCAGAGTCATTTCCAACTTTTGTCCAAAAAGAATTGTTCTGTGTCCTTCAGAAGTTTTCCATTGGACGTCGTGTTATGTTACTCCTGGCCTTCCCCTTCCCAGAACCCTGCACGGTGTCTTAGTACCTGTTTCACTACCTCATCAGATGCTACAAATCCTTTAAATCTGAGACAGGTTCTCACTATGTAGCCTAGCTAGCCTTGAACTTAGATATTAAAGATTTTCTAAAGTATATACTAGCCAGCTGTTCTTTGAGATCTACCCAGTATTGAGTCTCCTGCCTGTAGTACATGGTTGGTCTTGTCTGGGTTTTACTACATGCTAGGTTAGTTTTGACTGAAGAATTATATTCTTTGGTCTTATAAAACATTTTTATTTTATGTGTGTGTATAAGTGTTTTTGTTTTCTGTATGAATGTATATGCATCACATTTGTGTCTGATGCCTGCAAAGTCCAGAAGAATGCATCAGATCCCTGGAACTGAAGTTACTAATGTTTGTGAGCCACCGTGTCGGTGCTTGGGAACCAAACTCTGGTCCTGTGGAAGAGTGGCCGTTGCTCAAAGGCAGCCATCTCTCCAGCCTCCGCCCCTGTGTTTTGCAGGAGGATGTTACAGGTGCTCCTCATCCTCATCCCTGACAGTTAAGCCTCCTTCAGGACTGGTTTTCCCTTGACAACTAGTTGTTCTGTTTGTTTTAGATTTTTGAGTCACCGTCTCACTATTAGCCTTGGCTGACCTGCAGCTCAGAGATCCACTTGCCTCTGCCTCTCAAGTGCTGAGAATTCTGGGACTGGAGGTGGTTGGCACACCTGGCTCGGGGGTTACTTTTATTTAGTTGTCATTATATGGAGGCTTGAACCTAGGCTTATGCACATGCTAGCCAGCACTCCACCACTGAATTACATGGATGGGAGATGATTCACATGACTGAGGGTAATTTATCAGTGGCTACTCCACTTAAGAAAATGTCTTTAGGGCTGGAAAGATGGCTCAAAGGTTAAG
>PVIH01000183.1:379056-443302 GCA_004025045.1 Sigmodon hispidus
TGCATAATAAATAAATAAATCGTAAAACAAAACAAAACAAAACAATGTCCCCATACCACATCACTTCCCTTAAAAAAAAAAAAAAAAAAAAGAAGGGGCTGGAGAGATGGCTCAGTGGTTAAGAGCACCGCCTGCTCTTCCAGAGGACCCGGGTTCGATTCCCAGCACCCACATGGCAGCTAACAACTGTCTGTAGTTCCAGTTCCAGGCAAACACCAAGGCAAATAAATAAATAAAATAAAGTTTAAACAAACAAACAAACAAACAAAAACCCTGAACTTTAAAAAAAAAAAAAAAAGAAGAAGAAGAGAAAAAAGAAAATGTCCTTGAGCACCATTATGTGTTGATAGATCAGGGAGGGCTGGGGACTTGTGAGTAGGTCATATGAGAATTTGGTGATAGACTCAGTCTTGCACAAGAAATCATAGCTGTTGTGAATCTGTGAGTTCAAGGCCATGTCATGCCTAGAAGGCAGGGTTTCCTATCGCCCTGCCCTTTCCTTCTGTAAGAGCATTCTCCCTGTCCTGTGGTCCACCCATGCTCCTTGAACCTTTGGAGCAAGTGATGTAGATGTCTCAGGGCTAAGTATTCAGCGGTCACTCAGTCTCAGCACTTTATCTGACTAGTTGTGAGTTGATGCCCACCGCAAAAAGAAGCTTCCTTGGGGCTGGAGAGATGGCTCAGTGGTTAAGAGCACCATCTGCTCTTCCAGAGGACCCGGGTTCGATTCCCAGCACCCACATGGCAGCTAACAACTGTCTGTAGTTCCAGGCAAACACCAAGGCAATTAAATAAATAAATAAAGTTTAAAAAAAAAAAAAAAAAAAAAAGCTTCCTTGACCAAAGCTGACAGCTGAGCTAGTCTATGCGTGTAGCACAAATTCTGATTGTAATGAAAGAGACTCAGAGCCAGATATTGGGGAAAGGCTGAACTATCAGAGAGGAAACACCATAGTCAAATCTCATCCAGCTATCTTCCAGCTTCCTCAGCCTCAATCCTGATTGCTTCTCCTTGCTGCTGTTTTCCCAAGCCTGCCTTAAATACCTTTCTTGCCCAGCTGTATCCCTTCCAGGTTAGGATTAAAGGCATGAATTACTCCTTTGGTAGTCAGCCTTAAATTCAATCACAGAAACATAGGAAGATCTCTGTCTCTGGAGTTATGGGATTAAAGGCATAGCTCACCACTCCCAGTTTTCCCCTGCTGGGATTAAAGGTGTGTGCCATTGAAGCCCAGTTGTTTGGCCTTGTACTCAAAGATCAAGAACTTTCTGATATATGTCTGCCTAGTTTTTTGACTGTGTGTTGATCTCTTGATATTCCAGGTTTTATTAAATAAGTGTGTAACATCACTACATATGGGCATAAGTATAAATATATAGAAGGCAGTTTTCCAGATTCATTAGTAAATCTACACTGGAGTCTGTGACCTCCTCCACCACAGGCTCTAGACCAGGGTTACAGTGGCTCCTGTGGAGTGAGCATTATATCCAGCCAGTGAATGGTTGATTATCCCCTTGATGCTCATGTCATTTTTGTGATGGTGGACCCTTTCCTAGCATACTGGTAGTGTTATACACGAGGCTCCTGGCTGAGTAAGATTGCTGTTGCTGTTGGTGTCTTCCCCCAGCAGCCAGCAGAGAACTATAGAACCTTACAGAATTGGGGAAGCTAGCCAGGAGGGAGGGAAAGAGCTTTCTCATGTTCTGTAACCAAAACCTATGGTGTTTCAACGTTTTTAAAAGTTTTTATTAATATTATGTAATTTTGAGACAGGATCTTACTATGTAGCCCAGGCTGCCCTAAGTACTGGGACTGTAGGCTTAAACCACCTTGACCTTCTAAAACCTTTCTCTTTTTCTCTCTTTCTTATTTCCTTCCTTCCTCTCTCTTTTTCTTTCCTCCCTCTCTTTTTCTTTCTTTCTCTTTTTTTTAAGACGAGGTCTTTCTATGTAGCCCCGGATAGCTGGAACTCACTATGTAGTCCAGGCTGGCCCCAAACAGGGCTCCTTCTGCCTCTGCTTTCCAAGTGCTGGAATCAAACGTCTGTGCCACTATGCCTGGCTCATCTTGATTTTTTTTTTTAAACTAACTAGAATTTAATAAAAGCTCTTTATCTGATTCTATGTATCTGGGTTGCCTTGCATTTCTTTTTTTAAAATTTCTGTTTATTTTTATTCATTTTCCTCTTTCATGTTTTAATATCACATTTTCTGTTTATTATTTTATTATTCTCACATGAGTCATGGTGCACATGTGGAGGTCATTGGGCACAGTGGGTCACAGTTCGACACAGAGATCAAAGTCAGGTCGGTCAGAAGGCTGTATCTCAGGACTGCCGAATCCTCTGAAGAATGAATGCCTCTGGCTTGGCTTGAGGGACCCTGGAGACCCAAGTGGTAATTTATGCTGTGATTGTGTCTCATGAGAGGAGCCTCATGCTTGGACCACCCTTTCTTCTTCTGTGTGAACTCCTCTGTGCTACAGACTTTCTGAAAAACAGGGGTGTGGACCAAGTTGTTGTAAATAGATTTCCAACCCCGTACAGGCCAGAAGTTCTGACCTGCCCACGGCGGCTTTTACCCCCCAAAGATGACTCAGATGCTTATATTAATTTTATATTGTTTGACTTAATGTCTCAGGCACACTACTAGCTAACCCATTTTCATTAATCTACCTGACTGTGTAGCCGTGGCTCATGACTCGTACCTGCAATCCTACATGTTTCTTCTTTGGCAGCTGGATGGAGTCTGCCTGACTCCACCCTCCCTCGACCCTGATTCCTCCACCCACTTCTACAGTGCTCCACACAGGCCAAAACAGCTCCCTTATTTTCAGAATGATAGTCACTGCATACAGAGTCCCACCATGCCTCTTCTTTTCTGTCTAATCAAAAAGGAAAGTTTTAATTTCAGTATAGCAAAATTACAAAAAACAAAACAGCTATCAAGCAAGAATTACAGTTACAGTACCTAGTCTATTTGTATTAACAAAATTATAGAATGTATTCTATTATCTACCTTATTCTTGTGAGTCTAAAGTTTCATATCTAATATACCTTTTAAAATCACTAAGAAAAACTATAAAATTATTAAACCTTCAATCACATCAAAGACTACAGAAGGATATAATATCCAAATAAACAGGAAGTGCAAGCAACTTCCAAATTCTAGAAATGACAGAGATGATACCTGTCTGCCTGGATAGTCACCCAAAGTTCCCTTGTAACGTTGGGGCATCCATCTTCAGCCTATAGGCCCAAAGTCTCTGGCATACCTTTCAGTGATGCAGGAAATCTGGCATAGTCTGTCAGTTGCTTTTCCTTGTGTCCTGAAGGATGCCTGGCAATTTTTTCTACAAAGCAGGAACCTGAAGGCCCATCTCTGTTGTAGTAAGTTTTTTTTTTTTTGTTTTGGGTTTAGGAAGTTTGTAATTTGGAGTTTGTAATTTGGCGTGTATGTGGCGTCCCTGTCCCAATAAATTAGTCATCCAAAAAAAAGTTATAGTCAATTATCATTTTATACAAATGTTTACATATTAATACAAATAAAAAATTAATCTATATGTCTAATTAAAATAATATATTAATACAAAATTAAATATGTAATTGCCCTATTTTACACATGTCTACCTCTGTCTAAAATATTTTACACATTAATATATATTAAATGCCTTGTCATTTCCATAATACAATTTCTACCTCTAATTATTTATAATAGTCATAACATTTATTATAATGTACAAACAAGTTATTTTATATAAATCTATTTAAATATATTTTTATATATAATATATAATTAAAATATTATTGTCATTTAATACAAAATATATATTTTAGTCAGTTTTCCTAAGATTATTATATTTAAAATTATTTAAAGGAGCTATACACTCGAAAAGAAAAAAAAAAGCTATACACTCATTTTAAAATACTTATTTTTACAATGTTAGCCTCATTTTCTTAATTAATTAAAATTACAAATTATAGTTACTCGGGGCTGGAGAGATGGCTCAGAGGTTAAGAGCACTGACTGTTCTTCCAGAGGACCTGAGTTCAATTCCCAGCAAAACCACATGGTGGCTCACAACCATCTATGATGAGGTCTGGCGCCCTCTTCTGTAAAACTGTATGCATAGTAAATAAATAAATCTAAAACAAAACAAAACAAAACAAAAAAAAACCAAATTATAGTTACTCAAATTTATCACCTAACAGTCAAAATACTCAAGCTTTTCAAAAACATGTCAAAATATACCAAATAAATAGACGTCTTCAACCACTTCATAAACCAAAAAAATATGACATTCAAAATTTTATTATCTCAAATTTAACCTTAAAAAACATAACAACTCCTAACATCACCGTTCCTTTCTCAAAATAATATTAAACATCACAAACATCTTACAAAAAAATTGTCTGTATATACCAAATAATGGCCTAAAAAACAAAAAACTACACTTGGCCCAACTGCTGTCAACACACACTGTCCAAAATAAACAAACAAAATAATAAATAAAAACTGCCAAAGCCTGCCTAGCCAAAATAAAACAGTCCTACCAAAAATACCCTACTTCTATAAAAACTTGTCAAATATCCTAGGCCAATAACCACAAAAATAAATGCTCCCATTATACCTAAAAATAATAAATAACTGCCCAAATAATTAACTGTCATGTCCTCTCCTAAATTCCAAAAGTTACTTCATGCTTCCAACTTCCAATATATATTTTCCTTCTCAAGTCTTAATAATGTTAAAAATTAAATAATTAAAATTATTATTACTTCACATTCCAACAAAAACACTCAAGTCTTAAAACTCTATTGTTTAAGATAAACAACCTTAAAACAATCCCTATACATTTTCTCATATCAACATTTTAAATATTAAATTACACTTTATAGTTGTTTATTAACAATAGTTTAACCTCACTTATGTTAATACCTTCCTCTTTCCCAAACACTGTCTTATGATGATCCCTATAATATATAATTTTATACCTACTTTAAAACCTTCCTATTTAGACAAAACAAAAAGATGTAGCGGGAAATCAGGAACTGTACGTGTGTGTGAGAACACAGAAGCTGAGAGAGAGAGGCGTGGCCACTGAGATCAAGATTCGGACAACGCCTAGAGAGAGACGAGACACAGACACAAAACTCTCTCAAGTCTCTAATACAAAACGCTAACAAAAAGACAAGACTTCCAATTCACAACGACGAGGCTCCGAGTCGACAAAAAAACACGGCGGCTTGGCGCGTTACTAAAACCTGTCTTTTATAAATAATTCTAACAAAATAAACCTCACTTAAAACATACCTCTCGACAGGTTTTTACCGTAATACATCTCGGCTTGTTCTGCCAAAGTTCAGAGGTCACTTTCCTATGGAACCTGCATGTCCAGTTTATATAGCATACTATCAAGCAGTCAATACAAGAACAGCTTCTTGGGGGGCTGGAGAGATGACTCAGCAGTTAAGAGCAGTAACTGCTCTTCCAGAGGACCGGGGTTCAATTCCCAGCACCCATATGTCAGCTAACAACTGTCTGTAATTCCAGTTCCAGGCAAAACATCAAAGCAAATAAATAAGTAAAAGTTTAAAAAAAATGAAAACTTTAAAAAAAAAAGAAAAAAGAACAGCTTCTTGTCCAGTGGCTAACTGTTGCCACAGAGTAAATTCCACATGAAGTTTCTTCAATGCCCATCATTCTCTTGAAATACATTGGTGCTGCCAGGAGCAGACCTGTCTCACAGTCCAAAAAAGTCCAAGTTCTTAAAATATTTTAAATGCTATATTCTGTAGGTCTAGAAGTATTAGAAGATTACCTATCTAATTGAAATATATCTTTGTATACCTACAAAAACCTAACTAACATGACTATAAGTTTGGTTATCATAGAAGACTATTAATATCCATTTCTTAATTATATATTACAATTTTAAATGTGTTACATAAACATCATACCTTAAACAGTAGAAAGTACATACAGCATAACAAAATTGACCTTAATTTGGTATCAGTAAACCAAAATTTCATCTATCTTTTTTAATCATTACTATATTCTCCCCCCTTTTTTTGAGAGATTGACTATGATTATTAATCATTTATAATGGAAACAAACATTAATAAGCAATATTTTGGGAATGTAGGCATAGCAATTCAATTACTGCTTCCTGCTGATTAAGGGGCATTGTCAATCTCATGGGGTCTTGAGGCTAGATCATCTTAACTGGCATCTTTGAAGCTGATCTTCCCATCAGAGAATTTTCAGGTGGCCTTGGCAAATGAAATCATATTTGCCTGGAAACAATCCACAGGTTTTGAGCTTCTGTGGAAACAAAAGCAGAAATTCTTTTCCTAAGCAACATATTCTCAGACCTAAATTTCAAAGACAAAATATCTTTAAATATATATGTTTGTTTAACTTAGCATCCTTTGCAATCCATTGTCTTTCTGCAGTTAGCTCATTAAAAGTTTAAAAATTAAAAGAAAACATGTTAATAACCATAATCCAGACTCTGTGTATTTGCCATCCTTACGTGGCTTTTATTCCTCTATTTTTCTTTTTTAAGGGCTTTTTCTTTACCCCTTTTCTTTCCTAGTTTACTTTTTTATTTTTTTAAATGAGAGTTAATATTTATTAGGGGGAGAGAAGGGACTTGACAAGTAGAAAGAGCAGTTCTAGGGGATTTGGAACTCCACATGAAACTCCTCCCAGAGAGTACAGGAACAAAACAAGCCGCCTGTTCCTTCTTTCTGGGCTGGATCCCACCTGGCCACACCCCAGCAGGGCTCGAGTCTTCTGAAGTCATTAGGATACACTGAGATCACTAGAGCTTCCCTCTGTAATCCCAGCATTCCACTACATCTCTCCCTGTTGTCTAAGAAAGCTCTAAACTAAGTATAAGACTATGTAGGGATCATCGCCAGATAGTGTATAGGAGAGGGGAAAACACTAACATAAGTAAGATAACACTAAGACTCACAAACAACAAATACAGGGTGTATCTCAAATGTCTATACTATAGATAAGAGGTAAAGTACAGGGATCACTTCAATGCTGTGTATCTAGAATACTAAGAGTGAATGCCGTTTGCTGAGATATGGAATGATAGTAACCTTAACTATCTAGCCTTCAACACCATCAAGACCTGTAAGGGAAAATAAATTACCTGAAGGTTGGAAGTGTAAGAGAGTAACTTTTAAGATCTAGGAGAGGACAACGACAGTTAACTACCTGGACAGTCACCCATGACTTCTCTGTATAGTTGGAGCATCCACCTTTCAGGCTACAGGCCTAGGATGTCTGACAAATCTCTTCAGAAGCACGGTATTTTGGGGAGAGACCATCTTATTCTATCCAGGCAGGCTTCGGCAGTCTCTATTCTTCATCCTGCTTGTCCATTGGACAGTGTTCATGTTGACAGTAGTCAGGGCAAGTGCAGTCCTTTGCCCATCAGGCCATTATCCGCCAAAGAAGACAAACTCTTTGTGAGATGTCCATGATGCCCAACACCACCTCAGGAAAGGAACAGTGATGCCAGGAGTTGTCATGTCTTTCATGGCTGAATTCTAGATAACAAAATCTTAAATGCCATATTCGCTAGGTCTATGAAGTGGTTGAAGATGCCTGTGTGTCTGATATATTCTAGTGTGTTTCTGGGAAGCTTGAGTATCATGACTGTTGTGTGATAAATCTGAGTAGCGGTAATCTGCAATTCCAGTCAACCGAAAGAGTGAAGCTTACATTGTAAGAATAGACAATCTATAAATGAGTGTACAGTTTCTGCATAACTTCAACTATGACAATCTTATTAATATTAACCAGGATACACATATTGTATAAAGTGACAACAGTATCCTAACTATATATCATTGTACAAAATATCTAAATAGTTATACAAAACAACCTATATATATATTATAACTAATGTTATGACTAGTATAAAAAACAGGTAGAAATTGCATGATGGAAATGACAATAATATGCTTAATATGCATTAATGTACAAAATATTTTAAACAAGTAGAAATGTGCAAAATAGGGCATATATTTAATTTTATATAAATATACAGATTATCTCAATTAAACATATGAAATAATTTCCCACTTGTATCAATATATAAGCATCTATTCCATGACAATTGTCTTTGTCTCATCTTTGGCTAATAATTGTTTACAGGTAGATACAATTATCTACCTATGTCTTTCCTATCTACCCCCCTTTCTCTTTTTTAAAAGGGGCTCCTGAATCCATAGTATTGTTCTACCGTCAACTCAATTTTTTTTTAAATGTAAACTGGTGTTTTTTGTCTGCATGTATAACTGTGTAAGGGTGTTAGATCTTACAGACAGTTGTTAACTGCCATGTAGATGCTGGGAATTGAACTCCGGTTTTTCGGGAGAACAGTCAGTGCTCTTAACCTGCTGAACCATCTCTCCAGCCCCCCTCAACCCAAATTTAACTTATAACAACCCTATCATAATGATAATTATCCATAACCCTTAGAGGACAAAACTTATCGGGAGAGGGGCATAGTTTCTCATGAGGCTGCTTCCTTCTGACTTGTGGTCAACAGTATCTCAATGGGGTCCTTTAAAAACTAAAACAATGATTAAGTCCTAATGAATTGACTATATACATCTATAATCATTCTCAGAGTACTGTGTAGATGATGCCTGCCATCTCCAGGAAAGAAAAGGCAGCTTCTTTAATTTGAGGATTTCAAAGTTTCCTACTTTGGGCATTTTATTTTCAAACCATTTCACAAAAGTCTCCACTCTGAATGCATTATTTCTGCTTCCATTGGCCTTGTATATTTGTCCAGCTAGAAAGAGGGTAGACTTGCATGGCCTGTAAATACTTCCTCATCTTTGTCATTGAGAAACAAGCTCTCATGTCACCCGCGGTGTAGCTCGATCAATGGGACTCTGAGCCTCCATGAGCTAAGGAAGGAAATTCTTGTTTGTATTTCAATAGCATTTAGTCTCCATGGTTCCTCTCTGTCATATATCATCAACAGACTAGTAATTCTGCAATACTTGACTTGGGTTGGGGTTGAGTTTCATGGTAGAGTATTTTCCTAGCATGTGTGTGGCTGGAGTTTGATCCCCAGCAGTGCAAATGAATGGCTAAAATGCAGTTCCTGAAAAATGACCAGTCTTTTTTTATTATTATTTTTAATTTTTTTAAACTGTTTTTCCTTTTGAGCCTTTTAAGACAGAGTCTCAGATAGTCAACTCACTATGCAGCCAAGGATGACCTTGAACTTAAGCTTTTATCTTAATATTGGAATGATACAAGTGTGCGCGCGCGCGCGCGTGCGCGCGCACACACACACACACACACACACACACACACACACACACACACACACACACACACACACACACACACGAGAACATGTACCACCTAGCCTGATTCATGTGGTGCTGGGGATTGAACCCACGGATTTGAGCATGGTAGGCGAGTACTTTACTAACTGAGCTACACTCCCAGTCAGTTTTCATGGTTCTTGATGTCCATATCAGTCCTTTGGGACAAGAGTTGTTGCCTTGGATATTACTTTATCAGAGAGGAGACCTAGGCGAGTTCTCTGTTCTTGGGCTTTGAGTAGTTGGACATTGAGCTTATAGAGCGTGGCCTGCTGTCGGCATAGTACCCTATGGGAGGGACTGTAGATGGGTAGCCTGCTGCCTTCGCTTCCCAGTGTCTTGTCAGAACTGGAGTTTGAGCAGAGTTGGGCTTTCTCTTCTGTCTCTCAGGTTCTAGTTTTCCCAGGCCCTGCTGACTCAGTTCTTGTCTGTCACCCTGCTTTGGTCCAAGGCTTCGCGGTCTCCGCCCTGCTATCCCTTTGTCTCCCTGAAGGGTTTCCAATACTTGACTTTAGAAAAGACCAGTTCTAGGGGACCCACCATTCTCACACAGGCATACATGCATGCAAAACACAAATGCAAGTGAAATTTAAAAATAAATGAATTAATTAAAAGAAGAAAAGATCTCTCGTATATATTTCACACACTGTCTATTATCAACAGAGACTTACTAGTACAATTGAAACCACGCTGTAGCTGAAGCAGGCCTTAAGCTTGTAATTCTCCTGCCTTCAGAGTGGTGGGATTTCAGTCCTAACCAGGCCCCTATATTTTACTCAGTGGTCCAGTTTAAGGAAAGAACTTTGACTCATGTGAGGCCATGTTGTGTGTATTAAGTGTGGATCTGCACTGTGTTCTCCAGATCTGAATCTTCTCCCTCAGTCTAGATGTATAAGCCTCATAGGGTTGTTATATGCTAAATAACTACAAGTTTATCCGGGACTCCAAGTCTAGCTTGTCTGTTCTACTCACCTCCACTTTCAAGACTCTTAGAAATGATTTTTTTGGGAAAGGGCTCTTATCTCCCCTGAGGGTCTACAAGCAGGTCATAGTTACTGGGGGAGAGGGAGGGAGGGAAGGAGAGAAAGAGAGAGAGAGAGAGAGAGAGAGAGAGAGACTGACTTCTTCAGTGGAAAAGTCCCTTGTTGATAAGTTGCTGCTCCTGCTCCCATCCCGGTCCCTGCTGATCTCTTGGGAGCATCAACAGTTTAAAAAGCAACAATAGTAACAAAAAGGAAGTGATCTGTAGGTTGGCATAAGTCATCTTCTTCTTCTCCTCCTCCTCCTTCTTCTTCCTCTTCTTCTCGATTTATTCTTATATTTTATGTATACACCAGAGGAAGGAACCTGTTACCTTCCCTGTTTGTTTTTATTTTTTGAGATGTAAGGGTTTTACTGTATGCCCCTGGCTGGACTGGAACCACCTTGATCTAGGTAGCCCTGAACAGGGAGATCCGCCTCCCCACCTCCTGACTGCTGGGATTAAGGCACGCACCACTGCTGTCAGCAAAAGTAGCTTGAAGTTTCAGTTCTAGGCATCTTTCAGATCCTAGACTTGGTTTGTTTGTTTATTTATGTTTGGTTTTTGACAGGGTTTCTCTTCATAGCCTTGGCTGTCCTAGAACTCGCTCTGTAGACCAGACTGGCCCCAAGCTCACAGAGATCCTCCTGCCTCTGCCTCCAGTATTGACACACCTGGCCTTGTTTTATCTTTTTAAGAAAAGATCTAAACTTTATTGGTATTTTTTATGCATGGGTAGTTTGTCTATGTGTATGTATGTGCACACAGTCCTAGCTGTCAGGTGTGCTGGAACTTGAGTCACGGACAGTTGTGAGCTGAGCTGCCGGGTCGGTGCTGGGAACCAAAGCCAGGTCTTGGGCAAGGGTAGCCAGTGTTCTTTAGGCTAGGCTGAGCTGTCTCTGAGCCTTCTGTCTCTCCAGCCTGAGGTGAGAGCAAAGCTGATTACTGTAGCTTCGGGTAGGTAAGTTTTTAAATCCTTTTTGATTGGTTCGTTTGTTTTTAGAGAGGGCCGCGTTCTGTAGTCCAGGCTGGCCTTGAATTCATAGTCTCCCTCCCTCGGCCTCCCAAGTGTTGTGATTGCAGGTGTGTGAGCACCCACACTCTTTTGGAAAATTTTCTGTGAAATCAGATGCTTTTCCAGTCCTATGCAGCTCCATGGCTCTGGAGTGCCCTCTTGTGGTGCTTTCCCGAATTGTGTTCAAATTAGTTCCATCATTTCTGAGATCTGGCTGTTTCTTTGCTTTCTGGGGGGTGAAGTGTGTCGGGGAATTGTGTTTATATGTGTTTCGTGGCATGTATGTGAACAACTTTGGGAGTTGACTCTCTCTTGTCCATGGGCCTTGGGACTCGGCCATAGGTGTCAGGCTTGCACGGAAACGCCTTCACCTGCTAAACCGTCTTGCTGGGCTCCTCTGCTTTATAAAAGTGTTTTTGAGGTCAGGTCTCCTGTGTAATTCAGGCTGGCCTTGAACTCCTGATCCTCTTTCCTCAGGCTTCCCAGCTCTGAGTTTGCAGCTATATGCCACATTTTTCTGTTTTACTATCTTTATTTACTTATAAGATTCACTTGGTTTTTTTTTTGTTTGTTTTGTTTTGTTTTATTTTATTTTGTCAAGAGTATCAGGTCCCCTGGAACTGGAGTTACAGAAAGCTGTGTGCTGTCATGTGGGTGCTGGGAATTGAACCTGTGTCCTATGGAAGAGCAGCCAATGCTCTTTACCACTGAGCCATCTCTCCAGCCCCTGCTTTTCTTGGTAGCCCTGGCTGACCTAGAATGTTGCATGATATTCTATCTGGGCTCCCCTTGTGGGAGGGGATGAGAAGGCTTGAAGTCTATTTCACAAACTCCAGGAGTCAGGTGAGAAACAGACACAGACTTGTTTAAAATAAACAGCAAAATCACTGACTCATTTATTACAGATATAGGACAAACCTCTATACCCCTCCCGATTTCCCATTGGCAGCTGGAGACTCCCCTAGCTGTGTTGTGTCTCTTTCACTGGCCTCCAGCACCTCAGTGATCATGAGTCACCAGTCACCAGGTGCAGAGGCAGAAAGCAGCCAGTGCGCATGCCCAGGCCCACTACCTAGAACAGGGCAACTGCAGCTTCGCCAGGCCAGCTGGCTGCGTTCTCCCTAGGCTCGAACTTGATGACAAGCCTTAGATTTGAGCCTCCCTGTTCTGTGTTTTGAGCCTGTACTTCTCTGCCTCTGGTGGCCATATACTTCTTCCTAAGAAGATCATAACATAAAGACAGAAAGGAAAGCACTGACCCCTGATCATTTTCAGAGGCACATACTTAAATAGAATGCAGGTCTCTCCCCATCCCTGTCATGGTGATGCACGGCTGTGACATCAGCACTGGGGAGGCAGACAGGACGGTGGCTGGGACAGCCTGGAGCTCACTGTAGCCCAGGCTGCTCATGGACTTGAGCAGTCTCCTCCTGCCTTTCACACTCTGTCTTTAAAAGCAGCTTTAAGAAATTTCTTTCAATATATTTCTTTTAAAATGTGTTTGATTTCCTCCTCTCTTTTTTTCTTCCTTTTTTCCCTTCTTGTTTGGTGCAAGGATTGAACCCAGTACCTGGTTGATATGGTTCTATCCGAGGTCTCTGGGCTATCCAGCTAATGGTTGATTCCAGGCCCTCAAGACACTGTCAGGGATAGGCTTCCCCTCACGGAATGGGTCTCAAGTTGGACTAGTCATTGGTTGGCCACTCCTACAAGTTCTACGCCACCTTTGCCCCCAGCACATCTTACAGGCAGGACAAATTGTAGGGTGAAGATTTGGTGGCTTGGTTGGTGTCCCAGTCCCTCCACTGGAAGCCTGGTCTGGTCACAGAAGATGGCCCAGGCCCACCTGGCTCCTGAAGTGCTGTTTTAAAATTGGTGATTTAGGGCTGGAGAGGTGCCTTAGCTATTAAAGGCTAGGCTCAACATCCAAAACCACAACTGGTGATCAATGCCAGTTGAAGAACATAGATTACTATTTTGTTCAAGCCTCCTTACTGGCTGTGATCAGTACTCAGGATCGACAAAGGTGGAGGGGGTGTTGTATCATTGTGGTGCGTGTATTAATCTCAGCATTGAGGAGGTGAGGGCAGGAAGATCAGAAGTTCACGATGGAGGGCTGCTGTTTTAGTGGGGAAATACTTGTAGCCAAGACTGATGACATGAGCTGGGAGGAGAGTGGACTCTCAGGTTCCTCCTGCTTGCTGTGGATTTTAGTTACTTTTGTGCTGCAATGAAATACCATGACCAAAAGTGACTTAGAAGAAAGTTTACTTTGTCTTTCTTTATGGTTCAAGAATGGGTTCCCTGAGCAGGATACTGGCTGGCTATGTTTTGTCATACTTGAAGCTGAGAGTAAGCAAGAAGTGAGGTGAAGCTCTACACCTCCCCCCCCCCCCAGCCTACCCCTGGTGGCATGCTTCCTCGCACAGATTATACACCATCCCAAGATGCTCCACCACCAAGAAAACAGATGAGCCCATGGGGACAGTTCCATTCAAACCACCTGGCTGTGGCACCTCCAGCTGTGGCACCCCTCCAGCTGTGGCACCCCCTCTAGCATATGCATAAATGAGTTAAATGAGACTGTATAAAAGGAGGGGTAGCTGGAGAGATACAGTTGTTAAGATCGATTATTGCTTCTGCGGAGGACTCTGGGTCAGTTCCCAGCACTCATGACTGACAGCTTGTAATACGTGCTCCAGGAGATCTGATGTCTTGCCTGCACACATATACACATAGAACTTAAAAGTGAACTGAATAATCTCTTTTGAAAAAAGTTCAGAGGTATTCTCTGTGACCTAGGAAGTTCAAGGCCTGAGTTTCATGGGACAATCCCCTCCCCCTTGGGGAAAAAAAAAAAAGATCCAAAACCTCAGTAATTCAGGTATTAAACTGAACTCTCCTTTCCCTTCCTTCCTTCCTTCCTTCCTTCCTTCCTTCCTTCCTTCCTTCCTTCCTTCCTTCCTTCCTGTTATTTTTAATTATATGCACGTGTCTGTATGGGGTATGTGTATGCGAGTGCAGGTACCCAAGAGAGGTGTTGGCCTCTAGAGCTGAAGTTCTGGGTGCTGAGCCTCATGACGTGGGTTCTGGGGATTAGACTCCGGTCCTCTGCAAGAGCAGTACATGCCCTTAACCTTGGAGGCTAGCTCTCTCCAACCCCCACCACTCTAAAGAAAGAGGATTCTCTGCTAGCTTGTCAGCTTGCCAGGGTCACCATCCCTCATCTTCTCTTCAGCACATGCCCACCAGGTTACGTAGCCCCTGTGGAGTAGGGCGGTGCTCTGTGTTGTGGTCTGGTTCATCTCCAGCACTGCTGCACATTGCACAGTTTCCCAGCATTCCCTGGCTTTGATACTTGGAGTGCACATTCCCTGTCAACCTGTATGTTCTCTGTTACGTGGCCTGTGGGTTCACAAGCAAATGTTTGCTGATGACAAGAATTTAGGGAATACTGATCAGGTGTTTGGGACCTGTTTTCTTTCCTCTAGGGGAACCAGGAAGTGGGACAGAAAGCGATACTTCTCCAGACTTCCACAATCAGGAGAACGAGCCTGCCCAGGAGGACCCAGAGGACCTGGACGGTTCCGTTCAGGGAGTGAAACCCCAGAAGGCTGCCTCTTCTACCTCCTCAGGGAGTCACCACAGCAGCCACAAAAAACGGAAGAATAAAAACCGGCACAGGTTAGTGGCAAGGTCCCACGCAGCCTCAAAGTCCTCATGACTGCTGGGAGGGACTCTTTAGAATGAAAATGCCTGGGACAGTGGCAGAGCCCTTAAGCTTTGGGTGGCAGAAATGAGGGAGGAGTGGGTGGCAGTAGAGGTCCTGAAGGGTAAATGGGGTCACTAGGGTAGAATGTGACTCCTTTAAGCCACCTGACATCGTGAGCTTATGGTCCTTTGCTAAGAGGAAACCCGAAGTAGAAACGAGTCCCTGCAGAATGACTGGTTACTGGGAAGCTGTGCCCTGGGCTAGAGAGTTCTTTAAATCCTGGGCCCTGTCTGCTCCTATGAGAGCTGAGTTCACATACCTTTCTCTGACTTTCTCAGTATGGGTTGGTTTTGATTGTTATGACTTTTCTATTTTATAGCTCTCTGAGTATGCTGCCTTCAGATACGGGGAATCACTTAAAGCCCCTAAGCACGAGCGTTCCTTCGTAGGAACCATCTGAGCACTGCTGCTTTTGCAGTGGAGATGAGATGGGAATGGCACCAGTGGACAGAGAGGTCAGGTGTCTCAGGGGATTTTAGTGGTCACTCTGCCTGGGTTTGTATGCTAACACTGGGCCTTAGCTCAGAGGGTAATGAGTCTGTAGAGCAAGAGATTCCCCCTCCTCCTGGTCTTGGAAGCCTGAACACTGTGGGGGTGAAGGGGGTGTGCAGGGTTACATGGGGCTCCTGCCCTCTTGTTGGCTAACAAGTTACGTTGCTTTAGAACACTGTGGGGTGTCCCTTCTCGCACCTGAGGTGCATCACACACTGTGATGTAGACCTGCCACTGTGGATAATACAGGATTAAATTAAACTGGTGTAAACCTCTTTGGCATCAACAGAGTCTTGAATGTATTTAAGTTTTTTCTTGTTTTTTTAAATTGCAGAAATAGTGTTTCCTCCCAGTAAATAGTGCTGAAGGACCCACCGCTTTACGCTTTTCTGCAAACCAAAAACCACTGTGCTAATCTCAGACTATAGTAAGAAACAGCAAAGAGTCGCCCCCCCCACACCATCTTGGAGCATCGTGGTAGGCTTGGAGCTACTGTATCACATACAGCAGAGACCATACTCTTAAAGAGTATTTTGTGAGCTGGGGAGCTGGCTCCATTTTTAAAGTTCTTGCTCTGCAGGCGTGAGGACCTGAGTTCTAATCCCAGCACCTGTGTCAAAGCACTCAGTGAGTTGTGTGTATCTAACCTCAGGATTAGGGACACTGAGATCCTGGGGGCCTGCTGGTCACAACAGTCTAATAGAAGTGATGGGACCCTGTCTCAAAAACCACCAGCAGTGACCTCTGGCCTCCATACACACACATGCGTTTATATATGTATATACCATATACATACCAATTGTATAGATAATTGGCAATATAATTGAGTATTTCTTCTGTGTGGTTTTTATTACATTTATTGTACTGTTATTTTGGTGATTCTTTCCTATTTCAGAATGTAGAGCAGGGGGAACATTACTGAGAGTCCCTGGACTCTGGACCACTGACCAGTGTCCGCTCCATCCTGCTGGTTTCATGTAACATCTCATTTGCACTGGTGATGCGATCAGCTCTTGACTGCTAAAAGACACCAGAGAAGCAGTCCCTGTGTACACCTGTCCTTGCAGGCGCTAGAACAACGCCATGGGAATGACACTTCTTCCTTATGCCACCCTTCCTGGCCTCAGGGAGGGTTCCCTCCAGAAGCACACTAGCATTTAGATAGACTGTTTGGGGCACTGCTCTCCCAAGGGGCTAGTTCTGCTCAGAAGGCGGACTGGGATTTTATCTCTAGCATTCCTGTCTGTCTAATGACCTCCCAGGGCCTTGCATGCTCATTTGCCCCCAAAGGCTAGTGGCACCAATTCGCTGTGTTTCTTAGAAAGCTGGGGTCAGGACTGCTCTAAGTGGCATCTCAGAGGGCTAAGGCTGTTGGAATCTTACTACCCTTTCCACACTCGAGGGCAGGGGTGGAGCACATTATCCAGACATACTGGTGAGTTGACACCAAGAGCAGTGCTTCCTTCTCTGCTGTTGGGTGGCCCATGTAGTCAGGCTACAGTGACAAGATGTCTGGGGACTTGACACATGCCAGACACCCCTGAGGAGAAGCAGGAGGCGCAATAGAACTTACCCTCTTCAGGGATATGAAAATCCACCAAGACCTCCCCTCCCCTAGGCTGGGGTTTGAATGCAAAGTTTCATGCATGTTAGTCAAATAAAAATCACCCAAGTTTTTTACATGTCTTAACAATAGTTAAGTCTCACTGTTTTAAAAGAGGAAAAAGTAAATATTAGGTGCTTAGAGGTTTTTACTATTACGTTGCACCCAAGATTTGTTTTTGTAAAGTTATTGCTTGTGTCTTTTTAAGACAGGGCTTTATTATGTAGCCCTAGCTGGCCTCAGACTAATCCCTTCTGTTTTGGCGTCCTCAGTGCTGGATTGTCAGGGATTACCATGCCCATCACCAAACCCAAGTTTAGTTAAATAGGCACATTTTTATCTGTGTATGTATTTATTTCCACTGCTAGGAATTGAACCCAGCATGTACCTCCCAGTAAGCCACACCCCCAGCTGACACCATCTATTTTAATTTATGAAGGTTGAATCAGTTTGAGAGGAAAACATTGTAAAAGTCTTGCTCGTCCACTGGTGTGTGTGCCTGGGAAGGTCCTGAATGAAATGGTTTTATAAGTGGTGCTGAAACTCAGCTCTCATATGACTCTTACAAGCGTGGTCTAGTAGAACAACCGTTCAAGTATGGCCTACTACCTGTCTACAGTCTGAAAGGTGCCAAAGCCAGCCAGGAGCTGGAGTCATGGTCCAGGCTGATGCTGTGTGCTCACAGATCCCAGTTGCCTTTATTTTGCTAGGGGAGGGGGATCTGCAGACCCTGGTATTCCTTAGTTGCTTCACGATTAGTGACCATAGTAGGTAAGGTGTCATGTGCCTGCAGTGCAGTACAGGAGCTGAGGCAGGAGGGCAGCAAGATTGAGGCCAGTGTGGGCTGTATTGCGAGACCCCCATCGCCAGTTTGTGGAAAAGCAGGACTGTCACTGAGGTTCATGCCGTCACGGCTTCCAGGAGGGACCCTGCAGCAGGGGCTGGTGGTGCTGGACATGTTTACTACATGAATTTGAGCAAAAAGTTACATGTTTTGCTGTTTTCAAAGTGCAAAGTGTTTTGTCACCTTTGTTTTAATGACAACATGTTATGCCTACTTCTAGCACCTTCTGCTGTATGACTAAACCTCCCTCCCTCCCTCCCTCTCCCCCTTCTTCTCTGTCTCTTCCTCCCCCCTCTTCTAATGCCCTAGTTCTGCTCTCAGTACATATCCTTGCAGTTCTAACCCCGAGTCCGGCAGCTAACCCCAGGGCTGTGGCTGTGGCTCTAATGGAGTCACGGGCCTCCCACCGCCCTCTCTCTGCTCTGGTCTGCGCTGCAGGAAGGGAATCCCCTCACCACACAGCCTTTGGTGCTTTCGTGTTTGAACCCTTATGGCTTAAGATTCTTAATGCTGACTTTGTTTCCACAAATCTTGCTAGGATGGCTAATCGACTAATTTATTCAGTTAGCATATTAATTTCTATTGCTTTCTTCCTCTCCAATGCTGCCCCTCAGCCCGTCTGGCATGTTTGATTATGACTTTGAGTAAGTTCGATTTGTATTAGTGTCTGTGCTGTGTTGTCTGGTGTGTAGACCCGGGATACCGTTCTGAGACCTTTCTAACCCATAGTTTGTCTGTTTGATTGTAGGTATGTATATTAGGTTAGGCTGGGAAGTTTTTTTTAAAAACAGAAAAACGTGATGGAGGTAACATTTTATTTAATAACTTAAGCAAAATTAAGTAAACTTCACTTTTATGCATTTTAATTTCCTTTTAAATAATAACCTGTACTTTTAATGCGTATTTAAATTGATTTTCTGGCTTTGCTTCATAAGGAGATTAGTAGCTTAAGATTCTGATATTTTGCTTTGAAAAGATTTAAAAATTGAAATTCTTATAATTTCTTTTGTGTTTCATATCCAGAAACACAAACTCCTGATCTGTTTGCTGTTGGTCACTGGGTGTCTCGGAACCTGCCAGTGACATAGTTACAAAGCTAACACATTGACCTAAGCATGCCCTCTTAACTCACTTTCCCTAATTTTGCAATAATTTTATTTTAAAATTATGGCTTTTGTAACTGCTGTATATTTCCTTTGTAGTCACCTCAGTTTGCCTTATGGCAAAAGTATCTGCTTGTATTTTTTAATACTCGCTCACTATCTGAGGAAGCAGCTAAATTCTGACCTAGTCTAATGAAGACTGTGGACTTGAATTGAGAGCCTTTGTTATAGCTGTGCCCTGTACAGTAGCTGCTTGTTGCCATGTTTCTGGAGTTAAAGTACAAATCTCTTTTATTTTTCCTACTGCAGGATTGATCTGAAGTTAAACAAAAAGCCCCGAGCTGTAAGTATCAGCCAGACAACTCAAAGACTGATCATGCTTTGTTTTGAAATAAATTGATTTTGATGAGTTCTAACAGGCCCCTCTGTACTAGACAAGGGCCAGCTGATGAGTTTGTAGATGATTTGGATTTTCAGAGTCTGAGTGTCCGTTATCTACGATCACACTCGGGTTTCTAGACTCTGAGGGTCTATCTGGATACTCCAGCTACCCAGGTGTTCTTTACTAAAATGCTTTAGAACAGACATGGTGACACATGCTTTTAGTCCCAGCACTCAGGAGGCAGAGGCAGGCAGATCTCTGTGAGCTCCAGGCCAGCCTGAACTGTAACACAGAGAACTCCTGTCTCAAAAACAAAAACAAAACCCCAGCAAAAACAAAGAATGAGTCACAAATTTTATTGGAGAAAACTGTTCTTTGATTAATTCATACTAAATTACTAGGTTGCTTTTTTTTTTCCTGGTGAGCTAGAGATCAGAATTGAAATTTCCATTGGTGGTCTTTTAGGCCTCAAAGGCGGGTCACTGTACTTGTGAAATGCAGTGAATTATACCTGAAATAGAACTTTTAGCTATAAAGAAATAACCTAGCACAGTTGTTTATGATATTTTTAAAAAATGTTTCTAGGTTCACATTAAGATCATTTTCACCCAACTGTAGAATGTTCTTTGAGCATTTTCCCTCCTAGGACTTATTTTATATTTGCTCCCTACAGGCTGCGTGTTGACCTGTGTTTTCTTTCTCCTTAGGACTATTAGAAGACTTGTTAGCAGCAGCTTCAGACTGTGGAGCCCCGCTTCCCCTCTGACCTCACAGCGCTATCTATCCCTCACCTGACTGTGGCCATCCACCTCTGCTCCCCCAGACCCAGTACCTGCAACTGGCTAGTCTGTCCTAACTGTAGAGACAAATCCTTTCTAGAAGACTGGGTCATTCGCTGTTGTCATCAGTAGTAGCAGAACAGCAGGAAGATCTGTCCTTGATCCCTGTCCTCGTGGGTGGCTAACTGTGCATTTCTCCCTCTTAGAATGAATGTCTCCCCTCAGACTGGCTGGCACCAGCTCCATCTGTGACCCCTTGCACCCAGAGGTGCACATCTCTGATTTTGTGTTGTGCTGAAAGTGGAAGCCAGGCTCCATTGCAGATGGAGGCTGTAAATATCTGCCATTCTTTTGTTTTGTTTTGTATTGTATTATTTTTTTATTGTTGTTTTTACCATCTGATTTTCTTTTGGGACATTTTGTGATGCCTGTAACTTCCTGATGGCACATCTGATTGTCTGTTTCATGTGTCAATATTCATAACTGAAACTAAAGTGGCTTTCTAGAAGTAAATGGGCAACTTGGCTCTTTGACTTTTTGACTTCCGCAGGGGAAAGTAGAGGGTGTTTAATGCTGGCCTGTTGGAAGCAGTCTCATGTTCAA
This sequence comes from Sigmodon hispidus, assembly GCA_004025045.1. NCBI lineage: Eukaryota > Metazoa > Chordata > Mammalia > Rodentia > Cricetidae > Sigmodon > Sigmodon hispidus. Next base: position 400,042 of record PVIH01000183.1, read on the forward strand.
GGGACAAACAGATGAAAAATATATGTCATTCTCCTAGAACAGACACTTGGATTCCCTTGTAGAAATAAAATTTCCTTGCTTTCTGTTTCTCATACTTTCCTTCTAAGCCTGAAATTTTCTTTTCTGTCTTTTCTCTCTGTCTCTGTCTCTCTTTCTCTTTGAGACAGGGTTTCTCTGTCTATCCCTGGCTGTTCTGGAACTCTCTCTGTAGACCGCTGGCCTCAAATTCAGAGATCTACCTGCCTCCGCCTCTAGAGTGCTGGGATTAAAGCTGTGGGCCACCACTGCTTTGGCTTCTATCTTCTCTCTTTTTCCTGACATTCACTTGGTTAGATGTTGCCCTAAACCTCACCAAGCCAGTTGAAAAGCCCAGAATTACTGAAAGTTATCTGACGGGCAGGAAAGCCTCATAAGAGCCACCACTGCCCACAGACAGCCCTTTCTGCAGAGCTCAGTTCCTGCTCATGCTGTGGCTGTCTTCAGTGCACTGGTCCGGGCTGCACAATGTGTGGTCACCTGAGAAGCTCACCTTAATGCCTGGCATGCTTGTTTGGGTTCTTTTACAGCATCTAGGCTGTTTATCAGGAGCCTGCTTGAGGCCATCCTGTTAGAAACTGAGCCATACAGCCTGTGTCAGACTGATGGGAAGATTCAGGGCCTTGCCTGTCCTTTGGCTATCGGTCCCTGGCCTTCTGATGCCTGGACCTTTGTAGAAGACTTGGGCCATCATAGCCATGCTTTGGGCTGATTCCCAGAACCATCATCTGGTGTACATAAGCAGTATTTTTTGTTCTTAGATTTCCCAGTCTTTGGCAGCAGAACTCCAGTTCTTAAGGAAATAGTTTATAATATGTAGATTGTTCCTTGAAAACAAAAACTCCAGAAGCATTTTGAACCTTTCCTTGTTAGTGTATCCCCTTGTCCTTAACTCTGAGGAAAGCAAACAGCCAACTTTCAGACATCAGGACCTCCATAGTTGGCTGTGTGCTAGAGGAATAATGGTGCTGGTCAGTAAAGGCTGTATTATTTATTTATTGCTTTATAGAGGGTTGGATATAGGACCTCAACCATGCTAGGCAAGTGGCTTACTACTGAGTACCTTCTCAGGTCCTAAATGTGTGTTATATAATGGCGTATCTGTATGTGATTGTCCCTGTGTATGTGTAGGAGATATGGCTTGTGGGCTATTTGCTTTATGCCTCCTCTACCCCTTAAAGTTTAAACATTGGTTGGGTCTTCTAGTTTTCCTATAAACTGGCCAGTGGTACTCAGGCTCCAAGACATTACTTGTTTTTCCTATTTTGGAGTGGCTTAGAAAAAGGCATCCAGAAGACTAGTGGTAAAACGATTGTCTTCGTGCTCAGAGTCCTAGGGGTTGATCTCAGCACCATCTAAACCTGGACATGGTGGTAAATGCCTTTAATCCTGGCTCTCAGAAGGATCAGAAGTCAAGGTCATCCCTGGCTACACAGGGAGTTTGAAGTCAGCCTGAGCTACAAGAAACCTTACTTTAAAAAAAAAAAAAAAAAAGACCAATTTCAGTGGTTCCCGCTTCTCTCTACCATGGAACCAGGATTGCTTACAAGTCATGGAAAGAATGAATGAATGTGCTTACAGAAAAGAACATTAATCTCAGTGGATAGGATAGTCATTCATTGCAGCCAGCCAGCAGCCCCTAAACTCAAGGACAGCTAGGGCCCTCTGTGTTGTGGGAGGGGCTGGTTTAAAGGACTGAGCCAATTCTTAAGTCAGGTATGAAGGCACGAATGCCTGTAAACCTAGCGCTTGGGAAGTACAGTCAGGCTAAGGCCAGCCTAGGCTGTAACTAGCTGGAGAAGCAACAGCTGATTCCAATGATCACCTCCCCCAAAGAAGGACGAAGAAAAGGCATGGAGGGTGGCATCCTTGTCTCTGCCATCAAGTATTCTTGTTGCTCTGTGCTTCTTTTTAACATGGGAAGAACTTGCCCTTGGCCTGTGGAAGTTACAAGACAAGACCTGGCCTTTTGTGATAACATTTTTGTCAGCTACTCGGAGGATAGTCTAGGGCAAGGCTTCACGTGAGTGTCAAGCACAGTTTGAAGCACAGCACTAAGAGGCTCACTGTTTAAAGTCAGTGTTCCCAACACTCCTGGGGTGCATGTGGAGCATATATGGAGTAAGACCAGCCCACAGAGTGGGAGCTTGCAGGAAGGGCCTCAGAAAGCTTGGGAATTGGGACAAGGAGATGTGGACCAAGAACAATGCTTTCAGACCTGCTGTGCCGACCCAGAGGCCTCAGGTCTCAGGACCTCCAGGACACTGAGAAATGGATGTGGTCTTGTTCAGCGTGTCCCCACACTTGAGTTTCTACCGTTCGCATTGAGGAAGATCATTTGTTTGAAGGGTGGAAAGCAAGCAGTGGGGTCTTCACCTCAAAGCTTTTGGTCCTGGGTGCAGGAAGTGAGGAGATTTATACCCGTTTCCACCCCTGCAGTAAAAATGAAGTGCTAAGGAGACCACCTTTGTCAGTAGCTGGCGTGTGGCTTTAAATCGCTCTCGGGCTAAGTCTTTGCATGTACTGGTCATTCCCACCCTCAGCCTTATTCCAAAGCACTAAGGTGTCTGCACACTTGCCAATGCTTTTCAGAAGCTGTGACTCAATGGAAGTGAAGGACAGTGCTCTGTGCACAACTTCCTTCCAGCATGGGGCTGTCAATAGTGCCTAGGAAGGCTGTGTGTGTGTGTGTGTGTGTGTGTGTGTGTGAGAGAGAGAGAGAGAGAGAGAGAGAGAGAGAGAGAGAGAGAGAGAGAGAATTAGTGTATGTCGGTCTATCCCCTGTGTTCCAAATGTGTGTTCCCAGGTTTGGATCTTCAGGGCCAGCCTCAGGATTTGAAGCACAGATTTCATTTTTGAACACTGCTCTGTGAAGTCAGTCATAGGTCTGAAAGGAAGCAGATGGCATGGGGTTCTGGCCCTTGCTTTTGTGTCCAAGGGAATGGGAGTGGGTGTGGATGGCTTGGTGGGGGGTGGGAAGACCAGATCTTGGATGTGTTTTCTCTTTAGACTTCAGCCTTGTGTAGTTCTTCACTTTGAATATGTTGTGTAATATGCCTAAATATTAGTTCATTAATACACGTGGATAATTTATAAATAAATAATAGGTTGAACCATAAGAAACTGCTGATGGTGACATTGTTTTTATCTATGAAAATAACCGCTGTTGGTTTAATAGTATGTCTTGGAGGTGTGTGCATCCCAAACTTTTGTTCATGTACAAGAATACACTGTAGGCCCCTGGTCACAACACCTTCGCCCCCAGATAACCGACCTATTCCGCATCTCAGAAAGGGTGGCAGCTTTGAATGTGTCATCTGAAGACTCTCTCAATCTATTGAGGCTACTTATCCAATGCCAAACTTGATGGCTTATGAATAACTCTTCCAGAGGCAAGAAAATCTAAGGTCAGGTCGCCAGTTGATGCATGTTCTTGGTAAAGGGTATGGATTCTGGTTCCCAGAGGCCTTTGCTGCCTCCTTGAGTGGAAGGAGGGGAACCCCTTCAAGCCTCTTCCATAAATACTGTGATTCTGCTCCAGAGGGCTCTGCTCTTTCGAGCTGTCTACAGGCCTTCCCTCTTGATATCACCCCAGGGATTAGAATTACCACAGGGTTTTGGAAGAAGTTTTGACCATAGCAACGTGCACACAGCACATATTGAAATGTTGTTGGTGCATCCAGCCAGAACCAGTTCTCTCTCTCGAGAGAGAGAGAGACAGCAGTGCGCTGTGTCCTGCAGGAACTTCGTGGGACCTGGGGAGTGGGGGTGTAAACACGGCTACAAAGATGGTAAGGTGCTGGCTCTGCTCTGGCTTTTTATGTTTATTTTTATTTTATGTGAATTGTTTTGCCTGCATGTATAACTGTGTAAGGGTGTCAGACCTTGGAATTACAGACAGTTGTTAGCTGCCATGTGGATGCTGGGAATCGAACTCAGGACCTTCGGAAGAATAGTCTCTTAACCGCTGAACCATCTCTCCAGCCCAGGCTTTTGAATAGCTTTTTAGATTAGAAACTATCCCAAAGCCAGCCTTGGGCTGGCAGGATAGCTCAGCAGGTTAAGGCTTTTGCTGCTAAGCCTCATGCCTTTGATCCTTAGGACCCACAGCCTAGCAGCAGGGAGCCGGGTCCCTCAAGCTGGCTTCTCATGCACACACTGATGTAAAAATACACACAGCCAGCTTGTATCCTGTACACACCTGTAATCCCAACCAGCAAGTGCGAAGCTGAGGCAACACCTTTCCTACGCCAGGCTACCGTAACACAAAACAAAAGCAAAACCAAACTCCGAATATACAGCTGCCTTATTTTCATGGACTTTAACATTCTATGGCTCTGCCAGTTTCTCAGCCTGGGCTGTATCAGTGGTGTTGATGTTTCTCAGCTTCTGCTGTTGTAGTAAATGTCTTTCATCATTTTTGCTGACAAGGGCTTGGATAAATTAGTAGGATTGCTGAGTCAAGAGGTGTGTGCTTCTTAGGTAACCTCAAGTACCAGGTTCCCTCCAGAGTTGACACCAGGACTCTCTAGGGATGAGATATTGCCTGTTTCCCCACATCCACATCCTGCCCAAATGACAGCATTTCCAACCTTTCTTTTTTGACATGAGGCTTTTCTGTGTAGTAGCTTTGGCTGTCCCATAATTCACTTTGTAGACTAGGTTGACCTTGAACTCACAGAAGTGCACCTGCCTCTGCCACCTGAGTGCTGGGATTTAGAGAAGTGTACCACCACTGGCCCTTTTAATTCTTTTGGAATAGTAGTTCATAGTGATTTTATTGAGTATATGTAATTGTAATTTTCTTTTTGATTATTTTTCCAGCTTTGTGTGTGTGTGTGTGTGTGTGTGTGTGTGTGTGTGTGTGTAACGTGCTGCTGAGGGTTAAACTAGGGGACTGATACATGTTGAGCAAGTACTCAACCAGTCAGCTGTATCTCCTGCCTAAGAATTGTCTTTAATCCCAGCAGAGGCAGAGGCAGGCAGATTCTGTGAGTTCAAGGCCAGCCTGGTCTACAGAGTAAGTTCCAAGATATCCAGGGCTACATACACAGAGAAACCCTGTCTGGAAAAAGAAAAAAAAAAAATTCTTAGCTAATTCATTGCCTGGATGTCAGCACATGCCTGTGATCTAAGTACTTTAGGAGCTTAAGAGGATTGTGAGTTTGACCACACTGAGACCCTATTGGAAGACAAAAGTAGTTTCCTGTCTGTGTTGGTGCTTTGCTTTGCATGTTCTTCCAGACAGCGCATTATTTCAAACCTCATGCAGCCACTCCTATCCTGGCCCCCTGAAAGACACCAGCAGTTTGGGCTTTAGCACTTCAGACAGGCAAGCCACTGATTCTAGGCAGTAGTAGTAGTACCGGGAGCTACCAGAAGGTGGCAGCAGGGTGCTGCATGCCTGGCATATTGTGGGTTTGGGTGCCCAACTCTCCTCCTAGGGAGTCTCCCTGCTATTTCTTAGCCTGGTAAGCAGTTTAGAATCCCCAGCTGCTGCTCTGATAGCAGCTTCAGGAGGCACACCCTAGGTTACAGCCTGGGCCTCCTCCCCCTCCAGGAACTGGCTGGAAGGATTTACATGCCGTCCCTATGAAAGCTTGGGCTTCCTTAATTACAGGGCCCTACTTCCTGCCTCTTTGAGCCAAATCTTCCACACCCTTCCCATGAACTAGGAGGTCCCCAGGACAGGTTCTTGCCACCCAATCTGCTATGAGCCAAGGTTCCAGGGTCCTTGGGCCACCTTCCTCTGGCAGGGCTTAGCTGATGACCCTCCCCCCAAATTCTGTCTGCTCACTTCTTTAGCCAACACCTCCTGGAGACAGGGGTTACCTTTCTGTTCAGGCTGTTTCTGGGGAGGGCAGGCAGAGGACACCGGTGGGAAAATGGAGTTGCAGGAATGGATGCTGCCCTGTCCCAGCTGCTGGTTTCTCTCACCCCCCTGAAAGACACTAACAGTTTGGGGTGTTAGCAGCTACAGGTAGGCTTTGCACAATGGCTTTTTAGGTATTAGGCTCTTCAGGAACTTCCAGGGCTTCCCATATCCTGAAGATGCCTGATGGGGACTGAGTAGACACATCCAGAGCAGGAGTGCTTCATATCTGGCACAGAATACAGAGATTGCCTATATCAGGCTATAAGCAAAGGCAGACTACAATCATTTTCGCTTCTGAGCAGGCTGGGGCCCTCCTTGAAGGGGTTAATCTTGTGGGGCAGAACTTGCTGAAGTACCTAGGGGCCAGCACTTGCTGGTGCAGGTGGGAGGGGCCTGTGGGAAGGCCCAGCTCCTCGATTATTTCCCAACAGTGGGAATTTGCATACATACCAGTTTCCCCTTACAGCCTCTTGGCACAAGTAACCAGGAAAAGCGGGAGGGAAGGGCAACCGGGCAGCTACTTGGAATTTGATCCCTTGCAGCATGCCTGGTGGCTTGAGCTTTGGTCACATTCTGTCCTTAACCTCCCTCTCCTGTTAAGCTTGCACGTGGATCAGTGTGGCTCAGGCAGCTGAGGCCCTGTGAGAAGGGTAGTGAGTTGCCCAGGGCTGCCCAGCCAGTGGGTGGGACTTGAACTGGGGCCTGGTTGCCTCTAGTTGCCACTAGCTAAGGTACCCTCTTGCAGTATCTGGAGAGGTGGTGTGTCTCTATGTCCCGTTCACAGGTGGGAGGCCAAGGCCCCATGACTCAGTACCACCCATCTAAGTCGATTTTGTGGGCCAGGGGACAAGAAGAAGCAGCCTTGGCTTTGAGCCTGACTGCCTACATAGCCCTGCCCGGAAGCTAGGTTGAGAAAGAGGCCTGGAGGCATGACTCTGTGGCCTGCTAGCCCAGCTGAGCTGAGCTGTCAGGAAGCCTGGGTGCCAGGGCAGGCATCAGAAGGCCTGAGCTGACCCTCTCTTCTCCAAGGTCCAGCCCCGGTTGGCACCTTCAGTGTGGATCCGTAGTTGTTGGTTCCTGTCAGTGATAACAGGGCCAGGCCCTGCCCCCTGACATTAGCCCCAGCCTGCTGGCACTGATGCTGCCATCTGCCTCACTTCCCAGCCCTATAAGAGAGTCTGCAAATGACTTCAACTCTGGTGAAGGAAGCAAGCGGGAGCGTTTCCCACTTCCTCTTTCAGAGGACCCCTGATACTCATGACCCCCACACTCCATTGTGTTGTTCAGAGACTGGGCCCTACTGAGCAGCTGAGTGGGTGGTCATTACAGTTATCTCTCTGGGAGGTCATTTCTTTCCATTTCTGCAGGGGCTTGAGTCACGGTTAGACTGGTGTCAGATTTTGGGATCAAGGACGGGTACCGAAAGCCCTGCCTCAGCCTGTCTTCCTCCATGGGACCTTGGGCAAGTCACTGGCATTGCCAAGCAGCTGATAATGAACTAGACAGTCCGGTATTTTAGCTTCCTATCCCATAAAGACAAACAGATGCCCATAAATAGCCTTTTAACCTGAGAACACATTAGAGTGTTTGTGTGTGTTGTTTCATGTTGTTTGAGACTGGGTCTCATGCAGGCCAGGTAGGCCTGAAACTTGCTTTGTAACCAAAGATGGCCTTGAACTTCTGGCCCTCCCACATCTTCCCAGATGCTGGGATTGCAGGTGCATGCCCCAGCACCAGGTATTGAGTCATGAACTCTGTGCATGACTGGTTACATTCCCAGCACCCTGGACTGCAAAATGTAGCTTGGTTGTAAAGTATAAGGCTTTACCATCTATCTCCTCATGCTGATAAAGCCTCCTGAGGCCGGGAGAGACAAACTTGGGACAGTCATCTTTGAATGCCTGTGGAAGGGCGAGCCTCCAGTTCATGCGTGTCAAAGTACCTTGATCCCAGCCTTAAGTAGGGACTTCTGAAAGGGAGGTCAGGAGCTGGTATATTCTCTTCCACAGCATCATAGCTCTTCTGTACTGAAGTAGTTTTTAAAACAGAAAATATAGCTGCACCGGCCATTAAGCACAAATCAGGGGAATTGTTCAAAGGTAGGATTAAAGCTGTAATTTTTTTCCCCTGGCTGATAGTATTTGTTTGGGGACTATGTGACAGCCTAGCCTTTCATTTAAAATATTTAATACGCATGTTTCTTTTTGAGGTTGGAGCAGGATGGAGGAGGGAGGGAAGTATCATCTTGCCTGGGCTTGTCTAGGCTGGTGAGCAGTCTGATGTGGATGGGGTCAGTCCTGTGAACCCACCCACAGGAGTCACACTTATGAAGGCCTCTTAATGAACAGTTCTTGTGTGACAGGAGGCAGGTCACACGCCCATCATGTATTATCTCACTGAATCCTGACAAACCTGTGAGGTAGCTGCCATTAGTATTCCCATTTCATAGATGAAGAAACTGAGGTCTGAGAGGGACATTCCCTTTGCTCCAGCTGGCAGTCAGTGGCAGGGTCTATGCTGTAGCCCCGACTCCAATTCTCTCCAACCCTGCTCCTCCATCCTTGTTCTTCGGACTCAGCAGATCTGGGAGGAGGCCCGGAGTTCCGCACCCAAAGGCTCCCTCACACCCACTCAGATCCCCCACCCTCTAAAGCTATATTCTAGCAGGTTAGTTTTCTGGTTCCTACCCTCAATTCTCATCAGCATAGAAAAGGGGAACAGCTCTACCCCACACACACACACCACCAAGGTCACCGTATCCACTGAGAGCCTCAGGGCTCTATGCTGTCACACTTCTGCTTCCTGTCACCTGCTGTGTCCAGAGACAACTCACCTCCTATCCAGGCTCAGCTCCAAGGGACCAACCAACTCTGGAAACCCTCCTTTTGGGGGACAAGGAGTGACACTGGATGTCTCTCCCAGGGTGAAAGCTTGAGACCACCCACCCCACTGGCCTCCTATCTCTTCAGATCCGCTCTGTCTCCCAAGCACACCAAACACAACTCTCTCTCACAAGGACTTGCAATATCCTTTATTTTGTTATTCTTTCCACTTAAAATATTTAGATTTTGTATCTGTACACAGCATACGTATGTCCTCCCACGCATGGGGGAGCTAACAGATGTGGGGACAGAGGGCCCTGGAGCCCGGGATGGGTGATGGGGTAGGTGGATAGAGCGGGCGGGTGGGGTATAAGAAGCATCTTGCTTACTAACATGAAGCCTCATGCCCTGCGAACAGGGATGAAGCCGCATTGGCTTGAGGGGGGCCTCGGAGGGCAGGCACATGGTGCCCAACTAGCCGGTGGTGCCGGCGTCCCAGGGGCAGGGTGGAGGGTGGGGTCTAGTTCAGGACCCCCTCCCTGCCCTCTGAGAAAAAAAAGAGGGTTTGGGCATCAGCCACGGATGGACGGCCTGACCGGCATCGTCTCCTTAAATGACAGAGATACAATGTGTATCAACATGGTGATCGCTTCTGACCCATAGAGGTGCCGCAGGGCCAGAACCAATCCTACGGTATCTTTGGTTTGAGGATTTCCTTGCCTACTCCACTTGTCTACCGTCCAGCTTCCAGGGTGGTCCAGGGGCTGGGGACCGATCTGTGATGCCCCATAGCCCCTTGAACCACCCTTATTCACTGAGGTGTTGGGATTTGTAAGAAAGGATCTCAGCGGCCAGCTGCTGGGGGTCCAGGAGCTGGGGGAAGCGGCTCATCACAGCTTCTACCAGCTGTGGGGGAAACACACCACACAACTTGGTGTACACACCAGCCCTGTCTTTGTCCCTGTCACTCACTCTGGCCCAGGGGCTCCTTCTAGCCCCTGGGCTGGGCCTCTGGGGCTCCTGAAGGACTGGGGTGGGTGAGGGCAAAGGGTATGGCTCAGACCAGTACTCTCTGGCTGCAAAGGTGGAGAGCTGGGGTACATAGTCTGTGGGGACACTGAAGTGGCCAGCACCCATGGGCTGTCTAAAGGGAGAAAAGGCAGGGGCTGCTGGGAGCTCAGACCCATAGGTAGGATAACCAGCATAAGGGCCCCGAGGGGGGCCCGAGTCCCCAGAGCTGCCTCCTCGCACCCCCCATAATTCTGACATCTGGCTCTCCAGGGAGCCAATGCCTGAATCAAGGCACTCCTGAGAGGTGTATGGGAGTGAGTCCAGAGTGTGTGGGAGCCACTCTGTGGGCCCAAAGCTGCCCCCACTAACAGGGAGGCTCCTGCCAGCTGGAGGAAAGGTCTGTGTTGAGCCTTCTTGGTGGGGGCCTGGGGATGATCTGGCCCCCAGTTTTTTCCCATCCAGGCTGCCTTGCTCAGCTTCTTGAGACACAGAGCTGGGCTGAGAGGCAGAGGAAGGCCTCTGGACACTTTTGTCCTTGACCGGGGTCCTGGGGGGTGAGAGGAGAGCATTAGCTCGCAGCTCATCAGCCACAGCGCGCTGGGGGCGGCTTGGCCGCTCAGGGTGGAAGAATCGGCACTTGATCCCATAGGTACACTTCCTCCCTGCAAGAAAGACAGAGTGTCTCTAAATGAGGTCCAAGGGAAGAGGAGGCACAGGGAATTGGGGTTCAGGTGGTCCACCAGGACAAGACAGGCCTAGGTGGATGAGCAGGTAAGAGAAAAGATGGAGTAAAAAAGTCTATTGAAGACAGAGCTGGGTCTCACCATAAGGACATGGCTGCTTCCTGTGTTCGGAAGGCAGTGGCTTCTTACGCAGGAAGTTGTCCAGGCTAGGCCCATGCCGTCCCAAAGGGTCATCAGGGGGCATGAACCTACGGTAGATAAGAAGAACTGCTCAGGATAAGAGATCATAAAGGGGGACCAAGGACCAGACTAGACAGCCCAGCCTTCCAGGGAGTACATCAGCTCCCAAACTGCCTGTCTGCGGGATGCCCCAAAAGTCTCCTGAGTCTGCACCCCAAAGCGAAGAGGGGATCCCTCGGTCCAGAGGGTATAGCTCAGGGTTACTTTCAGGGCATTCCCCAGGCTGGGAGCTCTCAGGCTATTGAGAGATCACAAGCTAATCTGCATCTTGGGATGTTCACTGCCATAGACTTAATTCTAGAGAGTCATCTAGGAACTCATGGGCCTGTCCAAGCTAGCTTCAACCCCCACCCCCTAACCAAAATGGCCCAGCCACCATCTCTCTGCTACTCATGGCATCCTAAAGCTGCAACCCAGGACGCAAGCCCAGCAGAGTCCACCCCAGTGTGTGTGTCTCCCAGTCCGTCAGCAGTCACGCACTTGTCATTGACGAACGAGTACATGAGCAGCCGCTCCTCAATGAAGCGTTTCCATTCAAGCTTCTCGGCCTGGAGGTCCCGGTACGTGTCATTGGACACCACCACGCCATCGGACTCCACGCCCAGCTTCACAATGAAGCGGTCGTCATAGCACACCACGCGTTTGCCGCCTACACGCCTGGATGGTGTGAACACCAGGATCTTCTTCTTCTCCAGTTCCCTCAGAATGTGCTGGTCTGGAGGATGATAGAGGTGCAGGTCAGGGGTCATGGGGGGGACCCTGAAACATCCATAGGGTTCTGTGGCTCACAGTGGCTGGACTCAGAGGCTGTTCAGGCCAGTTTCAAGAGAACAAGAGAGCTGCTAGCCATGTGGGAACCAAGTGCACGTGTGTGCAGGACCATCCCATTCAGTAAGAGTGTGAGACCAGCGTGGCTCTTCCTGCTTCCCCTCTGGCTCATGCCCCCGCCTGTACCATAGGGGTCCAGGAAGAAGTGCCTTGGTCCTGTCCCGTGTACACTCAGACCCGCGTTTTCAGCCTTGTTCAGATGAGGCCCAGGAGTCCCCAGCAGACTCACAGACTTCTCTCTTCCTCAAGGTGGGGGCTCTTACAAGGGTGGTGGCTGCAGCTTGGATACACCAAGCATTCACACTTCCGTACCATCTCAACTGCTCCTTCGGCAGTGTCTGGTGGGTGCTGTCTGGACACCTCCATCCCGCCCCATTTCACAGATGAAGAACCCAGGGCTTAGAACACAACTGCTTAAGACCATCACCTGGGTACCCAGGGCCAAGCCTCTCATCCTGTCTTCTTGACCCAACACCCACAGACTCAGTCATGAAGCTGTACTGCCCTCTGCCACTGGCGATGCTCAACATGGGACATCCTTCCAGGAGGATGAGGGAGACAGCCCTCATCCTGCACTAAGTGACTTCTACCTATTCCTGTCTGAGCTGGGCTGCTGAAGGTAGCAGGTACTGGAAAAAGACAGGCTGGTCTTTGCCTATAATCTAGAAGGTGCTGGCCCTATTCAAAGACTCTTGAGGAGCACCAGGGTCCTTGGTACAGTGAGGCCATCCCCTTCCAGAGGACACACATACCTGTGATAGGCACATCTGGCCGAGGCTGTTCCTTCCTCCAAGATGGTACAAACACGGTGATGTCTGTGTGGCCCCGCTCCAGAAACCAGTTCACAGCCAGCAGAATGCCCCGACAAGAGAAGACTTCCTTGTTCCCGTGGCTGGTAGAGGAGGAACAAGTTAGCTCACAGAGCAGCCAGTCTGTGGTCACCCAGGCTGAAGAAGTGGTAAGCTCTAGGCCTGTTCAGCCGAGCTGGGTAGCTGCAGGACTCAGCCCCTGGCCCTCTGCCAGCAGGGCCTAAGGCCTTGTCCCTGGGCTGATTCCCACAGTGCCTAGTGGCCAGCCCCAGTTGGGACTTTCCCTAAGATTCCATCTCCTCAATGTGTGGATCCACCCAGGAATCTAGCCACACTGGCTCCCCATGTGGAGGAGGAGGGTCGGGGCACTTGCAACATACCTGGGGGTGGGGAAAGGAGATGGGAGACTTGGGGATCCTGCCACACCCAGGAGCTACAGGGACCATGGGGACACAGATGTGCACATGTAGACTGAGTCACCTTTTTGCCTCAACTCTACATAGCAAGAAGGCACCAGTGGAGGAGGCGGGGGAGGCACCAGCCATGTTAAGCAGGAGAAAAACCAGACTGTTCTGGATAAAGTTCAGTCTGTGCACAAGGTCTCAGCTTGGGTCCCCAAAAGGTACAGGGAAGGAGCATCACGGGATGTCACCCTTCCACAGGAGTCAGGAAATAACAGCCAGGAAGCACCCAGGAGCTTTGCAGGGTGAAAGTGAAAGGATACCCCTTTTCCTCTCAAAAGGGCAGTTCCCTGCAAGCCTGCCCCTCCCCGAGTCTGTGTGTCAGACCTTCCCCTCAGCCCCCAGGGAGGGTGTGACTCCTGGCAGATAGATGGGCAGGAAATTGCTGGGGAACTCTGCTTGCTCACAAGGAGGGCTGGGGCATCAGGCCTTGACCTTGTTCTATCTAAACATGGTTTCCCTCAGAAGCAGCCTGGCTGGTTGCTGGGTCTTTGTCTTGGCCCACAAGCTTGCTGGACAGCACCTTTTTTAGATTAGCCATTTCACACCAGGGGGACAAGCTTCCCTAGAGCCTAAGGCTAAAGACAGCTGCCAGGATGGAGTTCCTGGAAGTGCTGGAGGGGGGACTCCCTCCCCCACAATCCCAGCCACTGCTTAACACCATAATGAGCAACTCAGACTCATATTTGGCAAATAAAACAGAATAAATGTTACGCAAAAGAGGCAAGTCCATGGCAGACCACATCCTGTGGGTAGCTTTGGGGGAGCGATAGCCAGAGCCCCAAGAGAACGTAGAATGGGAGATGGGGCAGCTGGAGGCATGGAGGCTAACGGGTGTGTGTGTCGAGGCTCCAAAGTCTAGAAGTCTCTGAATTGTAGAGGATACAAAGTTCATCCTAAGGCAGCACACACACCTTCCTAGTTCCCTGTCTCCCGTGCAGCCTGCTCATAACAGAGTTAACATTCATGGAAAGCTGCAAACCTGGCCATTCTATGCTCTACTCAGAATCAGCAGCAAGCCCACAAGAAGTACACTGCTATTCCCCTCCCCTAACCCTCTGTTCAGATGGTCCAGAGAGGGTAACTTAGTCACCAGGGTCACACAGCAGCCAGGGGGCATTTAAGTACCAACATACCTAAAGGTTGGTTGGGAAAGGCAGAGTCCACCTAGACCATCACTGTACAAGTTATATGGCTAGTGCGAAAAGGTGAAAACTGAATTGGGGTGTGGGGCTACTAGATTGCCATCCTGTCCCTTATAGAAGACCCCAAGTTCACAGGAGAGAAAAGTAGTTACTGAACTCAAGTATCAATGATGGGCATTCTGCATATGGAGAGGAAGGGGCATCCCTAGAACCAGAGAAACGATGAACTTGGCAAATTCTTACACTTCCTCCTAGAAGCCAGGTGACATGTCAATACCTCCATGAAGCTCTCCCTCACCTTCTAGGGCAGTTCCCAGTCTGTGGCTTCACAACAGCCAGAGCTGAGCTGCCATCATACTGTCTCCGTCCCTGGGCAATCTGTTGTCTCTCCCAGATAGGAGGTAGTCATTTGCCCCATGGTTGACTGTCCTGGTGTGTAGTGCCCACATGTCCTCTGATCTCTTTAAGGATTCATGGGCCCCTCCTGAACCAGCAAAGTCAAGTTTGAGGATCTCACCATGCCAGGTATCCTAGGTTGTATACTGCCCCTGGGCATTTAAAATCCCAGCTGGAGACAAGTCCACTCTCATCGGAGCTGGCACTGAAACATTCCCTCAGCAGGTAGTCAGAGCCCTATTATTGGCAGGAAGACACTTGAGGCCTGAGGCCCAGAACGCCTGGACAGATCATTCAGCTGAATGCAATGCAGGAAGCTTGGTTGGCCCAGGAAAACCAACTTCCTGCCACCCTCATAGTCCAGGCAGGCCCACAGGTCAGGGCCTCTAGCCTGATGGACTGTGTATGTTGAAGACTGCAGCTCCTGCCCAAGAACAAGGTAGGGCTAGTCTCCCCAGGTGAAAAGAACTGCCTGGGCTGGGCCTAAAGAGTGGAGGAAAATTCCCTTAGAAGGAAACAGAGGTGAATTTCCCCACGATTTGCATATGGTGGGGGCTAGTTGGCTTGCCCTTGTGTGTGTGTGTGGGGGGGGGGAGCAGGGTAGGAACCAGGCAGCTGCTGAGACAGGAAGTGTGAAGCTGGAATTCCCCTACCGTGGCCACCCCAGCTCAGAAACCCCCAGCAGATAGGAAGGCGGGCGGGCAGGCAGGCAGGCCCGCAGACAGTAGCTGTCTGTCTCTTTGGTATCAGCTCTCCTGAATCCCTCCACTACTGCCCCTCCCCCATGCAGGCCCCTCCTTCCCCAGCCCAGGATACAAATACACACAGCACATGGCTGCCCACAAGACTCTTAACACCCAGCCCATGACTCCTAGGGGAAGTCAGACCCCTCCTAATTCCTACCCCATCTCAGAAACTCAGAAAGAATGCCAAACTCTGAAGGTACGAGTTTGACCTGTTGCTCTCTGGCATGGAAGCCAGCAATTCTGTCTTTCACCCAAGATTGGCCCATTTTACAGATGTGAAGATGAGCCTAAAGGTAGAAGAGGGCTGCCGCAGAGCACTAGCTAATTAGGGACAGGACCAGCTGGACAGCTCACTTGACCCAGCTGGGCTGGGAGTAGGTGGCACCAAATGCCAGGTAGGGAAGAAGCTGACATCACGATCAGCTGGGCAGTCCACTTGGGAGAGCCCTCGGGGCAACTGGGAAGGAGACATCCCCTCTTCCTGTTCTCTTGCTGGGGTCTCCCCTGGTCCCTGCCAACAGGAACTTTTCCTTGTGTGTGATCCACCCAGTCTTGACTCATCAGGGAACTGGGAGAAAGCCGGGCTGGAGGGTGCGGCTTGGATAGAAGGGAGAAGTCAAGTCTCCTTAAGGTCAGAGGCAGCCTGGCTCATATTCTGCCTCCACCCCACCCCATTCCCTGAGAGATCGGCAAACTAGACATGCACTGAGGTCTGGGAACCCCCAGAGATCAGCCCAGCCTAAGCAGTGACAGTTTGGTCAATATATAGCCCATCAGGGCTCACGTGAGCCCAGAGCATCAGGCCACCTGCACACACCCATGGAGCCCGATCTAGCCAATAGATCATACCTGGTGAGGGCTTGGGCACTCTTAATAGCTAACTAAGCCTTGCTTCCCAGAGGACTGAGCCACTGAATGACAACTGTTTACTTAGTACTCGCAACTCCCCATGTTCTATGCATTTTCTCCCCACAAGGGTCACCTGACAGAAAAGATAAAGAAATGTCTCAACTGGTTAAGTGACTGGTTCCCAGAAAGCCCAAGCCCACAGGTGAATCCCTTGCGTTGTCCTGCCTCATGTCATAGGCAAGGTGAGGGCTGGGTTCAGGAGAGACTATGATACAAGGTACCCTCTAAGCACAGATGGCCAAGTTTGAATCCTTGCTTCCCATTTGTCAAGGAGTTTGACTCTGGGCAAGAAGGGCTTAAGCTCCTATTTTCTTTCTTAGGACATTCATAAATAACCCCAAGAAGTCTTAAGGCTTCAGGGAGCCTCTTGGCAAATGGTGGGACCTCACAGACAGCGTTTACATTTCCTCACCAGTCCACAAGGAAAGCTAAGCTTTTTTTGAAAGGAATAGCTACAGACACTATTCCCCAGGTCCTCTCCACAGAAATGACACATACCTCATGGCCACATTGCTCCCATCGATGACCACAGGCCTCAGGTCACTGCCCTCCTTGCTCTCCTGTGGGAGTGAAGGTTCTAGAGAGGAAGGCTTGGGGGTGCTTCCCCCTCTGGGTACCAGAGGGGGCTGAGGGCAGGGGTCTGTGGAGACCTGGCACTCTCGATCAGTAGCCGAACCATGTTTCACCAGCTCCCCCAGCACTGTGTTGGTGTCCGCTTGGACCCCCAGCTTTTGCAGGACACTGTGGATCTCAGAGGATGAGTAGCCCAGTTTCCGGAAAAAGTCCACCTTCATCTGTAACTCAGCAGAGGCCTCTTTAGCCTCAGGATTCTGGGCTGATTGAGGGTGACCCTGGCAGCTGTGACTGTCCTCAAGATCCCACAGACTCATGGTGGGGCTGGCTTCTTGTACAGGCTTCTTTCCACAGGGGTTACTCATATCTCAGATTCTTGGAAGTCCATCAGAGCTCCTACTGACCAGACCACAGAGTTAGGGGCAAGGAATACTCAATGAAGCTCTCTCTTTCAGCCTCTCTCCCCCACAGGATGAGGCAACACGAACCGAGGTGACACTATCCAAAGCCATCATCACATGTCAGCTCAGGCTGTGCTCCCAAGAGTTCTTAGCAAGGACTTATTCTTATATGGGGGAAACCGAGGCACAGGCAGTAAGAATTTACTCAAGGTCATCAACTCATAGTTTGTAACACAAAAAAATTTGAACTAGTCTGACTCCACCCCCAAACTCATCCTAATCCACACTACCCCAAGGGACCCAGGAGGCAGGGGCGGGGCTCTCAGAAGGAAACTGGGGGCTGAAAGTACGCAGGGGACCCAGGGGCTTCCCCGTTGTGGCCATCGTCTTCGTCTCGTACTAAAAGCTCAGGGCCAGAGCTCCATTCCGAGAAGGACAAGTTTCCGGGGTGACCCACAGGGAAAAAAGTTGCTGGAAGACTCTGGTTGGCTACCGGGTCGGGTGACGCGAGGCGGTCCTGGCTAGACCTTCGCGCATGCTGGGTGTCTCAAGACAGCCCGCTCCACTCATCAGTGTGAACTCGGTGGGGTCCCAGCGATCTGCGATGGAGACGCGGCCCACGACCCTCCCGAGGCCGGACTCCACGCAGCGCACCCCCCGTCCCACCCCGCAGTACTCACTCACCCCACCGAGCGCCGGACGCAGCCCGTAGTACGTCCATGGAGCCAAGTCCCGAGCTCTTTCAGCACCTTCGTAGCCGCGACAGGCGGGCAGGTGCTTTAAGAACTGTGACGCGGAAACCGCGCACGGCCGCCACCCCTTCCTGCTCCGCCTCGCTCGTGCTCCGGCCCCGCCCCCGGCCGACCCGCGCTGGCCCCGCCTCCTCCACGACCAGACTCCGCCCCAGCATCCTTAGCCACGCCTCTGGCCACGCCAAGTCTGGGAGACCTGGAGCTTGTGCCAACCGACTGCTTAAGGCAGGAGCTGCAGAAGCAGGTTCTGCACACTGTGTAAAACCGGAATAGCACGGACTCGATGGTTCAGCTCAACAACTTGACAGGTCCACAGGCCTTGTCCAGAATTCCAAGTGCACGTGTGAGGTCACAGTCTTTGGAGGTCGCACCTTCCTGTTTGATGGATACCAGGGCCACTCCATTTCAATCCGATTGAAAGGCACCACCACCACCACAAATGCACAATGGTGGAGGAAATGCCAGGGAAACACTGACTCCAATCTCTATGCGAGAGTTCATGAAGAAGGCTGTTAAGCTCACTGCAAGACTCATCCTATCCTTCACTCTCAGGAGGTGACAGGTCACTTGTTAGGATCCCTTAGATGAGCACAGCCCTTTACTGTATCTATCTGGGGCAAGGATGTTGGTTAGATTCTTATGCTCATGGATCTTTTATTTGTGTTTTGTTGTTCTTTCGGATAAAAGGTCCTGAGGGCTACAGTTACAGGCAGGAGCTATCTTGCTAGCTCCATTTACCCCTGAGAGATACAAAAAAGGCTGGATTGCCTCAGCCAGAGAGACCAAGGCCAGGAGATCCCATTCCAGAGCACCAGGGACCACTATAAGCATTCTGAGTTCCACCATTGGCTTGGGGCAGAGAAAACCTGGCGTTCTCTCTCTCTCTCTCTCTCTCTCTCTCTCTCTCTCTCTCTCTCTCTCTCTTTCTCTCTGCCAGAGAAGAGAGAGAAAGGGACCCCAAGACCTGCACATGGAGGACAAAGTCTATTGTGTCAACAGCATGCTTGTATATAGGGAAACTGAGGCTCGGGAAGCCAAACCACTCAAAACTAAATGCTTATTACTATGTATCAATACTTTAGTCATGTTATCCCAGCCTTGTCAATGTTAATGTCCTCTAAGAATGCTGGATATTTAATAAAATGGTTTTATAGTAAAAGACACTACAAATACAATTGTTCAACCTAAAAATAATACTAACAACTTTATTGACTTAATTTTTAAAATTATTTTATTTATGTGCATGGGTGTTTTGCATACCATGTGCATGTCTGGTGCCCAAGGAGGCCAGAAGGAGCTTAGGACCCCTGGGACTGGAGTTATAGATGGTTGTGAGCTACCTTGTGGTTGCTGAGAATCAAGCCAGGATCCTCTGAAAGAACAGCCAGTGGTCTTAATTGCTGAGTTATCTCTCCAGCTCCCAATGGTAATTTTTAAAACCTTGTCTATATTATCCTTTGTGTTATTTTTAAGGATTTTATTTATGTATATGAGTCTTTTGCCTGCATCTAATTTTGTATACCACGTGCATGCCTGATACCCTCAGAGGTGAGAAAGGGTGTCATATGCCCTGGAACTGGAGTTGTGGACTGTTGTGAGCTGCCACATGGGAACCAAACCCAGGCTCTTTGCGATACCAAGTACTGTTAGTGGTTGAGTCATCTTTCTGGCCCTGTTTTGGTTTTTGAGATAGGGTCTCATGGAGACCAACCCAACCTTGAGTTCACTATGTAGCACAGGCTATCCTTGAATTTTACATGCTGAGGTAACAGGAATGTACCACCATGCCTGGCTTTCCTTGTGTTTATCATCTAACTTGAGAAGTAGGCTAGTGTGGTGCCATCGAGGACTTCTGGGTGCCCCCACCACAGTGATGTCCCTCATCTGCAGGAACTGCTGTGCCAGTCACCCCCCCACACACACAATGTTGCTCCCTTGTGTTAACATTGTATTGATTAGCTGTTCTTTCTGTTTAGAATTTTAGATAAGTAGACTTCTGCTATAATAAGGTTTCCCTTTTCACACAGGCTTATGATGGGAAAAGTCCCTGTCTGTTTCCTTCATACTATACTTTATTTGGTTTTCTGCTGAAAAACATCCCACTTCATGGGAAACTCAGAATTATTTATCTCTTTATTTGTATTGGATGTTGTTTCTATTATTTTGACATTATCTGTTTTCTTCTTTGTCTTTTTTTGAGACAGGGTCCCACTGTGTAGCCTTAGCTTACCAGAAACTCAGACTCATAGATATCTGTTTGCCTCTGCTTCCCAAAAGCTGGGATTAAAGGCGGATGCCACCTCACTGGCTTTCTTTCTTTTCTTATTTGCATATTTATCTATTGGCCAAGTCTTGCTGTGTAGACAAAGCTTGATCACAATTTGCGATCTTTCTGTCCTTGTGTGTCCTGAGTGCTGGGATTGCTGACACACACCACCATGGTTTGCCCTCTTAGAACTGGAGAATTGAGAAAATGCCCCTCACAGGTTGGGATGGGTCAAGTTAAGGCTTGGAGTTGGTGGGGACTGGAAATTCTACAGCTTTCCCTATTGCATCCATCTCCTTTGGATACCTACCTCATGGGGGCTTTGGGAGGTTGTTAGGAGGAGGAAGTACACATGGCTGTTGGTCCTGAGATTGTTCCTAGAGTCTTATTAAATGTCATCAAAACATGTAGGCATATGCTCATTTGGTTCCTGGTCTTATTTATTTATGCTGGAGGGCTGAACAGAGCCAGAATCCAGAGCTTTCTTACTGAGTGCCAGCTCATGACTGGCACTGGGCATGTGGCATGCTCATGGTCACTCCCGCTGAACTCAGCACACTACCCTCATCTCCTTCATCTCTCTTTCATGTGTGTTCAGTGATGGTGGGCATCATTCTCTTTGGTAACCACCTTTCAGATGGCGAAAACATTAAATGACATGTCTGAGTTAAGAACTTCTTTATCTGCTTGGGTCCCCCTCTGGTGAGGGGGACTAAACGGAGGTCTCACTAGCATTCCCAATCCCTGTGCTGTCCAGCATTTAGCAGAGGCAGCTGGCAGGGCCAGTGATGAGTCATGCAGTTCCTCATAAGCCACAGTCTCCCTCTCTTCCGTTTTGTGATGATGACGCCTTCCTGAGGCACCCTCTTCTGCAGAAAGCTTTGGTTGCTTCTGAAAAGCCACGCTCACTCCGTTTACAACAGGCTTTTGCAAGCATTGGCCCAGTTCCCAGAGCCCTATGGATTTGATCATCCCAAACCCACGTCCAACTCTGCCTCTTGCGTGACTGTCTTGTAAGCTAGGCTTTGCCATTTTCTTTCTAGAGTCAGACTGTCCGTTCACCTGGAGAATGTCTAGAAACTTCTGGACTGTCACCCCTTAGAGCTAAGTGGGAAAGGCTGGAGAGGATAGGTCTTAGAAATGACCCCAGCTCAGTCTGAGGACAACAAAGGAACTGAACAGTGACCCCCATGCCTTAGCTGAATGGATACAGAGTAACCAGGACTCCTCCTGCAGGCCAAGAAAGAGCCCTCCTGTGTTCTGAGTCTTTATGTGGGATCCAAGGGTCAAATTCAAATTGTCAGGTTTGTACATCAAGTACCTTTACCTGCTGAGCCTTGTTGGATCTGGTGTATGTTTTATTATCTATCTATCTATCTATCTATCTATCTATCATCTGTCTATTTATATAACTATCTATCACTTATTTATCTATCTACATTTTTATTTATTTTCAAGACAGGGTTTCACTGTATAACTGACTTGGTTGTCCTGGAACTAGCTCTGTAGATCAGGCTGTCCTCAAATTCACAGAGATCCACCTGCCTGCTTCTCAAGTGCTGGAATTAAAAGCAAGCACTACTGCCTGGTGTGTTTTAATAAAAAAAAAAAAAAAAAGAAAAAATTAGGATTTTTTTTTTTTTTAATGTTTGGGTATTTTGGTTGCATTTATATCTGTGCACTACATGCATGTAGTGTTTCAAGGAGGCCGATAGAGGGCACTGGATTCCTTGGAATGGTTTTACAGACTGCTGTGAGCTGCCACCATGTGAGTGTTGGGATTCAAACCCCTGTCCTCTGGAAAAGCAGCCAGTGCTCCTAACTGGTAAGCCTTCTCTCTAGTCTCAGTTTTAAATGGTAACTGAACATTAACTTTTTGTTGTTGTTGTTGTTAAATAAGCTTTACAAATGTGGCACACTGTTTCTTTTATTAGCTTGTTTTTTAAAAATATTTCTTTTTGTTTACGTTTCTTGGTTTTTTTGAGACAAAGTTTCACTATGTAACCTTGGCTAGTCTGGAACATACATCAGTGATTCTCAGCTTTCTAATGTTTCAACCCTATAAAACAGTTCCTCATGTTGCGGTGACATCCAGCCATAACATTATTTCTGTTTCTACTTCATAACTATAATTGTGCTACTATTAGGAATTGTAATATCAATATCTGATGTGCGTGCTGGGTAGCTGAAGGGGTCTCAACCCACAGGTTGTGAACCACTGCATAGCTATCCTGGAACTGTGGAAATCCTCCAACTTCTTCCTCTGTCTCCTGAGTGCTAGGACCACAGCATGTGTCAGCCACCATGCCAGGCTGAAATATTTCTTTCTTTGAAGCAGTGTCTGACCTAGGGCTGGGACAAGGAAAGCAGAGTCTGTGGCGGCTCATAGTGCCAGAAAGTTAGTATACATCTGACCATGGAAGAAAGACACAGGGTAAAGGGCTCAGGGTAGGTGACCTCCAGCAGCTCCAGCTGAAACAATGTTCACAAGGGACACAAAGCAGAACTTCTTCGTTTGTTTTTGTTTTGAGACAGGGTTTCTCTGTGTGGCTCTGGGCATTCCTGGAGCTCACTCAATAGACCAGGCTGGCTTTGAACTCACAGAGATCTGCCTGCCTCTGCCTCCTGAGTGCTGAAATTAAAGGTGTGTGTCACCACTGGACTTACAAAACAGAACATTTGAGTCCAGCTTCAGCTATCTCAAACAATAAGCTGGAGGGGCCTGGAGAGATGGCTCAGAGGTTAAAGGCACTGGATGCTCTTTCAGAGGATCTACATTTGATTACTAGCATTTGCATGGTGGCTCACAATTTGTAACTCCAATCCTAGAGGATCTGATGGTTCAGACATCCTCTTCTGGTCTCTGTGTACAGTAGGCATGCACATGGTGCATAGACGTACATGTGGACAAACACCTATACACATAACACAAATGAAACCTTTTTTCTTTTTTCCTTTTCTTTCTTTCTCTCTTCTACCCTCTTCTTCTTTTTCCTCTTCTTTTGGAGATAGAATCTTTCTATGTATCCCTGGCTGGCCTAGAACTCACTCTGTAGGTCAGGCTTAAACTCACAGAGATCTGCCTGCCTCCTCCTACTTTTTGAGATTAGAAGTGTGCACCACTTCAGTTGACCAAAAATAAATCAATATTAAGAAGAATAGGGTGGAGAATGATTGAAGAACACATAAATGTACTTTTTTAGACATGCACATGGCTTGGGTACATGTGCATGCACACACACTTTTGAAAAATAAAAATAAAATACATATCTTTTCTGACTTGTACAAAAGATTTGCTTCAGTGATTGGCCCTAGATTGGTCCTGTTGTCACCCAGATCTGCTGGTTATGTCCTGTACCTGAGTCAGACCCATGTAGGGGACAACATCCAAAGTCTATTCTTGAGGCGTCTTTGTCTGGGGCTTTAAGTAGACAGGGCCGACTTCTGCCTGCCCTCCTCCTCGCTGCCCTGGTTCAGTTACCCCAGGTGGTTCAGCAGGGTGGAAAGTCCCTGCAGGCTGGTCACCGGAAACTATTTTATAGTCCAGAAACTAGAGTCTATGGGAGTCCTTGCCATGGCTTGCCGGGATCATTTAGGTCATGCTGGGAATAGGGTGAGGCTGGCTTTCTCCACCCCAGGCATCCCTAGCCCTATTTGTACAAAGATTAAAATCAGCTGCATACTGGGCCCAAGTCCCTATGACTCTCCTTGGACCTCCCCACCCCACTCCGACCCTAGAACAGCAGGTGCTGACTGGAGAGCGAGATTGAAGGCCTTAATGTTGACAACAGTGTGTGCCCCTTCATACATGAGTCTCACCTGGTTTTGAATCTCCTAGAAGAGATGGCCCTGAAGGTAAAAGACTCAGTGTTACTGAAATCACTGTCCTGAAGGCTGAGGAAGAGGACTGTGGGAGTCCTGAGTGTGCAAAGCAGTGTTGAGTCCCCAACTAGAGACTGAATTCCCTGGTAATATACAGGAAGCTTCTATGAGACATGTGGTCCTCCCAAGGGCAGTTAGTAGGGGTCTGGCTGAGTTGCCCTGCTGTGGAGACATCTGGCTACTTGGAGATTTCCTTGCTGAATGGCCAGCAAGGCACCGCCCTCTCCCCTCTGTGTATGGGCTACTGAGTCCCATCCCTGAAGAACTGGTGTGTGGGAGGGAGCCCTAGTAACTCCCATGATGCTTTGCAATGCCCTCCTCTGCTGCTTTTTCCTTCTAAGCCTGGTTGATAGATTTCCTGTTTGAAAAGACTGTGCATGTGCAGACCCAAAGCTGCTGGGGGCTCAGGATTTCAGTGGGATTCCAGTTAATCTGTCTGAGAAGAAACCACAGGAGTGGAGGACCTAGCCAGGCTGGAGGGACAGGTTACAAGGCCCTATGTGACCACCTTATAGGATCTGGGGGCCTCCTGTGCTGACATCAGCTCACAGGCGTCTCATTCATGGTTACAGGAAGATAAGTGTCATTATTGCAGCACCCCACATGCCCTGGGGTTCACCACCTTGTGATTCTTCTGGTGAGAAGCCAGCTGGCCAATAAGCTTGCCAATATTTGCCTCGGCAGCACCCTTTGCCCCATACCTCGCCTAGCTGGGAATTTCCTAGCTATGTGCCTTGGTCAGAAGTGATCCACTCAAGGGGAGGAGTCTGGTCTACCTAAGAAAGTTAGAAAATCTCATCCTTCAGATTATAGTCAGGAGTCCCGAAAAGATGCAGCCTCAGCTCAGATGAGCCACAGTCCATCAGTGTCTCAATTTTTGTCTTTTTTTTTTTTCTTATAACTGGGAAGCTAATTGCTTTCTGCTCATTAGGAATGAGGAATGCCAGCGATGCCTAGAATTTCTGGCCTTCTTGGAGTCACCACAGGAGGTGAAACTGACGGTCAGATAAAGCATGGGTCCTTTGTAACAGCTGCTGGATCAAGCCTTACCTGAGCTATCCCAGCTTCTGGGCATCTAGGTGATATCTGCCTGTAAATACTGTTACTCAGTTTAAAAATTCTTTCTAATGATAAGTAGTTACTTAATAACTAGGTAGAGCTTAAGGTAAAATCTTACAAACTATGAGGTCTGTGTTTGGAAATAGTAAAACAGAAGCTTAGTAAAAGGCAGCAAATTAGCAATGCAGTTCAGCCTTGGCTGTTTGGCACATGGTCAAACTAGAAAAGTCACGAGACTTACTTAGGAATTTACAGCAGCTAGCACGCAGCCCCCCTTTTCCATTTACTATTATTTTTAGATTGTTGCTGTTTTTTTTTTTCTTTGAGACAGTGCCTCATACCTTAGTCTGACCTCAAAATTACTGTGTAGTTGGAGATAACCTTGAACTTCCGATTCTTCTGCCTCCACCCACTGAAATTATATGCCTACGCTACTATGCTTGCTTTTTATGCTATGCTGAGAATTGAATCCAGAGCATTGTGCATGCTAGGCTAGCACTCTATCAACTCATCAGCACCTCCAGCTCCCTTCCCTCATCCACTAATCATTACTATTCATTAAATTTTTCTGCATCCTCAGAAAAACCACCACTGCACATTTTTGTTTTCTTGTGTGTTTTTCTAACAGGAGGATGACAACAATTCCTTTCATTTTCCAAATAGGAAAGCAGAAACCCAGAGAGGCTGAATATCAACTAAAGGTCACACAGCATGGTGACTGTGGAGCTTCTCAAAGTCCCAAATGTCCTGTGTGAATTTTGCCCTACCCTCTGTGCTAACTGCTTTCTTTCCCTTCAGGTGGCATTGGAGATTCGGTGTCTGCTGTGCCCAGAATTCTTTTTCATCTGCTGAGTAATTGCAGAGTGGCATGGGTCAGAAGGGATTGTGACACTGTGGCATGGCAAAGGTTGATGATCCCTTCCTCACTTAGGAGACCTGAAGTTCAAAACTTTGAAAGCCTCCAACAGAGAGGTCTGGAGCTTGGCTTCTTAAGCTGGTGTCGCCCTACAGAAGGTCTCGAAACACACAACAACAAGAATTAAACTCGGAATCAAATTTGTGAGGAATCTGAGGTGTTTCTGGCAGAGCTGGCCTGAGCTGCACCACAGCCCTGGTTCTGTGCCGCTATGCACCTCTCACAGAGTCCCAGCACCTCAGAGAGCTCTTCTGGAAGCATCACTGTTCAAATTCAAGACTACTGTGTAGGACGGAGGGACATAGTGTTCTCACCATAGGCACAAGCCTTTATGTTCCTATAGAAGTAAGACAGTTTCATTCCGGAAGACAAAGACAGCCTTTTCCTGTCATCACGCCCTGGTAAGTAAGTATCAAGTCAGGTTGCCTTTGGGTTGTGTCCTGTTAGGATGTTTCCTTTTAAAGATCGCTATTTGAAGCACATATGGTGGTGAGTGCCTCTCATTCCACCAGGGGCAGGAAGATCTCTGAGTTCGAGGCCAGTCTGGTTTACATAGTGTGTACTAGGCCAGAACCGCACATTGAGATCCTATATCAAAAATAATTCATTGAATTGCTTCTTGGGTTTCTGACTCAAGTTTCACAAAAGTTGTTTAAATGTATTCTGGTTTGGGATTAGGACAGATTTCCCAACTATGGTAGGTCCCAGCCCCCAAATAATGACACAGACTTTAAATTATCAGAGCTCAGCCTTTTGCTTATGCTTGTTCCCAATTAGCTCTTATAACTTAAATTAACCTGCTTCTACAAATCTACATTCTGCCATGCGGCTTTTTACCTCTCCTCCATTCTGTTCACCTGACTCCTGCTTGTGTCTCACACCAGCCTCTAACCAGGAAGTCCCAGCTACTCCCTCCTGCCTACCTATCAGCCATTCAGCTCTTTATTAAACCAATCAGGTGCCTCAGACACATCTTCACACAGTGCAAACAAGCATCCTGCAACACCCAACAGTTTCCAAAATGGCCCTAAACACACCTCTGTCCCCTTGGACTATGTGTTTATGTGAAATGGTGTCCTCAGCAAGATGATTATAAAATCAAAATATTAACTAACTCCTTAAAATGCTGAAGAAGCCCCATGTCTTGCCATGTCAGACATTCAGTCTCAGCTCTTCATATGAAAGTCAGCAAACACAATCATCATACACACAATCTCTTACTCTCTCTTTCCACGTGAGCTGGCACCACAACGTGAGTGTCTGTGGAGGTCAGATGGCATCACGTGGTGGTTAGTTCTCTTTCCATCATGCAAGTCCCGGTGATCAAACTCAGGTCATCAGGCTTGGTGGCAGGAGCTTCTACCCACTGAGCTATCCTGCCTGCCCAAAGACAACTTTGGATTATTTTATGTTTAGTAAGTGAAGTTTACTGCTTAATAGTCTTTAAATAAATTTTATGAGGAAAAACAGGGCTTATAGACAAAAAACTGGCCACATGTGATTAGGGGGCTATGTTCTGATTTCTTACTAATGACTGAAACTGTACACCTCAGAGTACAAACCATGGTTTCTTGCTTTTCATACGCAGGTCTGGGATTCCTGCACGTGGGCTTCAGTACTGGGATCTGCTTCTGTTGTTTCTAGATGAAACGATAGGAGAGAAGCTGCAGCTTCCTCAAATTACCCACGTGGCTCTGAGTGGCTGTGATTTCCCAAAGATGAAAAGCAAACAGGACTGCGTTTCCCAGTACAGTGCCCAGTTTGAAGAACCAGAGACAGCCCGATGTTCTCTGGGAAAGTTTCCAAACCTTAACAATGCAGGTGCCCTGAGCCCAGTGTCCTTACAGTATTCCCTTCTATTTGGGCTGGGGGATTGGAGAGGGAGCGGACACTCCGCGAAAGTTCCCACAGACACACACACACTACACACATGAACACATGCATGCACACACTCATGCACGTGCACACACACACTTGCATGCACGCACGATCGTGTATGTGCCTGCACATGGACACACACACACACACACTTCTCTTTGCTCTGTTGTTGTTTTTAGACAGAGTCTCACTCTTTATGCCAGGCTGCCCCTTGGACTCATAGCAATTCTCATGTCTTGCTGTCTTGGTTTATTTCAGTAGAGTTGAGGACATTTGCACATGCTAGACAAGTACTCTACCACTAAGTCATACCTCTAGACTATTTTATTTTTTAAGATTTATTTTATTTTTAATTATGTGTGTATGGGTATGTGGATGTGTGGGAATGCAGGTTCCCCCAGAGGCCAGAAGAATGCAGGATCCCCTGAGTGAGATTTATAGGAAGCAATAAATTCTCTATCAGAGAGAGCACTTGGCATTCCTAACCACTGACCCAGCTTTCTGGCCCATTTATTTGGTGTCCTGGCTGGTTTTATGTCATCTTAACATAAGCCAGAGTCATCACAGATGAGGGAACCGCAATTGAGAAAATGCCTCCATAAGCTCCAGCTATAGGCAAGCCTGTAAAGGATTCTCTTAATTAGTAATTGATTGGGGAAGGCCCAGCCCACTGCAGGTGGTAAAGCGGGTGGTCCTAGGTTTTAAAAGAAAGCAGACTGAGAAGCAGCATCCTCCATGGCCTCTGCATCACCTCCTGTCTCCAGGTTCTTACCCTTTTGCACTCCTGTCCTTTCTACCTTTAGTTATGCATGTGGAAATATAAGCCAAATAAACCTTTTCCTCCCCAACTTGGTGTTTAATCATAGCAAGCAATAATAACCTAAACTCTGTGTACATCTGTGTGCATGTACATGTATGTATAGACATGTGGATGCCAGAGAACATTGGGTGGCATTCTTTAGGGGCCGTCCAACTTGTTTTTTAGGGAGTCTCTCATTGGGACTCAGGGCTTCCAATTAGGCTAACTAGGTGGCCGTTGAGCTCCCGGATCTTCCTGTCTCTGCCTTACCGGAGTTGGGCTTATAAGAACAAACAATCTTGCCTGTCTTTTTACATACTTCTCAGCCCCTAAAAAGGCTTTCTATACAGTCAGGCTGCATTTGGCTGCTCTTATTGAAAACTCATAACTTCTACACAGTTCAGATTTCCCAGTCTCAGCTGAACAACATTGTAGATGAGGCTAGCCTTGCTTCCTGTGGCAGTTGCTAAACTCTAGGTTCATCTCTGGTCTTGAGCAGCCAAGAGCTGATCACTGCACAAAGACACCCGAGCCCAGCAAGTGTGCTGGACAGTTTCCCATCACTGTGACAGCTGCCTGACATGAATCAACTTGTCAGGAAGAGAGAGTGGCTTTCTGTTGGAGGCTTTAGCCATGGTTACCAGGCCCCATCACTCTGGGGTCTGTGTTAAGGCAATAAAGCATGGAAGGAGAATGGAACATGTATTGATTGGAGTTTTCTAAAGACTAATAGAATTCATACATATGTATATATTAGAAGAAAATTTATGGTGCCGGAGAGATGGCTTAGTGGCAAAGAGCATTGGCTGCTCTTCCAGAGGACCTGGGTTCAATTCCTCGAATCCATGTGGCAGCTCATACCTGTCTGTAACTCCAGTTTCAGGGCTTCTGATACTCTCATACAGACATGCATGCAGGCAAAACACCAATGCATATAATTAAAAAAAAACTTTAAAAATAAAAAGAGGATTTATTAGATTGATTTACATGGTATGATCCAGGTAGTCTAACAATGGCTGTCACATGGAGAGGTTGAGATTCCAGGAGCTGTTCAGTCCACAGGGCTAGATATCTAGGTGGTCCCAACCTGGTGCTGGAGGCCTGGAGGATTCCTGGAGAGCTTCTGGTCCTGCAGAAGCTGACTTTCCATCAGCAAAGGAGTGACACATAAACAGGACAGATGGACTTGGCAGCTAGAATGAGGCAAAATATAGTTTCCTTCTTCCATGTCCTTTGATCCAGGGACCAGAAGGTGCCACCCATATTCAGGGTGGGTCTTTCCTCTTCAGATCTCTTTTAGGAATGTCTGGAGGCTTGTATGTTAGTTGATTCCATAGCCTGTCAACTGACAACCAAAACTAACCATCAGAGAGTGTGGGTATGAGGCATGAGCACAGGATGGGAAGGTGCTGTCGTCATGGCAGCTGGGGACCAGGGTCTCAGCAGCCCCTTTTCCCCCAGTAAGCCTCACGGGGTTCCTAAAGGCTATACCACTTACCATAGTACAAGGAGCCTCAGATGCAAATGGCAGAGGGTGTCTTGGCTTTGTGGGCTGATGGAGCAGAGCACTGGCATCTGGGTAGTTTGGCCACAGAAATTATGTTTCTGTCCACTGTTTGGGAGTCTTGAGGCCCAAGGCATCTGGAGCTGGCTTCTTCCAAAGTTCTTGCAGAGGACCTGCTGCAGATGTCTGCCCAGTTTGTTGCTGCAGGACCTTAGGCTCTGCCCGTGTCTGTATGACACTCCCTGTGTGTCCATGCCTTGACTTCTTCCATATTTGTGCAGTGCTGAGGTTTGAACCTAGGTCTACGTTGAGCCCACATTCCCAGCCTCACTGCCCAGTTTGATCCCCCAGCAAACACTAGGCATGTTATATCAGGGGCCCAGTCTACTTCTCAGAGGGCCTGTTTCCAAATTGGGTCACAGTTGAAGGTATCAGGGAGGGGAAGTTCAGAATCTTAATATCTAAACTTTGGGGGATGCAACTCACACCATAACAAAGAATATATGCACATGTGGTGATATATTGTACATTTAATATATTTAGCCTGGAATATCAGAGGACAGAATCACCTACAGCCAAGCCATGAAGGTCAGGAAGTGATGACCCAAGCCTTTAATCCCATCACTCAGGATCTCTGTGAGTTCAAGGTCTAACAGCCAGGCAGTGGTAGCTCACACCTTTAATCCTAGCTCTAGGAGAGTTGAACCAGGAAGTAAATTAGCAGGACAGCAAAAGAAATATAAGGCAGAAGAAGCAGGCAGAAATTCAGCTATTCTGTCTGAGTGACCAGTCAAACTGAGGACCCGTGAAGATAGGACTATCCTGTTCAGGCAGAGAAGTTGATTGAGTGAGAATTGACTGTGGTTTGTTTCCTCTCTCTGATATTCCAGCTTTTCCCCAACATCTGGTTTTTGTTATAATACTAAATAGAATTTGTGCAACATGCACACATTTTTATTTATTAAAAACATTTTTTGTCAGTGTTAGGGATAGATAAATCTAAGTAAGCACTCTACCACTAAGCTATGTTTTTTTTTTCTACAGAAAAACATTACTAACACACTCTTTATTTATAATTTATTATTATTTAATTTTGTATGCATTGGTGTTTTGCCTGCATATATGTTTGTGTCAGGGTGTTGGATCCTGGAGTTACAGTTATAAGCTGCCATGTTGGTGCTGGGAATTGAACCCAAGTCCTCTGGAAGGACAGTCAGTGTTCTTAACCACTGAGCCATCTCTCCAGCCCCGTAACATACTCATTATAGACACTGTGTCAGTGTCTTCCCACCAGCAACAGTGTTGATGGCCCCTGTCACATAAATACAGCTCAGCTGGCCCAGGGACCATCAGATTTTTATTTTTATTTTTTTCCTTCAGAATGGGGAATCAGACTCAGGGCTTTGTGCATGAGAAAAAAACACTCTATCACATTCCCAGTCTCCCATTCTTATTCCTTTTTATTTTGAGACAGGGTCTCACTAAGTTGCCCAAGTTGGGCCTTGAGCTTACTCTGTAGCCCTGGCTGGCTTTGAATTTTCAATTCTCCAGCCTCAACTAGATTCTCTGAGCAGCTGGAATCCTTTGTCACCAGGTCCAGCTAGACTTTCTGAGTTTTGCCGAACTGGTTGGTGAGAAACAGTCTTTTGTGGTGAGCTAACTGCTTTTCCTAGCTCTTCCTTGTCTGCTTGAGGCTGACTTGTATTGT
Source organism: Sigmodon hispidus (assembly GCA_004025045.1). Lineage (NCBI taxonomy): Eukaryota > Metazoa > Chordata > Mammalia > Rodentia > Cricetidae > Sigmodon > Sigmodon hispidus. The sequence goes on from PVIH01000183.1 coordinate 431,741, forward strand.
GCCTTGGACTGGTGACTTGTCTGGTGTCTAGTTGGATGCTGAATCATTGGTCTTTTGTGCTCATCAAGTCCCAGGAGCCCTTTCAGGGCTTTGTTTTAGTTTTGTTTTTCAAGACAGGGTTTCTCTGTGTAGCCCAGCTGTCCTGGAACTCACTCTGTAGACCAGGCTGGCCTCTGCCTCCTGAGTGCTGGGATTAAAGGTGTGAGCAACCATTGCCCAGCAGAAATTAGCTTAAGAGCATTTTAAGTATTTTCTTTTGATAGCTATTTGTTATTTGACTTTGAATAAGAATTTCTGTTTTCTTTCTTAAACAATAGAAAAATGTTTAGTTTTGAGCTGGAGATAACTTAGCTCTTTCAGAGGACCCTGGTTCAATTACCAGCACCCACATGGCAACTTAAAACTGTCTGTAACTCATTTCCTGGGGTTCTGACATCTTCACACAAATCCACATAGAGTTAAATAAATTATTTTTAAAAATGTTCAGTTTTTCAGCTGGAGAGATGGCTCAGAGGTTAAGAGCATTGACTGTGCTTCCAGAGGTCCTGAGTTCAATTTCCAGCAACCACATGGTGGCTCACAACCATCTATGATGACATCTGGTACCTTCTTCTGTATACTGTATACATAATCAATCAATCAATCAATCAATCAATCTTTTAAAACAATGTTCAGTTTTTCATAGAAACAAATACCATTTTCTTTGGTGGCTTTGGAGGCCATCCAGAGTCCCTCATATGCTAGGCAAGGACTCATTGAGCTGTATCTTGAGTCCTTTAAATAATAAAAAATTTATACTTTATTTATGTGTATGTACATGCACCTGTGCACACACACCTACACATGAGCTTGGTGGCCATCAGCTTAGTGGCAAGTGCCTTTACTTGTTACCTTGATGCCTCCACACACACACACACACACACACACACATATATATACATATGTAAATATGTATGTACATATATACAAATGCACACGCATATGTTTGATTTTATTTTTATTGTATACTTGTTTCTGGATTGATGCAGAAGCAGACATGCCATGGCACAAGTGTGGAGGTCAGAGGATAGATCACAGGAATTGTTTACTTCCTTCAAGGCGTCCAGAGAGCAAGCCCAGGTCTTTAGGCTTGCAAAGCAAGCGCTGTTACCTGCTGGGCCATCTCAGTGGCTGGCCTTTGTTATTTTATTGTTTGTTTTGTGATGGGAGTGCTCCCATAGCCCAGGCTGTCCTCAGACGTACTTTAGCTGAGTATGACCTTGAATGTCTAGTCTTTCTGCCTCTACCACTCAATTCACCACCACACCAGGAATAGATTTTTTTTTATTGTTGTCTTTAATCAATAATCCCTTATGGACATAAAAGCAATTTAGAATTATTTAACATGGGAAATGACTCTGGGGTAGGCTGTGTTGTACTGCACCGCATGATTTGGTGGATAGGATAGTGTGATTCTCCTTTTGACAAATGCAGAATCTCCAGTGGTCAACTGGAAAGATTGATAAAGAAGAGCTTACCAATTGATTAAAATGTAGAAACAGAGGTCAGTGATACCCAAAAAGGCAGGATCCCAGCTACTGTCCTGGAGCCTCTGGCTTCATGAAGGGATTGTTGGCAGGATCCCAGCTACTGTCCTGGAGCCTCTGGCTTCATGAAGGGATTGGGGATTCCCATTCTGACCTGTCACCTGGTCAAATAGACTTTTCCTCTCTGTGTGCCTTTTCTCTTACTTAGAAGTAGATCAGAAGAGAGAGGTTTTGGAGTGCCTGAAGCTTAATGCAGCTGAGAAGTGTGTCTTAGGATCACACAAGTAGAGCTGGGGTTGTAGCTTAGGGGCAGAGCATTCGCCTAGAAAGGAGGCCCTGGGTTCATTGAGCCCTAGGATTGCCAGACAAAGCTAAAAGTATAACAACTGTATAAAGTCCTGGATTCAATTCCTGGCACTGAAAAAAAATGGGGTGTGTGTGTCACCCGGGAGATGTTTAATGGTTAAGAGCATTGGCTATTCTACTGGAGGACTCAGATTTGATTCCCAGCACCCACGTGGCAGCTCACAACTATCTGTAACCCCAGTTTCAGGGGACCTGAGGACCTGACACCTTCTTTCAGCACCTGTTATAGGCATGCACATGGCATACAAACATACATGCAGGGAAAACATGCATACATATAAAATAAAATAATAAATTCTTAAAAATGGGACTGGGGATGTGGCTCAGTTGGTGTGATCACCAAGTTTATGTGAAGCCCTCGCTTCTATCCTCAACACAACAAATATTAGACATGGGCTATCGTCTTGACACATGGGAGATGGAGGCAAGAGAACCAGGAATTCGAGATCATCTTTAGCTATATAGTGAGTTTGAGGCTAGCCTGGGCAACATGAGACCCTGTCTCAAAAAAGAAAAACAAAAAATCAACTACAAAGTTAAACCTCCCCCACCTCCTGCCCTGGATTAAACTCCCTCTGTTTTAGTATTAGCCATATGATGGAAGCTTTGGAAGTGTGGGGTCAGCTCCTGGTTGTTGACTCTGCCCACCTGAAGTGACCTTCACATGTGGCAGTTTGCCTGGAGTAGAAATGCTCTCATGCTAACACTCCCCAGTTCAAGAATCTCTGCAGTCATCCTTGAAGGGTGTCCCCACTTTTCTAGCAAGCCCAGGCCTGGTGGGGAGGGTATCCATCTGCTTGTCTTTGATTTTCAGATCTGTGATCATCCGTTTTTCATGGGCCAGATCTCTGATGAGTCTCTCTGCTTCCTCCAGCCTTCAGCTGTCTTCTGCTTTGAAGGTGCTCAGGGCTGCTAGGAAAGGAGGTCTGTGCTGCTGGCCCGGCAGGTCTGCTCAGGGCCTGGCTGAGGTGCTGTTTTCTGAGGAGGGGACAGGGAATCACGGTAGCTGGGCACATGATGAGAAACTACATTCTCCTTAGCTACAGAAGGCAGGGCAGAGAACAGGTGTGAGGAATTGCTAAGGTCTGTGGTAGAGTCTCACACTCTGTGCATGTCGTCTATTCAATAAGGTTACCAGTGTACCGATGTTCCTCATTCATGGGGACACAGAGGTTCCACACCCACCGGCTGGCTGCATCCTGGTCACCATGGCATGTTTCCTTCAGCAGCAGTAGCCAAGGCACAGAAGGTATGTATATTTAACATGCAGAAATCCAGGATTAGTCCCCAGAATTTATGTGCGATGGTGTGAAGCTATCAGATCCCCTGAAAATGGACTTACAGACAGTTCTGAGCTGCCATGTGGCTGCTGGGATTTGAACCTGGGTCCTGTGGAAGAACAGTCAGTGCTGTTAACTGCTACACCATCTCTCCACTCCCCTGACCCTTTTTGGAGACAGAGTCTCTCTACATAGTCCTGGGTATCCTGGAACTCACTTGGTAGAGCAGACTGGCCTCAAACTCAGAGATCCACCTGCCTCTGCTTCTCGAGTACTGGGACTAAAGGTGTGTGTCAACAACACCCGGTATGAGACGGGTTTTGACTGAACATTTGCCATAACTTCATGGTAAAGGGACTGTCCCAAATTAATATGGCCCAGGGCACATTTATGGAAGTATAGGGTGAATGGAGGAGGCAATAGCTGGAGAAGTATGGCCACCTCAGTTTGTCATATGTTTGAGGAAGCAGGGGGGGGGGGACTACGTTTTGAAGGGTGACAGACACAGGAACTGGGAACACTATCTTTGAAGTCTCAGAGGGGCAGAGCCAGGAGTAGCCATATATAGCTTTGCCCTGCACCCATTAAGGCAGCCGGGTAGGGTGGGGAGAGACTCTGCTGGTCATGAGACTCTGTCTCATCACGTGAAGGATTGTTCTTGGAGGTAGTGAGCTCCTCAGTGCCAGGGCTGTGTAAAAAGAATGAGAGCGGGGTTCTTGGCTGTAGTTCCAGATCCTACTCATAAAAATCCCTGTTAGATAACTGTACATATGAAGTATCAACAAATATGGACCCACAGCTCTTCTGTTTTAAGGGTTCTCTTTAAAAACAAACTATGAAACCAGAACTAACTTACAGTTCATGTAGATTTTTAACAAAGATGTTATTCTTCTAGAAAGTTTTTATTTTATGGGTATGGGTGTTTTGTCTGCGTGTATGTCTGTGTACCATGTGACTGGAGAGACCAATTAGAAGGCAATGGATCCCCTGGAACTGGAGTTACAGAGGTTTGTGAGCTGCCATGTGGGTGCAGGTTCTCTGGAAGAGCAGCCAGTGCTCTTAACCCCACCGAGCATCTCTCCAGCTCCCCACTTTTAAAGGAGTCTCATGTAAACCAGGCTGGTCCCTGAACTTTTTATGTTGCCAAGGATGACTTTGAACTTCTGATTCTCCTGTCGTCTACCTCTAGGTGCTGGGATGACAGACCCTACCATGCTGGTTTATGTAGTCCCGGGGATCGAACTTTGCGCATGCCAGGCTAGGCGAGCACTATACCAGCTGAGCCTTATTCCCAGCTCCTTTCTCTCTTTAACAGGGTCTCATACTTCCTAGGCAGGCTTGAAACTGACTATGTGGCTGCAGACTTGCTATGGTCCTCCTGTCCTATGTTTCAGAGTGCGGGCCTGAAGGCATGAGCCATCACCCTGATGTCTATGTGAATGCTGAACAGGTCCTTCCCTCCCTCCTGCAAGGTTGTCATTGGTTGGGCAAAATGGAGCAGGCCATTAAGAGGTCTGTTGATAATCAATGTTTCCTCTCAGACTTGTGTGGGCTTTTAGAGTATGTGTTAGGAGAAAAACGAATCTAAGTAAATAAAAAGAATGCAGCTTTCTCTTTTTCATGAAGTCATACTCAGTCTATTGAATCCATCAGTGGTGACTTTGCACCTTGCAGACCCCCCTCCCCCATCTGAACTGGAATGGAGAAAGCCTATTAAACAGCATTTAACAAATTCAGAAAGGCAGGTTCTTGGCTGAGGGAATGAATTCCACTTAGGAGAGGCATTCTTTTTCAAAGGAGGCCAGTGGGCCTGGAGAAGAGACCGGTGGTGGAGGGCCTTTTGTTTCGAGAGGGGACCGCATCTGGATCTCAATGTATCTCTGCTCAAAAGGAGACTTCTCATAATGGACCCAACTCCAAACACACGGAGGACAAGGACTGGCAAGCTTTTCAAAAGAAAAAACACTTGGCTGTGCTGGAGGCTGGGAGGGCCCTGGTCCCTGCTGGCAAGCGCGTGTGGGCTTTGCAGGTGGGTGGAGGGCTCCTGGGCCAGGCTTGTCACCTTAATCAAAGACTGGAGGCTTCCTCTTCCCCTTGCCCCTCCTGGGAGCTGGGGGCCTGAATTCATTTACAATTCCTGTGTGAGGTTTTCTGCTAAAGCTGCCAAACTGGACCGTGAAAGGCATTTTAGAGGAGAACAGGCCAAGGCTGCCCTCCTGGCGGAGACAGCTTCTGTGTGGAGGAAGGGGAGGGGTGGAGTGACCCCCTGCAGACAGGGATGGGGCCGCCAGTGCACCCTGGCTTCCACTCCCAGCTCTGCCGGTCTCCACTGTGACTAGAGAGAAGTTGTGCAACCTTGGTCGGCCCCTCAGGCCTTTCCTGACATCAGAAGTGACACAGCCATTGCCGTCACAGCCGGCCGTGACTCTGCTGAGGATACGCTGTCTTCTCCCTTCTGGTTGTGTGGGTGTGTCGCCTCCGGCAAGGCGCTCTGGCTTCCTAATATTCTAATGTCCTTACACCCACAGGTGAGGCGGGTAGAGCCAGTAAAGACCTTAGTAGTTACTGGTGACACAACCAGTCTTCAGCTGATGGGTGGCGTGTGGTGTCCTAGTGACCATAGGGACACTAGGTCCCTATGTGTGGACGAGGGAATCCCCCCATCGCCTGGCCTCCATCTTCCCAGGTGGCCTCTTGTTAATGAGCAGCTAGAGAGCTTGAGGGTAGATGGAGAGAACAATCTGGAAGGAATTTCTATACATAAAGACCTGAGACAGTTAGGACCGGCTTGCACCTGGGGTGGGTGGAGCAGAACTCCCGGGGAGGGAAAAATGAGGGTGGAGCATGGACCTGAAGGGCTTTTTAGATGTGGACGCCCATTTCCTCCTGGGGGTTGAGTGTTACAGCCTAGCTTGGTTCTGTTTGCCAGGACCTAGGCACCTATTCTCCCCAGACAGCTGACTGGGAGAGTGAGGGTGTCCAGATCCTCCCTTCCACAGGCAGAACCTGTAGACATCCCTTCTCTGAGAAAGCAAGAAGGCCCCAGGGATGAAGGGGCAGCTCAGCTGGAGGCTATGGGTCTGTGAGAGGAAGTGAGATGGCCCTGGGCCTGTCTGAAGGAGCAATATAGGGTACAGTTCCTGGGGGTCCAGGGTTGGGAGGCCATTGAGGTTCTTGGCAACTGTGACACTTGGGGCAGGGATGATCCCGGCTGGCAGGAAAGGGCACTCGGAGGGTCTGGGGCCTAGCGCTCTTGTCATCCTGATACTGTCCACCCAGTAGAGTGCCTTCCTCCTTTTACAAGCTATCTTCCTGGCCCAGTGATAGACCAATGCTCCCAGTGTGCTCCCCACTTCCTGTGTTCCCTACTGTGCTCCCTCCTCATGCTCCCTCTCTGTCTTCTCTTCCCATTCTTCCCTGAATCCCTTGTGTGTCCCATGATCCTCTGGTGATGTCATTAGCTCTATCCTCTCTCTTGGCTGTGCTCCACAGGCAGCCCTGGTGCTCAGGGGATATTGTAAAACTTGAAGCGACCTGGGCAGGGTCCATGTCATACTTGACAGGTTCAGCTTGGCTTTAGAGAAGACCCAGCAGGGTGACCTCCCTTTTCACATGTTCCCCAGGGGATCTTGGCTCACTTTTACATAGGGGCTCAGGGAGGGGGCAGAGTGCTTCACTATGGAGGGCTTGTAAAAAAAAAAAAACAAAATCTGTATCTGAATATGTGAACTATAGCTGCTGGGTCAAAGGGGAAGGAGGGGAGAGGGGAGATGGGGACAAGGGACAAGAGGGGAGTACCCGGGGCTGGTCCTCTTCTTTCTGTCTCAGCTCCCCAAACTTCAACAGGGATGGGTCTTGGAGGTGCCTTTGGGACAGGCCTAAGAAGCCACCATGAGACAGCTGCTCAATTTGGAGTGCGTGGAGGCCAGGCTGTTCCTGTCTGGAGGGCTGGGGTCTGAAGTGCTGGGCCTTCTTTCCTTCCGAGCCTGGGGTGTAGCCTTGGATCTGGCAGGCTCCGCTGAAGTTCCCTGGAATGTGCATATAGACCAGAGAATTAGGGGGATGCCCTTGTCTGTTCCTATCCAGTGGGTCCAGGTGCCCCAGCTCTGTCCTCTTCAGTGTCTCCCCAGGAGCAGGACCTGGGGAATCCACCTTGTCCTGACTTTCTATGGTCCTCAGACTAGAGATCTTTGCAGTTCTTGGAGAGATCTACTCCTGTTACCCCAAAATATGAGGCTAAGGGTTAGAAGTTTTCCCTCAGCCCCAGCCCCGCACCCCCAATTCTCCCCCAGGCCTTGTCCAACAGTGTAATAGACTCTTGGCTGAACCGAAGCCGGTCAGGACCCTTGGCCAAGGTTAGTGCTATAGAGCACTAGGGATTGAAGATTGGGATAGTCTGAGGTATGGGGGCCACAGCCCACCTCCCAGATTCTAGAATGGAAAGGCGTGCAATGTGTTCTCATGCATAACCATGGCTGGGAACTCTCCACCCTAGCAGCCACTCTCTCAGCTACAGACTCCCCGCTTCTGCTTGCTGCTGGACTTCCTGCTGATGCCAAGCTTTGCACAGGTCCTGCTATTTTGGCTGGTTGATTTATGAGCTTCCTTTTATTGATGGAGAGGCTGAAGCTCAGGAGAAACTTTCCCAAGAACACATAGCTGGATAGTGTTGGAGCTGAGATTTGACTCCAGGGAGAATATTTTTCTTTGAAGTGTTTATAATAGAATTTCTTCTTCTTCTTCTTTTTTTTTTTTTTTAACTTTATTTATTTGCCTGGAACTGGGAACTGGAACTACAGACAGTTGTGAGCTGCCATGTGGATGCTGGGAATTGAACCCTGGTCCTCTGGAAGAGCAGTCAGTGCTCTTAACCGCTGAGCCACCTCTCTAGCCCCTATAATAGAATTTCTTTAAAGATTTACCTTTCTAAAATCTATGTGTGTACACATGTGTCTGTGTGTGAGCATGTGAGTGCAGATGCTGGTTGAAGCCAGAAGAGGGCGTTAGATTCTCCTGGAACTAGAGTGATGGGGGTTGTGAGCTGCTGTATGTAGTGCTGGGAACGGAACCTCTCCCTGCTAGTCTGAGGAATTGTTCTGTGCACCAGCAAGTGCTCCTAACTGCTAAGCTATTTCTCCAGCTTTAATTACGAAAGTGAACATATCTGAACCACAAGCATCATGTCTGGGAATGGGACCTTATACTGTTTGTCAGGCCTTCTCCTGATTCTCTTCCCTGCCTTGCGCTCAGAAACTTGTATGATAAGGAAGAGGCAGGAAAGGCGTGGGTGGTCTGAGGTAGCCACAGGGTGGAAGTAGCAGAAGTTAACAGTTATTAAGCGCCTACTGCATACAAAGCTGTTTTAAGGGCCAATGGGACAGCTCAGCAGATAGGAGTGTTTAAGGTGTTTGCTGCACAAGGCTGATAACCTGCTTCAGTTCCCTGGATCCAACAATGGAAGGAGAGAACCAGCTCCCCGAAGTTATCCTCTGACTGACACACACTCTCTATGTGGGCAAGTTCACACACATACTCTCTAGTTAAAACAACAAACTTCCAAAGTTGCTTTAAGTGATTTCACTATTTACCTCTCTCTCTTTGTGTGTGTGTGTGTGTGTGTGTGTGTGTGTGTGTGTGTGTTTGCTATGGTGGCACACACATGGAGGCCAGAGGGCAACCTTGGGACTTGGTTCTCTTTTCTACCTGGTTGAGACAGGCTCCTTTGCCCGCTGCTTTGTAGGCTAGGGTAGCCATCTCACTGTGGGAACCCTGAGATTAAAGACAAACAGGACTTCATGTGGGTTCCGAGGATTTGAACTCAGGTCTTTATGCGATCGAAGCAGGTACCTTGCCCACCAGGTCATCTCCCCAGCCCTTTTTTAGCCTATTGAATCCTTACAATAACCTATCTTGACTATCATTATTACCATTTTGAAAATGGCCAAACTGCGGTCATTGCCTTCCCCCATACTCCCCTTCCCATGATGTAGCTGGTGATTGAGCTGATCCCACCTAGGTATACCAGCTGCAGGAGCTGGCTTAATGGATAGGTGTCCTCCTGGGGAAGAATGCTGCTGGGGGTGGGGGCCAGGGTCCCTCTTCCTCCAGCATCTGTGGCTGCCAGTGTTTGCTGAGTAGAGAGCCCACAATCTGGCGGTCTGGTCCCCACTTGGTGCTTGGCTCAGCTCTGCTGTGGTCCCCCAGGAGGCTTAGGAGGGCAGCGATGATGGGAGCACTGGGCCCCACGCTCTCTGTGGAAGCTCATTTTCATTCATTTTCTTTAAATGCTTCTTGCTCTCTGTTTTTAAATCTAATTTTTCAGCTTCTTTTTTATCTTCACTCAGCTTGCTTTAATGAAACAAAAAAGTGTGTCTGTTTCCCTCTGCTGGAGCTGCCCGGGGAATTTCAATATAAAACAAACAAGTTGGCTTTTAAAATTAAAATTTTATAGGTGGCATTTCCTCATTTAATGGAAGGCACAAAAGGCTGAAGTAAAACCAATTAACGTGGGGTCGGGACTTGGTGTTCAGCAAAATTAAACAACAGGACTGCCACACGAGGGAGGAGCACGAAGCAGAGCTGGGGGGGGATGAGAGAGGCAGACTGGAGGCAGGGCAGTGGTCCAGGTGTGTACATTCAGTACCTTGGCCTGGCCTTGATGCTAGATCCCCACATTAGATCCTGTGTGCACATTCGCCCTGCATAGAGGTAGTGGGTGACAAGGACATGGGAACATTATCAGAGCTAGGTGGAGGATCCTGAACAGTCAGGCCAGAATGGGGCTGAGAATTCTGCCCAGGCCAGCACCCACAGGGATGGGAACCCTTAGAACATCCAAGGAGGTGCAGTACACTCTTCATGTGTTATAGGGATCACACAATCCAGGGGGTGGCAAGTGTCCCCCCCTCTGCAGGCCTCCAGATTGAGTGAAAGGGCAGGCGAGGTTAATGGGACTCCTGTTTGGCTGCGAGTTCCTCAGGATGCCTGTCATCCAGTGAAGGTTGCATTTGGAGAAGAAAAGGGAAGAAGCCCCTGGAGACTCAAGAAAGGGAGGGTCATGTGGAGGAGGAGGATGAGGAACTAACTGTTTTGTGGAGGAGGAGGAGGAGGAACTAACTGTTTTGTGCACCATCAGGAGCAGAGTGCCAGCACTGGAAGAAAGTCAGTGGGACTGGACAGAAAGGGACATGTGAACAGAGGCAGATCTGCAGAGGGGTCTCATCCCCATCATGGGGGCACTGAGATGCCAGGGAGTGTCCATAGGAGTCGGATGGGTCACAGGGGCTTCTGGGAGTTCAATTTTGAGCACCAGTGGCAGGCCAGGAAGATTCCAGCCAGGTCTGGACAAACCTGAGGTCTGGCTTCTGGAAGTCAAAAGAGAAGGATGCAGGGAAGATGGTATCTTCTCTGCCTGGGGCTTGCAGGATAGCAGGGCAGAGGGGCCAAGGGGCTGGTTAGGGTCCAGCTGTGTGGGAACACCGGGAGCGGATGGAGTTCAGAATGACAGGAATGTGTATCTTACAGTCCAGGGAGGGAAAGGGACCCACAGCCCCAGCTGTGTCCGGGAACACAGTTCTCTTTCCCCTCCTCTCATCCCCTCCCAGTCCTTTTTGTCCCTTGCTGTGATACTTATCTCCCTCATTCCTGCTACGTTCTGATTCTACAGAAAAAGCTACTCTGGTGACTAAATGGGGACCCCTGAGCTGGTCCCTAAGGACACTCCTGGCATATTTCATTCTCCCGCTGGGTCTTCAGACGAGAGTCATAGGCTGCAGACTGAAGATGGGCCTCTGTATAGACATTAGGTGCCAAGTCCCCTTCCTGAGAAGAAGAAGGGTCTGTCTCCGAGGGAGACTGCACTCAGCTCTGTCCCCAGGAGAGCATCCCTTCCCTCTGAGGGACCTACCTGTCTGAGGTTTACTTGTAAGTGTCTTTGAGGCCTGTTTGAAGGCTGGAGGGCTGTGCTGTTTTGAGGGTCAGTAACAAAACCATATATAGATGGTTCCAGGTTAAGGCCAACTTATTGACTTTCTCCCTCCATGTAACAGAGATGGTAGAAACAAAGAAGCGGGAAGTGGTTTCTTATAGTCTGGTGCTGGCACTTTCCCTTTGGTCATAGGTCGTGTCTATTTCAATTTCACTTTATTGGGACAGAAAATTTCAATTTCACTTGAATTATGGAGTGGTGGTGGTGATGGTGGTGATGGTGGTGGTGGTGGTGATGGTGATGGTGGTGGTGTGATGGTGATGGTGGTCATGATGATGGTGATGGTGGTGGTGGTGGTGGTGGTGATGGTGGTGGTGGTGGTGTGATGGTGATGGTGGTCATGATGATGGTGATGGTGATGGTGGTCATGATGATGGTGATGGTGGTGGTGGTGGTGGTGGTG